>CM068367.1:677340406-677806236 GCA_034769895.1 Magicicada septendecula | reverse complement strand
CCATCTTCTTCGAGGCCTTCCTCTTCTTCTTTTGCCCAGTATCGTTCCACTTAATATAGTTTTGGGCATCCTCGTAACATTCATACGGAATACGTGTCCCAGCCATCTAATTCTAGCTGATTTTATGTGTCTCACCAGGTCTTGTCCACCAATCAACTCATTTATTTCACCGTTATTACAGATCCTATACATATTCCCTTCCTTCACCGGTCCAAATATCTGTCTCAAAATTCTTCTTTCAAAAATTCTTAGTGCACTTATATCCTTATTTACGAGAGTCCATGTTTCGGATCCATAAGTAACAACAGGTCTGATCAGTGTTTTATATAACATCAATTTGGTTCTTGGAGTTAGAAGCTTTGATTTCAGTAACGATTGGTTTGCATAGTAGGCTCTATTGCCGGTTATGATTCTATTTACTATTTCGCTGCTCACTCGGTTTTCATTATTCAGAATAACACCTAGGTACTTAAATTCTGTAACTCCTTGGAAACAGTAATGGCCTGTGTGAAGGTCTAACAGTTCTCTATTTTCCTTCGCAGACACTTTCATGTATTTTGTTTTAGCCTCATTGACTTCCAAACCAATCCTGCTCACTTCCCTCTCTATTTCAATAAAGGTGTCTTTTAATACATTTTTGTTCCTGGCTACCAGCACAATATCATCCGCATATGCTCCTAGTTGCCTCGTCCTTTTGAAGATGTGTCCTCTGAAGTCTATCTTGTTTATAGCATAGTGTAGTGCCAAGTTAAAGAGGGTCGCAGATAATGCATCACCCTGCTTTACTCCAGTACCAACCGTAAAATCTCGGCTTTTGTTTCTTCCCAGAACTACTTTTCCCCTGAAATCGTTCAGACTGAGCAGTACCAGTCTCACAATCTTTTGAGGTACTCCCAATTCTTCCAATGCTATTCGCAACATTATTCGATTTACACTATCGAAGGCTTGCCTGAAATCTATAAACAGTATATGGATGTCAATACCATATTCGAAACATCTTTCGAGTGACTGCATCATGACGAAAATTTGATCGACTGTGCTCCGGTTGGCTCTAAATCCACTTTGATGTTCACTTAGGATTTCCTCTGCATATACATTTAGCCTATCAAGGAGAATCATGGACAATATCTTATAGACACAGCTTAGCAGTGTTATGCCCCTATAATTGCTGCAAACAGTTTTATCTCCTTTTTTAAAAACTGGGCATATTACTCCAGTCTTCCAGTCATTTGGCATTGTCTCTTCCTCCCATACACTACATACTATATCATGAATTTGTGCAGTTAGTGCTGCACCGCCTTTTTTGATCAGTTCAGGGCTAAGCTGATCTTCGCCAGGCGCTTTCCCGTTCTTTAGTCGATTAATTGCTCTTCTCACTTCCTCAACTGAGGGAGTTTCTACATATGGTTCTGGACCTATTCTTACATTCTCTTCTACAGTCTCCATTGTGTCAGGCTTATTTAATATTTCTTCAAAATATTCAGCCCATCTGTTGAGGATCAGCCTGTCTTCTGCTATTAGTTTTCCATCTTTGTCTTTGCAGATATTTAGCTTTGGTGATAACTTCTGTTTATACTTCTTACCTCATTATACAGGTTTTTTGTTTTCTTCTGTTCTGATAATTCCTCTATTTTGCGCACCTTCTCCTTCATGTATTCTCTTTTTTTCTTCTTACATAAATGGTTTGCCTCGTGTCTGCTAGCTCTATATCAGTCACTATTCTGTCTAGTGTTTCTCTCCAACATTTTCCTTCTGTATTCATTCTTTCTTTGTATAGCTTCTCTGCACTCGTCATCAAACCATTCGTTGCATCACAGTCTACTATTATAATCCATAATTCCCACATCTACAGCACAAGTCTGTACGATGCTCCCTTCACATTCACTTATTTACGCACTGGGTACACTATAACTCACTTGTTACAATGTATATCACTTCAATATAGTTTATATTGTTTGGTGATATAACGTAATTTAGAGCTAGTTATAGTTTACCCATTTCTGACCTTTATGGTAGTATAATTAAGTTATCAGTTTTTTGGGACTGGGTTATGTAACGTTACAATGTACAGCAGAACGTTCTTTCTCCACCCTGAGAAGATTAAAAACTTACCTGCGCAACACCGTGACGCAAGGAAAATTGAACGACAACGCAATCATGCATGTTCATAAGCAAGAAACGAAAAATAAATTGAACCTCGAAACTGTGGCGAACATTTTCATCAAACGATCGACTGTTCGTAGTAACACTTTCTTTATGAGTGAGTAGTGAGAATTATAAATTCTGCAAAGACTTTAATTTTTGAACTAAAGACTTTCAGTTTCTCTTTTATTTTTAAACTAACATTAATCGCCAAATTTGAGGCTATCATTTATTAATTTAAATGAACTATTTTTTCCTTTTTACTCAGTTTGGCATCATTCCAAGAGAGAAGAAAAAACATTCTCGTAAAGACTATTATGTTTTTTAACTTAAGACCAAATAGAGGCTACACAATTTTTATTTGTTTAGCTTCTCTCCTTTTAATTCACATATATGTAAAATGTGATATTTCTTACTTTTTTTATCATTACTTTCACTGTGTCTATGATTTAAAGATTTAAAAAAGAAAACAACTGTATACCTTTTATGTGGATTAGCTTTTGTACTCATTCATTATTGGGGAAAAAAGCACCTAATAAAACGATAGTTTATGTTTACCATCAAGTGTTGTTCATTCAAAAAGACCTAAAACTGCATTTTCAGGAGGATAAATTTTTCAAAATTCAACCAGACCCCCCCCACCCCCACCGTTGTAGACTGTGAGTTAGAGCACCCCCACTGACGGCGCCAATGCTGCAGAGTATAAATACCTCTGAGGGACAGACCCTAATATTGTCAGTTTGATTAGTAACAGCGAATCAGCATTGTCAAGTAGTAACTCGAACATACAATGATTGACAAAGGAGCACATCACCACCATCATCATCATGCATACAATAGTAACACAAGGCAATTAATGATCTACAAGGAAATCAGGAGTTCATCATCATCATCATCATTGTTATCGTTCATGTCGAGGAGCCATGTACACACACACACACATCACACACACACACACACACACACACACACACACACTACACACACACACACACACACACACACACACACACACACACAATAACAGCTTTGCAATGGTAACTCAACAAATGCAAAGGTAAAAATAAAACAATTACTTTTTTTTAACAAAGAAAGAAGTCAGTAAAGCACTGAAGTATGAGCTAATGAAGTAAAATCAATAAATAAATGTATTTTCTGTAAATAGTCAAAGTAAAAATAAGTAGTATGGAATTTTAAGTGTTATTACAAATAAATTTTCTAGTTAATTAAAAATGGATGCCCTGTTGTAAATTATCATTATTTTTACTTAAAGTAAATATTATGTTATTAAAATTTTGATAGTAAACTTTCAATTTGATATAATAAATGTAATACTCCTTTTGCAGATGATTTTGCTATGGTTTAAAATTTTAGTAATGATTCAAAGTTGAGACCCTTGTCAGACACCCAAGCAATTTTATAAATTTTTTTTTTCACATGGTTTTAAGTTTTTATGTTTGTATGCTATTATTGTGTGTTCATATAAAGATATAATATTGTTACAGTGGTCTCACTGATCATTGTAAGGTACATTAGAAACAAATACAAAGCTAATGAAGCCACTAATCACCAGCTTTAATTAATCACAAATAACAGTTTCCAATCAACATGTTATTAAACAAGATTGTACTCATACAATAATTATGTACACATGCAATAATAATGTTATGTAATAGAGTTCTACACTAATTATAGAACAGTAAACACTTTTGCACAATACTTGACAACCACTTGATCGCCGCTACAGAAATCGCTCACTTATAACTGACTGACAAAGGCAGCCTATGTCCCTTATATACATAGTGCACGATGTTCTAGAATAACTTTCCATCCTTACTGCATGCTAGCATAATGAGTATTTCAAGTGCTTTCCAGAACAATCCTGAACGTACTTGAATGTGCCCTTGACTGAGGCTACAACTGCTCGCCTAGTGGTGGGATGGGTAGAAGGATGCTCTCGGCTGTTCAATAAGGTTCCATTGTTTCAATATGTTGTCAACGTATCTTCTTATAAAATGAAATTTTCTGAATTCAGAATTTTTAATACTTTAATTAATTTTTCAATGTAATAATTAATAAATCAATTATTTCTTCTTTTTCAATATTTTAATTAGTTATTTCATGCTATCAACATCTCACTCCTCTATAAAAAAACATTGGTTCAGAATTCTGTGTTGGGTATAAACTCAGAATTGTATCCATAATAATATTACTTGTAAGACTACTTTGCAGTAAGCACATATATATATATATATATATATTTTTTTTTTTTTGCAAGGTAACAGATTTGAAGCTGACTGTACTTGCAGAAATAAGTTTTGATTAGGTGAATTATATATTTATTGGCTACTGGTATTCCTTTTTTATATAAAACGTATGTAGTTATATCTGAAAATTTTGAATTTGAAAATATATAAATTTTCAAATATTTGATTGTTAGCAAATTAATATGGGAGTATTTACTTGTTTTATATTTTATAAAGAGTTTTATAATTTTGCTTTCCTATCTGGGAGGATTATACCCTTTTCCCCCTCTCTATACAAACTGCCACTGATTTAATCCCTTGTAAGCCATTAGTTTGAAATACACATGACACTTCCTATGCACACTGCTCAAAAACTATGTTCATCTCCTCGACTGAATTACCTCTGTGATCACGCAAGAATTTCAAAATAATCACATCTCAATTGTTTACTGTATACACAACTACCAGAAACCGTCTTTATTACTATAATGTTTGTCAAACAGCATACAGTTCTGAACCCACCTCTAAACCTGTGTGTGTAGCACCAGGGTGCACATAAAATGTCCATACCTTTAATTTTTATGATTTTTATACAATAGTTAATAGTCTCTTATTTAGGTATTCATAACACCTCAAAACATTTCTGCCATAAGAAAATAAGCCTACATATTTTTAAGTACACAAATTTAAGACAACCCTAGATTATAGCAGTGTGATTATTGAAAAAAATTAATTTTACGTTCAGCTAATACAGCAACTCCATATAAATAACAGTTTTCCAGTGAATTGTAAAATAAAAATTAAATATCACTAAAATTCAAACAGTGTGTAAACAAACTGTTAATACTGACTTCAGTAATTTCTCCCTCAGGCTTGCAGTACGGTCCATTAGCTCCTGATACTTGTCATATTCCACTATCAGTTTTGTGTTATAATCTGACTCCAGCTTTTCCATGGAGTGTGTGTGTTCATGTTTCATTTCTGCCAATGAACTGTTCATCTTGTTTATTTCTGCAGTATGCTCAGCTATTAATTCCTATAAACAAATTCTGTTAAGAATATATAACTTAAATATCATTTATATAATTACTTTTATGTCAACAAAAGAAATAACTGTTTTTTCAAGAAAAAAAAAAGATTAAGAATTTTGAATGGATGGACAGATTTGGGCAGGACTGGGTCATTCACTGTATGAGGCAATACCAATCAGGCCATGATTATAGGATACAGAAAACAACAAACAGATACTGACACCTGATATAGTACCACTAACAATTTACGAGTGTAAAAAGTGTAAAAAGATGTGGGAAGACTAAGAAGGAAAATTAAATAATTTTAACACAAAGCATTAAGGTGCATTAAATGTGTAAAACTATAACAATCACATTACAAACTATAACAAATGAAAATCTATTAACAAATAAGAATTTAGCTATTTACATGTATATAGTAAAACTGATTTTGTCTTCTTGAAATTAATATACGATAATATATAAACTTCTAATGTTTTAAATCTTTATTCCATCTCATCTTAAAATCAAATATATTTTTCATCTTTAAATTAAAAATTTAGAACAAAACAGAAAGAATTTAATAAACATTTTGTCCTATTGTTTCTACATTTATAAAATCTACACTCTTTAATTTTTAACCATTTACTTGCAACTCAACATTTAAAACATTAATTTTAATATTTTAAAACATTCTTTATGTTATTAAGGGTGTCTGTATTTAAAACACTGACTTTTCTTACAACTTTCACACACATCTTTCTTCTTCATCTACATTTCATTCCTGATTCTCCCCTGTCCCTCTGTGTTTTCTTCCCTCTATGCTTTGCTTTTTTTGTAGCTGATGACTGGGTACCAAGGTGAAAGAGAAAACAGGAAATTTTTGTGGGAACAAGATTCCCACATGCATATGAACCAAGTGTGCCAACATAAAAGGTTTCTACAAGGACTTATTCTGTTTTATTGCTGGCAGAAGATTTCACTTTTGCATGATATTATATTTTAACAGGTAGTTTGACATTAAATCTTATCTGACACTTTCTTTGGTAAATGTTCTGTAGTTAGCAATGTAGAACAACATGGTATTCTACTCTACTAAGATGCCAACTTCATTAAATAACTGTTAATACATTTTGCATGACTTAAAGAAAATAATGCTATTAAATGCTTAATTATAGTTTTCTTACAACATCAGAAAAACCTGCCTTTTATATTCACAAAAGTCTGACATTTGTACATACATGTACAGAATCTCAACCTTAGATACTGTGTGTGAATGCAAATATGTAATATTGCCCCAGCCAAACCGATCACAGAAACCTTTGATATAATAATGTACTGGTATTTTGAAAAGTGCAGCACTTCCCAACACCGTCTATGTGCACCACTCAGATTGTACCATGAATAAGATGAGATTACTGCTTTGAGTCCACATTGCTGTGGGGTTGCTATAATTACTATTCATCAACCACAGCTTATCACTGTCAGGCTGCGTCATTCACACAACCCAATTGTGTCACTGTCATTCTCTTATCAGTGGGGGTGAAGCTGATTCCTCCACGTTGGTGCCCCTGGATAACAGTTTGAAAACTGTGAACTGAACATCAGCATTCGCTGCGACAACAACATAGCAGCCCTCTTAACTATGTGCAATTCTAAAGCCAAAGATAAAAATGGCTCTTTTCAGAGCCAAAATGAAAATGAAAATGCAAATTTAAACAAAAATAGATGTAAATACAAAAAAAGGATGTGCCCAGATAGGCTTAAAGTAATAATATGGAATACTAAGGATGAATCTGTACAGGATATAAGAAAAAAATTATCAATAGACAAAATGCTTGGGGACTTAAATAGCAAACACCCAGCATGGAATGATGGCCCTGCAAATACTAGGGGAAGAATCATGTACGAATGGATATGCGAAAACAATATGATACTACAGAATAGTAAGCAAAAGACATTTCAGCCAGCTCAGGGGAAGGTAGCACCATTGATTTGACTTTAGTGTCCACTAGCTTATTACACTACATATCAGACTGGTTCATTGGAGAAGACCTTGGAAGCGACCATCTGCCGATATTCACCAAAATCTCTCATAGGATTGATACATCTGGGAATAGTGTGCCACAGACGAAATGGAAGCTGAAATCAGCAGACTGGCCCATTTTTCGAAGCGAACTTGACAACTCGCTTATTGCTGCAAAACATAAATCTTCACCAGATCCGAACCTGTCAGAAAAAAATTCACATTCTGCTCTAGACGTTTGGATACTAATAAATGTGATCATCGAGGCAGCACTAAAGTCCATCCCAAAAATTAAACAAAAACAGGGAAGACCAATGAATGTTTGGTGGAACTCTGAAACAGCTGGAGCATGGAAAGAAAGACAAAAGGCAAGGCGGGCCTTGGCAAAACAAAATAATATTGAAAATAGAATCAAGTACAACAGAGCAAATGCACTTGCAAAACGTGAAAATCTTAGTGCAAAAAGAGAAAGTTGGAAAAGATTTGTAGGTACAATAAATCCCAATACCCCAGCTTCAACTGTCTGGAAGAATTTCAAAGCGATCTCTGGTCAAACCTACCACACAATCAACTGTGTTGAGGATGATGCAGGTAATATTCTTCAGGATGAAAAAACCATCTCAGAACATTTCAACAGAACATACGCCAAAAAATCAGGAGTAAAGACCTCGTATCCCAAAACTCTTTCAAAAGAAGAACAGTTCTTCTCATGTAATAAGTTCCACCTATTTCTGCATGCAGATGAGAGTGATGCCGCTGTTACCAGTGGGGAACTTCATCTAGCTGTTTCAGAGTTAAAGAACACTGCTGCTGGCCCAGATGATATTCACAATGGGATGTTGCGCCACCTAACAGAGGAATTCACTCAAGACATCTTAAATTTATTCAATCACATCTGGACCTATGGAAATTTTCTGGGAGACTGGAAAACTTCTATCATTATTCCACTATTGAAACCAGGAAAACAGAAACTGAGTAAAAAATTCATATCGTCCAATTGCCCTCACATCATGCTTAGGAAAATTATTAAAAAGAATTATAAACAATAGACTTAGGTGGAGATTAGAAAAAAACAACTTGTTGGATCAGAACCAATTTGGTTTTAGACCTGGCCGAAGTACTGTGGATGCAATCCTCAGGTTAACAGAGGATATCTATGCGGGTTTTCACAACAGGAAGGTTACGGTTGCTGTTATGGTGGACTTTGAGGCAGCCTTTGATAAGATACCTCCAGCTTCTTTAATACTACAAGCAATGAAAATAGGAATTAAAGGAAGAATGCTTAGAGTCATAGATTCTTTTCTTCAGGACAGAACAATAAAAACAAAGATAAATAATACAACATCTGAGGAGATCAAAATCAATAATGGAGTTCCACAGGGTTCAGTCCTGAGCCTTACATTTTTTAACATAATGATGCACGATATAGGAAAATTATTGCCAGTTGAAGTGAAATATAGCATGTACGCTGATGATCTGACTGTCTGGACAGTTGAAGCGGATCCAAAATTGGCTACTCAATTAATACAAAAAGCAATCACATCAATATCAATCTGGGCTCAAAAATGGAGTATGAAGATCTCTTCTGAAAAAACCGAATGTACCTTATTCACTACAAAGTACTCTCTTAAAGAATATAAACCTGAAATTCTCTTGTTTGGTAAAAATATTAAGTACAACCCACATCCGAAAATTTTGCGAGTGACTCTGGATGAGAAACTTATTTGGAAAAAACACATTGAAACTGTGACAGATAAAAGCCTGATGGGAATTAACTTATTGAAAGCAGTGGCAGGTAGATGTTGGGGAGGAGATACAGTCACGTTGAGACAACTATATATATCTTACATACTGCCAAAAGTTACTTATGCTTGCGAGGTCTGGGGAGGCGCAGCACCATCGCACAAGAAAAAGCTGGATGTGATTCAGAACTCTGCCTTGCGTCTCTGTCTCGGATGTCCCCTTACTACTCCAAAAAATGCTCTAGAAATAGAACTGAATGTGGAACCACTCAATACTAAAATTGATAAAAAATATGGATCAAATTTTTAAAGAACCAAACTTTTCCAAACAGCCATCCCTCTCACCATATTGTCTCTACTGGAAAAAAACATAAGCAATCCTTTAGCCAAACAGTACATAGAATGTGCCAAGGACAGGATCAGTTAACTCCTGAAGAAAGACCTTTTGTGATGGGCATGGACTCTACCAAATGTTTTCATTTCTCTGCCAGGAGATGTTACAAAGACTGAGACACCAGAATGTTTGAAGCAAGTGACCCTGCATACAATAGAAGAAAATTACAATGACCACCTACACATCTATACAGATGGTTCACTGTGCTTGAATGAGGTCCTGTCAGGTGCTGGCTACTATGTTCCTAAGACCGGAGAAAAATATTACATCACCTCATCCTCCGGATCCTCTTTGGACATTGAATTGCTGGCAATATCAGCTGCTCTACAGCATTGTCTATCCTTGGAATATATGAAGATCTGTATTCTTACAGACTCAAAATCAGCACTACAAACAATTATACAGTATAACCCTACAGATTATTATTTTAGAGCTAAAGAAATTTTCCATCTACTTCAACTACTGAAAAATAAAATTATCACCTTTCAATGGATCCCTGGTCATTGTGACATATTTGGAAATGAGACGGCTGATGAAATAGCTAAAATGGCATCTACACTTAGACCGAAACCTCCAGCAGTACGGTCACTTCAAAGTTGTGTGATAAAACTTTTAAAAGCCAATGGACAAAGAACTGGAATCAGGAAACTACTGGCCGCCAACTCTTCAAAATACAGAAAATACCAAACGACCTTAGTATACACAGAAATATTAGTAGAGCAAGTCAGACATTTGGAGTGAGATTAAGGACTGGGCATTTGGTGACAGAAAGCTACCTAAATAGATTTCACCTTAGCGATTCACCAATGTGTAAGGTGTGTAATGAAGAGGAGGACATCATTGAGAGTACCCTATTGTACTGGACAGTGTGAAGAGAGATACCGACTTAAAGAATTGGTAAAGGAACATGGAAAAGAGGAGTTATCACTGGCAAAAATAACCACCAATCCACTTCTCTGGGATCTGGCGCATAGAGTTTACAAAAGACATCGAGAGATCGGCGCTTCGGGGCTGGAAACTCGCTAAGAAGAAGAAGAAGAAGAAGAAGAAGAAGAAGAAGAAGAAGAAGAAGAAGAAGAAGAAGAAGAAGAAGAAGAAGAAGAAGAAGAAGAAGAAGAAGAAGAAGAAGAAATTCTCTTATCAGTGTAGCTGTTGTTTAATGATGTTCAGAAAGATGTTAATAGTGCAACTACATTGATGTGAGATAAAAAATTAATTATGACTGATAGGATCTGTTATTATGGCTGATGTCAACAGTTTGAATAAGGGACAAATATAATATAAGTTAGAAATGAAATTTCTCAGCCTATGAGTAAATATGTTATTACATCTCCAGTCAATCCAGGCTTATGCCTTATGGCCTGTTCCAACTTCACCTCAGTCTGTTGACACATCTTTTCCCATATTATTCTATTTACTAGTAAAGTAAGCTATTATAAATTATGTTTCCTTTTTACTGTTTTATTGAAATTACTGTCAAAGACAAATAAGACAGCAACATTATAGATGGTCTCTGTATCAGATTGGTCTAATAGAATGGTGCACGAAGATTTAACAGCCCTTTAACAAATCATATAATATTTCAGTATTATAATTCAATGGAATAATTCAGTGTATGGAGAATATAATTTTGATTTTACTGTGTACAAGAAGTTTTAAATGTTAAAACAGTGATATGACAGAGGGTTTGAAATAAATATGTATACCAAATGTGGCAAGTATTTGTGATATACTCATACTTTTTTTTTGTATTAAGAGTAGTACTGTATGTGAGGCTTGAGTTGATGCAATTTTTGTTTATTTAAAATATTATGGCTTTATTCTTCTATATTTATATTGACTACTTCAATATAATTTCCATCACATAAAAAAAAACTTATGCCAAACCTTTTTCCAGTCTTCAAAACATTTCTGGAATAATTTATACTTTGTGGTACAGCCTCAAGCTTGCTTAGGAAGTTTTGTTTTATGTCTTCAATGCTAAAAATGGCATGTCTATGACATCATGTTCAGCCAAAAATTCTTGAAAAAGAATAACATGTGTGCTGGTGCACTATCATGATGTTATTTCACTCCACAAATCTGGACATTTTCTATCAATACCTTCACACAAGTGTCATTAAATGCCTAGCCAGTATACTCATTATTGACCATACCAACTAGTAATTAAAATTCATTAAACTCAATATAAAACTCATTAAATTCATTGAACTTCATCTTAATATAATTATCTTCAACTCACTCACAACTACTTTGAAGCTTTTATACTATCTGTAAACTGCTCATTCATTCATACATGCACACCAAAAGCTTTTTGCAAAATGTTCTACTCATTAGTTTATTTCATTTTTTAAACAACATTTATTTCAAATGTGAAGTACAACAAAAGCTGTAATAGTGTCATTAGTGAATAATTATGTTGGTAGAATCCCTATTAGTCATACATATCTGTTGAATATGCCATCCCCACATGTATCTTATGCCAATCATCAGGCTCAACCCGAACAGTGACTCTCAACTAACTGTCAAATCTAAACTGTTCAACAAAAGTGGCTACAGACTCGAAAAATTGTCATAGATGGGTTTACCAACATCACAAAAAACAGTTTCTGAAATAGATATTTTGTAGCGTGGGAAATCCAAAAATTGTATGAACGTTTTGAACAAACCTCATATCTAAATTTTAGTGTATAACTATGATACTAAATATTTCATTGAAAAGAACCTAGATGTTGTAAAATTAGACATTATAATTTTTTATAAAAATAATATTTTTAATAAATAAGTTTTGATATGGCAAAGAGTATAAGAGATCAATGACAACTGAAAAGGTTGTTCTGCGTTGATCAGTAAGAGTGGCAGACTAAAAAATAATACTTAACTAAAAATGAACTTTTTTCATGTGAAAAACTTACTATTTTATCGGACGCGTTTCGGCTTAGTATCCGCCTTCTTCAGCTTTGGTAACAGACTGCCAGCATTTTGTAACGGTTGTGTGGAAGGTGAAATGGGGGTGGTGTGTGGCGGAAGGGGATTGGCGCGGGGATTCAATTTACTGTTTGTTTTCTGTATAATTGTGTCAAAAAGTGTATGTGATTTATATTGTAATTGATCGTTGAGTATGTTGTTTGGTTGTGTTGTGTGGTGTTTATATATTTCGTATTGTTCAGTTGTGTTGAGTTTTTGACCTTTGGGTATGTAATGTAGAATTTCAAGATTAAGTGTCTATGTTGGTGTAACTGTGGTTTTCTGTGTGTATGTGTGTGGCAAATGCAGAGTGTATATTGTTGTTGGTTAAAGCTTTTAAGTGTTCAGAATAACGGGATGAAAAAGATCTTCCCGTCTGGCCTATGTAGAAACTATTGCAGTCATTACAATTTAATTTGTAAACACCTGTTTTGTTATATTTGTCTATGTCTGTGTTTGTATTACTGATGTGTTTTTTGATGGTATTGGTTGTTCTGAATGCTATTTTGTATTTGTGTTTTCTGAATGTATTGGCGATTTTGTGTGTGTATGAGTTGTGGTATGTGAGTGTGATGTACTTATTGTGTTGTGTGTTGATGGTATTTAGTGTTTTGTTGTTTTTGTTTTTGATGCGTTTGTGTAGTATGTTTATTAAATTGGGGTTATAACCGTTTTTTATTGCTATGTATTTTATTGTGTTGAGTTCGTCGGTGTAATCTTGTTTATTTAAGGGTATTTTAGTTAGTCTATGGAGCATATGGTTGAAGGCCGCATATTTATGTTGTGTTGGGTGGTTTGATGTGTTGTGTATAACCATGTCGGTTGTGGTTGGTTTCCTGTATATTTTGTACGTGTGTGTATTGTTAGTTTTGTTAATTGTTAGGTCTAGAAAATTTATACTATTGTTTTGTTCAGTTTCCAGTGTAAATTTTAATTTGTGGTGTATAGTGTTTATGTATTTGTGGAAGTTTTCAACTTGTCTTGTGTTGCCTTTGAATAAAAGTAATATATCATCTACATACCTGTGCCAGTATATAATTTTGTTAGTGCATTTGTTGTTGTTTATTATGTGGTTCTGTTCAATGTTGTGTATATATATTTCTGCTAGTATTCCTGATATGGGGGATCCCATCGGGAGTCCTTCTGTTTGTGTGTATATTTTGTTATTGTATGTAAAGTAATTTTGTTCAGTTATTATTTTGGTAAGTGTGATGATTTCTTGTATGTGTGTTTCAGGTGTGTTGTTTTGTCTGAGTAGTTGTTCTAGTGTTTGTATGGTTTCTTTGATGGGGACATTAGTGTATAAATTGGTTATATCAAAAGATGCCAGAGTTGAGTTATGTGGGATGTGTATGTGTTCAGTTTTCCTGACTAGGTCAATGTTGTTTTTGATAGAGGTGCTGTTGCTGAGTTTTATGTTTTCTCTGATTATTTTGTCTAGTTGTTTTGCTATTTTGTGGGAGGGGGCCTGTGTGTTGTTTATTAATGGTCTGATTGGAATGTTAGGTTTATGTATTTTTGGTAATGCATTTAGTTTAGGGGGGTTAGGTTTTATTTGTTTAAGGTATTTGGCGTTTTCTGGTTTGATTATATGTTTGGTGTTGTTTATAAATTTATTAATCTGTTTATGAAATTTTAGTGTGGGGTCTTTATTTATTTCCGTTTTATTATTTTCGTTGAAGAAACTTTCGATTTTAGTGTTTAATTTGTGTTTGTCCATTATGACGCTAATGTTACCTTTGTCGGCTTTTAGGATTGTTGTGTTGTGTTCGAGTAACTTGTGTTTTACACTATTGAGTGTTTTTATTTCATTGTTGTGTATTTTTGGTTTTGTATGTGTGTTTTGAAGTTTTCTTTTTATGTCGTGACGTATCGTGTCTTGGTCGTTGAGGTGCGTGTTTTGTACAGCCGTTTCTGCGTCTATGATGATGTCGCGTATGTGTTTATTGTGATTTTTGATGTTATTTGTATTGGTATTCAAATTATGTTTCAGTCCTTTGTTTAATAAATTCATTTCATCTTTTGTGAAATTAATGTGTGTTGTATTAACTACGCGTGCGTGGAATATGTGTGCCGGTTCAGGGATTGATTCAATTGTGTGTGTTGTAAGGTTAGTTATTTTTTTGTTGTGTCGATGTTGTATTGTCAATTTGAGTTTTTCTATGTTGTCTTGTGTGTGTTGTATTACATTTTCAAGTTCTGTGTGGTGTAATATTCGTGTGAGTTTCATGTGTAAGTTATATGCCTGTCTGTTGAGTGTGTCTTTTTTATGGTATAAATAATTAATTATGTTGTTTAGGTTTATTTGTTCTAATTTCCGTTTGGTTTGTAGTGCTGTATGTGTGTTTTGTTTTATTGTAACTTGTGCGTGTGTTGGTATGATGTTGTGTTTTCGACAAGTTTTATTGAATGCTATGTGTAAGGAAGTTTTTGTTACTTGTTGCTTGGCGTTTCTGTACTTATTGATGAAATACGCTTTATCTGCGGTATTATAGTTGTCTTGATTATTCATCTCTTCTTTCACAGCACTAACACTTAACTAAAAATGAACTTTTTTCATGTGAAAAACTTACTATTTTATCGGACGCGTTTCGGCTTAGTATCCGCCTTCTTCAGCTTTGGTAACAGACTGCCAGCATTTTGTAACAGTTGTGTGGAAGGTGAAGTGGGGGTGGTGTGTGGCGGAAGGGGATTGGCGCGGGGATTCAATTTACTGTTTGTTTTCTGTATAATTGTGTCAAAAAGTGTATGTGATTTATATTGTAATTGATCGTTGAGTATGTTGTTTGGTTGTGTTGTGTGGTGTTTATATATTTCGTATTGTTCAGTTGTGTTGAGTTTTTGACCTTTGGGTATGTAATGTAGAATTTCAAGATTAGTGTCTATGTTGGTGTAACTGTGGTTTTCTGTGTGTATGTGTGTGGCAAATGCAGAGTGTATATTGTTGTTGGTTAAAGCTTTTAAGTGTTCAGAATAACGGGATGAAAAAGATCTTCCCGTCTGGCCTATGTAGAAACTATTGCAGTCATTACAATTTAATTTGTAAACACCTGTTTTGTTATATTTGTCTATGTCTGTGTTTGTATTACTGATGTGTTTTTTGATGGTATTGGTTGTTCTGAATGCTATTTTGTATTTGTGTTTTCTGAATGTATTGGCGATTTTGTGTGTGTATGAGTTGTGGTATGTGAGTGTGATGTACTTATTGTGTTGTGTGTTGATGGTATTTAGTGTTTTGTTGTTTTTGTTTTTGATGCGTTTGTGTAGTATGTTTATTAAATTGGGGTTATAACCGTTTTTTATTGCTATGTATTTTATTGTGTTGAGTTCGTCGGTGTAATCTTGTTTATTTAAGGGTATTTTAGTTAGTCTATGGAGCATATGGTTGAAGGCCGCATATTTATGTTGTGTTGGGTGGTTTGATGTGTTGTGTATAACCATGTCGGTTGTGGTTGGTTTCCTGTATATTTTGTACGTGTGTGTATTGTTAGTTTTGTTAATTGTTAGGTCTAGAAAATTTATACTATTGTTTTGTTCAGTTTCCAGTGTAAATTTTAATTTGTGGTGTATAGTGTTTATGTATTTGTGGAAGTTTTCAACTTGTCTTGTGTTGCCTTTGAATAAAAGTAATATATCATCTACATACCTGTGCCAGTATATAATTTTGTTAGTGCATTTGTTGTTGTTTATTATGTGGTTCTGTTCAATGTTGTGTATATATATTTCTGCTAGTATTCCTGATATGGGGGATCCCATCGGGAGTCCTTCTGTTTGTGTGTATATTTTGTTATTGTATGTAAAGTAATTTTGTTCAGTTATTATTTTGGTAAGTGTGATGATTTCTTGTATGTGTGTTTCAGGTGTGTTGTTTTGTCTGAGTAGTTGTTCTAGTGTTTGTATGGTTTCTTTGATGGGGACATTAGTGTATAAATTGGTTATATCAAAAGATGCCAGAGTTGAGTTATGTGGGATGTGTATGTGTTCAGTTTTCCTGACTAGGTCAATGTTGTTTTTGATAGAGGTGCTGTTGCTGAGTTTTATGTTTTCTCTGATTATTTTGTCTAGTTGTTTTGCTATTTTGTGGGAGGGGGCCTGTGTGTTGTTTATTAATGGTCTGATTGGAATGTTAGGTTTATGTATTTTTGGTAATGCATTTAGTTTAGGGGGGTTAGGTTTTATTTGTTTAAGGTATTTGGCGTTTTCTGGTTTGATTATATGTTTGGTGTTGTTTATAAATTTATTAATCTGTTTATGAAATTTTAGTGTGGGGTCTTTATTTATTTCCGTTATATTATTTTCGTTGAAGAAACTTTCGATTTTAGTGTTTAATTGGTGTTTGTCCATTATGACGCTAATGTTACCTTTGTCGGCTTTTAGGATTGTTGTGTTGTGTTCGAGTAACTTGTGTTTTACACTATTGAGTGTTTTTATTTCATTGTTGTGTATTTTTGGTTTTGTATGTGTGTTTTGAAGTTTTCTTTTTATGTCGTGACGTTATTCTGAACACTTAAAAGCTTTAACCAACAACAATATACACTCTGCATTTGCCACACACATACACACAGAAAACCACAGTTACACCAATATAGACACTAATCTTGAAATTCTACATTACATACCCAAAGGTCAAAAACTCAACACAACTGAACAATACGAAATATATAACCACCACACAACACAACCAAACAACATACTCAACGATCAATTACAATATAAATCACATACACTTTTTGACACAATTATACAGAAAACAAACAGTAAATTGAATCCCCGCGCCAATCCCCTTCCGCCACACACCACCCCCACTTCACCTTCCACACAACCGTTACAAAATGCTGGCAGTCTGTTACCAAAGCTGAAGAAGGCGGATACTAAGCCGAAACGCGTCCGATAAAATAGTAAGTTTTTCACATGAAAAAAGTTCATTTTTAGTTAAGTGTTAGTGCTGTGAAAGAAGAGATGAATAATCAAGACAACTATAATACCGCAGATAAAGCGTATTTCATCAATAAGTACAGAAACGCCAAGCAACAAGTAACAAAAACTTCCTTACACATAGCATTCAATAAAACTTGTCGAAAACACAACATCATACCAACACACGCACAAGTTACAATAAAACAAAACACACATACAGCACTACAAACCAAACGGAAATTAGAACAAATAAACCTAAACAACATAATCAATTATTTATACCATAAAAAAGACACACTCAACAGACAGGCATATAACTTACACATGAAACTCACACGAATATTACACCACACAGAACTTGAAAATGTAATACAACACACACAAGACAACATAGAAAAACTCAAATTGACAATACAACATCGACACAACAAAAAAATAACTAACCTTACAACACACACAATTGAATCAATCCCTGAACCGGCACACATATTCCACGCACGCGTAGTTAATACAACACACATTAATTTCACAAAAGATGAAATGAATTTATTAAACAAAGGACTGAAACATAATTTGAATACCAATACAAATAACATCAAAAATCACAATAAACACATACGCGACATCATCATAGACGCAGAAACGGCTGTACAAAACACGCACCTCAACGACCAAGACACGATACGTCACGACATAAAAAGAAAACTTCAAAACACACATACAAAACCAAAAATACACAACAATGAAATAAAAACACTCAATAGTGTAAAACACAAGTTACTCGAACACAACACAACAATCCTAAAAGCCGACAAAGGTAACATTAGCGTCATAATGGACAAACACCAATTAAACACTAAAATCGAAAGTTTCTTCAACGAAAATAATATAACGGAAATAAATAAAGACCCCACACTAAAATTTCATAAACAGATTAATAAATTTATAAACAACACCAAACATATAATCAAACCAGAAAACGCCAAATACCTTAAACAAATAAAACCTAACCCCCCTAAACTAAATGCATTACCAAAAATACATAAACCTAACATTCCAATCAGACCATTAATAAACAACACACAGGCCCCCTCCCACAAAATAGCAAAACAACTAGACAAAATAATCAGAGAAAACATAAAACTCAGCAACAGCACCTCTATCAAAAACAACATTGACCTAGTCAGGAAAACTGAACACATACACATCCCACATAACTCAACTCTGGCATCTTTTGATATAACCAATTTATACACTAATGTCCCCATCAAAGAAACCATACAAACACTAGAACAACTACTCAGACAAAACAACACACCTGAAACACACATACAAGAAATCATCACACTTACCAAAATAATAACTGAACAAAATTACTTTACATACAATAACAAAATATACACACAAACAGAAGGACTCCCGATGGGATCCCCCATATCAGGAATACTAGCAGAAATATATATACACAACATTGAACAGAACCACATAATAAACAACAACAAATGCACTAACAAAATTATATACTGGCACAGGTATGTAGATGATATATTACTTTTATTCAAAGGCAACACAAGACAAGCTGAAAACTTCCACAAATACATAAACACTATACACCACAAATTAAAATTTACACTGGAAACTGAACAAAACAATAGTATAAATTTTCTAGACCTAACAATTAACAAAACTAACAATACACACACGTACAAAATATACAGGAAACCAACCACAACCGACATGGTTATACACAACACATCAAACCACCCAACACAACATAAATATGCGGCCTTCAACCATATGCTCCATAGACTAACTAAAATACCCTTAAATAAACAAGATTACACCGACGAACTCAACACAATAAAATACATAGCAATAAAAAACGGTTATAACCCCAATTTAATAAACATACTACACAAACGCATCAAAAACAAAAACAACAAAACACTAAATACCATCAACACACAACACAATAAGTACATCACACTCACATACCACAACTCATACACACACAAAATCGCCAATACATTCAGAAAACACAAATACAAAATAGCATTCAGAACAACCAATACCATCAAAAAACACATCAGTAATACAAACACAGACATAGACAAATATAACAAAACAGGTGTTTACAAATTAAATTGTAATGACTGCAATAGTTTCTACATAGGCCAGACGGGAAGATCTTTTTCATCCCGTTATTCTGAACACTTAAAAGCTTTAACCAACAACAATATACACTCTGCATTTGCCACACACATACACACAGAAAACCACAGTTACACCAACATAGACACTAATCTTGAAATTCTACATTACATACCCAAAGGTCAAAAACTCAACACAACTGAACAATACGAAATATATAAACACCACACAACACAACCAAACAACATACTCAACGATCAATTACAATATAAATCACATACACTTTTTGACACAATTATACAGAAAACAAACAGTAAATTGAATCCCCGCGCCAATCCCCTTCCGCCACACACCACCCCCACTTCACCTTCCACACAACCGTTACAAAATGCTGGCAGTCTGTTACCAAAGCTGAAGAAGGCGGATACTAAGCCGAAACGCGTCCGATAAAATAGTAAGTTTTTCACATGAAAAAAGTTCATTTTTAGTTAAGTGTTAGTGCTGTGAAAGAAGAGATGAATAATCAAGACAACTATAATACCGCAGATAAAGCGTATTTCATCAATAAGTACAGAAACGCCAAGCAACAAGTAACAAAAACTTCCTTACACATAGCATTCAATAAAACTTGTCGAAAACACAACATCATACCAACACACGCACAAGTTACAATAAAACAAAACACACATACAGCACTACAAACCAAACGGAAATTAGAACAAATAAACCTAAACAACATAATCAATTATTTATACCATAAAAAAGACACACTCAACAGACAGGCATATAACTTACACATGAAACTCACACGAATATTACACCACACAGAACTTGAAAATGTAATACAACACACACAAGACAACATAGAAAAACTCAAATTGACAATACAACATCGACACAACAAAAAAATAACTAACCTTACAACACACACAATTGAATCAATCCCTGAACCGGCACACATATTCCACGCACGCGTAGTTAATACAACACACATTAATTTCACAAAAGATGAAATGAATTTATTAAACAAAGGACTGAAACATAATTTGAATACCAATACAAATAACATCAAAAATCACAATAAACACATACGCGACATCATCATAGACGCAGAAACGGCTGTACAAAACACGCACCTCAACGACCAAGACACGATACGTCACGACATAAAAAGAAAACTTCAAAACACACATACAAAACCAAAAATACACAACAATGAAATAAAAACACTCAATAGTGTAAAACACAAGTTACTCGAACACAACACAACAATCCTAAAAGCCGACAAAGGTAACATTAGCGTCATAATGGACAAACACCAATTAAACACTAAAATCGAAAGTTTCTTCAACGAAAATAATATAACGGAAATAAATAAAGACCCCACACTAAAATTTCATAAACAGATTAATAAATTTATAAACAACACCAAACATATAATCAAACCAGAAAACGCCAAATACCTTAAACAAATAAAACCTAACCCCCCTAAACTAAATGCATTACCAAAAATACATAAACCTAACATTCCAATCAGACCATTAATAAACAACACACAGGCCCCCTCCCACAAAATAGCAAAACAACTAGACAAAATAATCAGAGAAAACATAAAACTCAGCAACAGCACCTCTATCAAAAACAACATTGACCTAGTCAGGAAAACTGAACACATACACATCCCACATAACTCAACTCTGGCATCTTTTGATATAACCAATTTATACACTAATGTCCCCATCAAAGAAACCATACAAACACTAGAACAACTACTCAGACAAAACAACACACCTGAAACACACATACAAGAAATCATCACACTTACCAAAATAATAACTGAACAAAATTACTTTACATACAATAACAAAATATACACACAAACAGAAGGACTCCCGATGGGATCCCCCATATCAGGAATACTAGCAGAAATATATATACACAACATTGAACAGAACCACATAATAAACAACAACAAATACACTAACAAAATTATATACTGGCACAGGTATGTAGATGATATATTACTTTTATTCAAAGGCAACACAAGACAAGTTGAAAACTTCCACAAATACATAAACACTATACACCACAAATTAAAATTTACACTGGAAACTGAACAAAACAATAGTATAAATTTTCTAGACCTAACAATTAACAAAACTAACAATACACACACGTACAAAATATACAGGAAACCAACCACAACCGACATGGTTATACACAACACATCAAACCACCCAACACAACATAAATATGCGGCCTTCAACCATATGCTCCATAGACTAACTAAAATACCCTTAAATAAACAAGATTACACCGACGAACTCAACACAATAAAATACATAGCAATAAAAAACGGTTATAACCCCAATTTAATAAACATACTACACAAACGCATCAAAAACAAAAACAACAAAACACTAAATACCATCAACACACAACACAATAAGTACATCACACTCACATACCACAACTCATACACACACAAAATCGCCAATACATTCAGAAAACACAAATACAAAATAGCATTCAGAACAACCAATACCATCAAAAAACACATCAGTAATACAAACACAGACATAGACAAATATAACAAAACAGGTGTTTACAAATTAAATTGTAATGACTGCAATAGTTTCTACATAGGCCAGACGGGAAGATCTTTTTCATCCCGTTATTCTGAACACTTAAAAGCTTTAACCAACAACAATATACACTCTGCATTTGCCACACACATACACACAGAAAACCACAGTTACACCAACATAGACACTAATCTTGAAATTCTACATTACATACCCAAAGGTCAAAAACTCAACACAACTGAACATACGAAATATATAAACACCACACAACACAACCAAACAACATACTCAACGATCAATTACAATATAAATCACATACACTTTTTGACACAATTATACAGAAAACAAACAGTAAATTGAATCCCCGCGCCAATCCCCTTCCGCCACACACCACCCCCACTTCACCTTCCACACAACCGTTACAAAATGCTGGCAGTCTGTTACCAAAGCTGAAGAAGGCGGATACTAAGCCGAAACGCGTCCGATAAAATAGTAAGTTTTTCACATGAAAAAAGTTCATTTTTAGTTAAGTGTTAGTGCTGTGAAAGAAGAGATGAATAATCAAGACAACTAAAAAATAATGAACAAAGTACAAAAATTATACCAACTTGTTTGTATGATGAGTGACACAAAACTAAACAAAAAAAATCAAACAAACACAAGTACTTGCACATCTGCACACTTGTGTATTCACAAATGAATTTACCTGATTCTTTTCCTTTAAATCTTGTATAGCTGCCAAGTATGAAGTATGCAATTCATTAATTCTTTCAGCTTCTTCAGTTTCCTTCTCTTTCATCTGGTATTCATGATCTGCTTCCAAAGATTTCACAAAATTTTCTAAATATTTTATCATTGCCATTTTGTCAGCTAAATCATCTTTGTTTATCAGTATTTCCTTTGAATATGAAAACTCTGGATCCAATTTTACAGTTTTTCGTTCTGTGTCCACTAGTTTCCAGATGCAAAGTGTTCCATCATTTGAACTAGTTATTAATGTCATATCATCATATGATAATCTCATCTGGAAACAGAATAAATAAGTTGATCAAATATTAATTTTATTTTGACTTGTTACATTAATACAGTATAACATATTCAACATTAGTGTTAAAGAAACTCACCGTATGCCCTTAACCGGGTTGAGTCACTATAGGTCAGGCTGCTATTTTAGTTGTATGGTACACACATGAGGCAAGCTGGTTGGATCATGAAATTTTTGTTTATAAATAAATGGGGTAAATGCTAAAAAATTATATACCTACACATATACCTCAATGTTCAATCTTTAGTAATCCTAAGATCTGTACAGGGGATATGAACATGCAAAACCATGCAGGAACCATTAACCCTAGAAATGGCCCTGCAGTGTGTAAAAAAATTCCACTCTGAGTTGAATTCAAACTCATCCTTATTGTGAAAAATAAATAGAATGCACGAGTACATCTCTTACTAATAAAGTTAATTCATTTCTTAAAAGTCTCATGGTTACCACTAAACCTGCTCTCTGTGGTTAGCTAAGTCAGCCTCGATGAACAAACTCCATGAAACCTACCAAAATCCCTAAAACTAGTATCCTCTCTCTATACAGTGCTACTTACTTGAGTGACTGGACTGTTGTGTAAACAAAAGTCCAGAAATTCAGGTGGACGAGGTAGAGGATACTTGACTGATATTATGGCACCTCTATTGCCAGTAATGAACATCATCTGATTTGAACGAGACAGGACAATTGTGTGCAGCTTTTGGTGAATCAGCTTTTCTTCTCTCAGTATCTGAAAAATGAATTATAATAAAAATAGAGATGTTTCTCTATATTAATAAATCATATATATTGGATTTATAACCATTTTCAACATTACCTTTTATTTCTGGTAGTAAATTATTATGAGGCACAACAAAATTATTATTTCCCTTAAATAAACTCATACCATACACAAAAACACTCTGAATATACACTCCACTGGTCACTTATTTAGTAATAAGTGATGTTTAGTAATATAAGTTTAGCAAAATAATAGTATTAATAGTAATAAAGTAGTAGTACTAGTCGTTGTAGTAGTAGTAGTAGTAGTAATAGTGGTGGTGGTCGTTATTGTTGTCACCAGTTATTGGTGGGGATGGAATGTTATGGTAATACTGAATATTTGGTGTATGTCAAATTTCTGAAAGACTAGGGCATGACCGGCTCTAGTAGAAGGCTGGAATTATAAACGTGGCAACAATGGAACCAGCTGACACTTGAGCCCAACTAGATGAGAACTGAGTTTTGAAACCATGCTACAGCTGTGTCTATGACTCCAAAATACACTTGTCTATAGTATTCTTTACATGACTGACAATATACATTGTAACCAAACGAAATACGGTGTGTAATTCTGCCACACGGTGTATGCGTTAGTTTGTAATAAAATAAAGGTATTGCCGTTGTTATTTAAAGTTATGTTTATGTTTAAAATATTAAAGGTCGTGTTTAAACAAAATTCAATTATGTGTGAAATATTATTTAGATTTTGTAGTTGTTGAAGGTTACTAATGTTGCAAAGCGATTTAAAATGTAACATTCGAGGTTACTCAAAGTGTGTTTACAATTGTGTAATTAGAATTGTCTGAAAAGAATTCCCTTAATTCAATCCAATAAAATAGTTGTGTTGGTAATAATTAAATACTAATTTTGCTTAGGTTTAAAAGTAAAGTACAATAGTTGGTCGCTTGATGATGATGATCGTCTTGTTGATACTGGCTGTGAAACTTCTCCTCCAGGTTGCTGATAGTCTAAGTACGTTACGTCTAGTAATGTCTGGACAATATAGTAAACATAATATACTTTCACGTACCTGGTCGTGTTTTTTAGAAGTTCAGTAAGCTGTCAACTCAGTTTACAAAAAACCAACTCACTTTAGTTGCAAGGTTAGATTGCCTTGTTTGTTAGTGGGCGCCACACGGATTTATTTAGGGAAAATCCCGTGTAAAACCCACAAATAGAATCACTGAATGATTAAAAAAATTTAAAATAATTGTTTATTACCTTTATGGCAATGCTATTCCAAAATATTTAAACACAACTGAAGGTCGTTTGAGTTTTCTAAATAAAATATTTAACTATCAGTTAGAAATAAATCAAGTCGAGTTATGCTGTTAATAATGGGTTTTATTCATACCCTTGATTGAGAATTCAAAAACAAATATAATTAAAACATACAATATCGTACAATCGTAAATAAGTTATTATATACCTTATAAGGCTTGCTCAGAGCACAAGTGACAAATCTGGCTAAGTCCAGATGTTGGTTATTTTTAACAATAATATTATTAAAATCTCAGATGTGAGTTCTTTGAGACACGAAAAAGAAAGTTATGCCTACACAATATCTAATAATTTTCTGATATAAAATTGATCAATAATGTTTTGACGTTACTTTCATGAAGTAAACAAATAAAAATAACCTATTTGATAGGTTGCGCGTTCGTCACGCCTGATTTGTGAATTACAAAGTTTATAAATTGAGAACACTTATAACTAACATTCAGCTTAATTACTAATGACAAATTCATCAAATAAATTGAGACATGGTGTATTATTGAAATGTTTCTGTGGTTTGCGTCAGTACAGAGCAGTGTATAAAAACGTACAGGTTATAGCGCTTGTAGTGAAAATGAATAATGGTTGCACTGTTACCTTTTGGTTTTAATTATTTAATTAAAACTCATTTTAGCACCTTGATAATCGGATTATAATGATTATCATTTTTCACTGCACACGCACAAGAACAGAGTACTTCGATCCGCTTCTAACTTAATGGATCATAAATAACATTAGATAATTACTTCTGTTCATTATTTCCCGCACAAAAATGAAATAATACTGCACATAATCACAATTGTTTTCTGTAGATTAATTTGAAGTAGTTGTTTCTTGGTGTTGAGTTATTTCCTTCGATGTATTATGTTGATGACGCTGACAGTTATTAAAAATGTTGAGATGGCGAGCACACGTTCCGTGCTGTATGAAGTTGATAAGTGTCTGTCGAGAGTCGATCGGCGTTAGGCAAAAATGTTAATTACTAACTAATTTTGTGATTGGTTCTTGTAGGTGTGATGAGTATGACGTATTGGTCATTTAGCCGTTAATAACGGTTTTTTAACTGTCAAATCCTGAGGTGACAGAAAGCTTTCATTGTTGTTGGTATTAGTAAACAAATTTCTGATGCATATTTGGTAAATGATGCTAACATCTTTCCCGCACTTAATACAGTTGCGATTGGGTCGATATCGTCATCAAATTAAAGATTATTTTGTCCTCTTTAATTTGATATAGTTTGATACCGAGTTCACTTCACTTTTACTGACATTGCTACTTAAACAATGTTCGGGTACACTATTTTGCGCTGTCGTCTGTTTACCTGAATCGACGATTTTACACTTTGATTAGTATTGTTTGTGTTCACATAGCATTTTATTACTCAAACGTTTATGTGAGAACACTATTAACTCTGTACTGAACTTCAATTATTGAACATTATGAATACACCTTAACTTTATACATTGTAATGAACAATTCTTATTACTATGACATTTCGTTTTACGCTGACTCGTTCTATTCTACTACTTAACAATTGAATTATGATTAAATATATCATTTTAATAATGTTTTTTGTTATGTTGGAGCATAACGATTGTCCTGTGTATTTAATTTACACTTACGTTACCTCCCAATAATCAACTCACTGATTATTGCTTGGTCTAGGCGCTGTTAAGACATACCGTCTAGACTGGAATTTTGCCTTAACAACATTTATTGGTTCACAATTCGGTAATTTGTTGAGGTACTTTATTTGTATAATATTCCCTCAACCAAATGGTTTTTCTTTCTCATAAGTATATTTGATATTGAAATATATCTTTGTTCTCACTTTGTAGCCATTGCTAATTTTAGTTTTGCATTCATAATTTACTAATCATGGTTAAATTTATTATCAGCAAAATGCTAATTCTGATTTCACAGTATTCAGATTCTTATTGATTCACTTTTTATTTACATATAATATTCTGTTTACATTATCTACTGACTTGATTGACAGCTTAATGTAAATATCACTATAATATTGACGACTCGGAACACAAAGTTTTTTATAAGTAAAAACGTAAAGTTTTACCTTACAGCCTAAACCGGCTTTCACCTATAGAAGGCTTCATCAGAGGCTGTCGCTAGTAGCGCTGCTCGTCTTGTTGTTGGCGACGAGAAAGTTGACACAGAAACAAATATACAAAACACAGCACCAGAACATCAAGACACATTAAGACATAATATAAACAACACAATAGGAGTACATAAGACACCAGACAACAACAACCACAACTCAGAAATACACACAGCCATCAAACTGAGGGAAAAGGCACACAAACACAACATCACATTCGTAAAAGCTGACAAAGGCAACACGACTGTAATTATCCCCACAGACAACCTACACAAAAAAGTACAAGACTTCATAGAACAGAATAACATCACAGAACTAAAACACGACCCCACCGACAGATACCAAAACTCAGTAAAACAAATAGTCAACAAAGCCAAACACATTATGACACATAAACAAAAGCCCTACATGAAACAAATCCGACCATCAGCACCTACGCTCCAAGCGCTTCCCAAAATCCATAAAGAAGACATTCCGATCCGCCCCATTATCAACTACCGTAATGCCCCTGCACACAAACTGGCAAAATATCTAGACAAAATTATTAGACAACACACACAAATAGACAACAACATTGCAGTAAAAAACAACACTGACCTAGTAACAAAAATAAAAGACATACACATCCCCCATAACGCCACATTAGCCTCCTTTGACATTAAAAACCTGTACACAAACATCCCCATCTCTGAAACAATCACCATCCTACAAAACAAACTCAAACAGAACAACACACCAGACGAACTTATCAATGAAATAACAGAAACTCTGAACATTATCACAAAACAAAACTACTTTACTTATAACAATAAATACTACACACAGAACGACGGCCTACCCATGGGCTCCCCCATATCCAGCATTCTAGCAGAAGTCTTCCTCCAACACTTAGAAAAAACAAAAATACTCACAAACAATGACAGACACTCACATAAAATACTATACTGGCACAGATACGTTGATGACATTCTAATACTGTACAGGGGAAACAAAAGACAATGTGAACAGTTACTAACGCACATAAACAAAATACATAAAAACATAACCTTCACTGCCGAATACGAACACAACAATACCATAAACTTCTTAGACCTCTCCATCACAAAACTAGAACACAGGCACAAATTCAGTATATACAGAAAACCAACTACAACTGACACACTAATACACAACACCTCCAATCACCCAATACAACACAAACTAGCTGCTTTTAGAACCATGATACATAGACTTAACAACATCCCCTTAGATGAAATAGACTACAAAAACGAACTAAACACGATAAAATATCTAGCAGAATCTAACGGTTATGACAGAACAATAGTCAGTAAACTCCTACACAAAACACAAAACAAACAACAGACAAAGACAGAAAACAACAAATTCATAACACTAACATACATCAACAAACAAACAGAAAAAATTGCCCACAAATTCAAAAAAGCAGGTTACAGAATCGCTTACAAAACTACTAACAAAACAGAACACACACTATCAAAACGCATGCCCAAAGCACAAAACAAATTCGATCTACCCGGTGTATATAAACTAAATTGTTCAAATTGCAGTAAATTCTACATAGGCCAGACAGGACGTAGCTTCAAACAGAGATACATTGAACACACAAAAGCACTCCACACCACTACAGAATCTACCTTCGCAAACCACCTCATTGAAGCAAACCACACATATAAAAACATCGACAATAACATGAACATACTACACGTACACACAAAAGGCCGAAAACTAGACACTCTAGAACAATTAGAAATATACAAACACACAAAAACAAATAAAAACGACATCCTAAACGAACAGACACAATTCAAATCGCACGCATTATTCGAACACATGTCACCACACACACACAGCTTCAATCTTTCGAAACACTTTCTCGTCGCCAACAACAAGACGAGCAGCGCTACTAGCGACAGCCTCTGATGAAGCCTTCTATAGGTGAAAGCCGGTTTAGGCTGTAAGGTAAAACTTTACGTTTTTACTTATAAAAAACTTTGTGTTCCGAGTCGTCAATATTATAGTGATATTTAGTTAAGTAACGGACACGTCATGGACAACGAAATCCAAGAGCTTAATGTAAATTTACTCTGTCCATCAGTTTGTGTTAGTCATTGTCTGGTTGTAGTGTCAAACAGTATTTGGGTTTACTGTTTCAGGTGGCACTTCTGCTTCATTCTTCTTCCATGATTCCTCTTTTCTTGGTTATTCTTATCACTATATTCCCTATTTACATTAGTGTTTTGCCCTTATAAAATCTGACAGTATACGTTTAGGTTAGGTAACATTTTGTTATGTTACAACATATAAGTCAGTTGTTTCACCAATTTTTGTGGTACTTTTTTTGTCTCACAAGCTTTAACTCTTCAATACCAACCTCACAAATCTTATCATTGCATTCATTAAACAGAGACAAAAACTTTTCATTCGTCCTCAACAATTTGATCCATCAATGATATGTTCAACTGATTTATAAAGTCCTGCCAAAGTTCTGTAATTTCCCTGGAAGCACTTGTTTAAACTTTCTAGAAGTTCAATTAGGTCTTGTCTCATGATCAAACCAAGATGTATCTGCATTCTCAAACACAAAAAGTAGACCGCTATCTCTGCCATATCCTTGTTCTGTTAGTTCAGTCAGTGTTATAATTACCAGTTCATATCTGTTCAAAATTTCCCTTATTTGTGACTGCCGATGATGCCATCTTGTGGGCACAGTGCTTTGGCCTTGCCAATGTTTCCAGTAGGACCCTTGACATTCTCACAGATATGCATAAACACAGATTTTACTTTACTGTTTGAAAACAAAATTCCCAATTGATGGCTCCATTCCATAGCACTTTTTTACTATTCTAGAAATTCACAATTTCCTTTCATGACTAAATTACAGCAATGAGCACTACAGTGGACACAATCAGCCAAAGACTGTTTCTGGAATATGCTGGTCTGTATGCTTTTATTTATGCCACTCATATTCCCAGCTCCAAGAAGATTTGACAGTGGTAACTGCAATCTAAGGAGACTATCACAAATGAGTAATGCTGTGTCTGAAAACAAGTTATGCCAGTTTTATAGAAACCTGTAAAACTTTATTGATGTTCCAGGTCGTTATCAAACCAATAAACACAGTTGATCTCCTGAAATGTCTTGTACACTATAACAAATTACTAAAAAAATTAAAGGATTTGTTAGCTTGATTTTTTTTAATTATATTAATAAATATTTCATTTCCTAGGATCTGGATGATTTCATTTTGTGGCATAGGGTGTGTATAATTCTATTCTTTTTGGAGCCACTGCCTATGAAATGGCTTGTCCTCACTGCAAAATTTCAGCATTTCCATGAATACAATAGTAGTCATTATTGCGTATTTCAAAGATGATCCTTTGAAGTTTCCTTCAAAATTTGTATGACCTATGACCTCTAATAGCCTGTAATAGCTTGACTCCATCTAAAGAGATATTTAAGAATACTACTAATAACCATTAATGACTCTAAAGCTATGTTTTGCTCCTTGGCTTTAATTTTTGACAACTACCTTTCAATGGAAACTTTTTGTTGAGGCTAAATACAGCTTGGGCATGAGCAGCACTTTTTTCATGGATTTTTCATGGTGGCAAAGCAACACAAAACAAACTGGTAACCGAGTCCCATACACACTGCATCTGAAGGAGTGGGAGTACAGTGGAGGGAGGGCTTGTTGGGTGCGATGTTATTCTTTCCCCCATGTTTACATTTTTATAGCAGTGTCAATATGTCAATAAACTGTCATAACCCATCCTCTAGCCGTCAACATTACTTCCAGGAATCTATCATCTCTATACAATAATGCAAGAAAATAAATCATGATCCCTCAAATTGGACCATCAGTGGCACTGAGAATTTGAAGAAAAAATAATTTAATATACTTGATAATTATTGTACATACTAAGGTTGTTAATGTATGTCTGGTTGTTTATGTACCATATTAAAATTTACACTCACATGTTTATATTGTGAATAAATTATATTGTTTTAATTTAAATGTGTAGATAATAAGTCAAATGTTACACAAACTTGGGCTTGTAACTATTATACAAATTTTAATCAAATCTTCATAATTTAATAATTATATGTAAGTGTACTAAACATAATAATTATTATATTCTTCATTTACTTAATTATAATAAATTACTACTACATTCTTTAACTATAATTATTTATTATTTAAAATACAGTGGAACTTGGTTATTACGGCCTCGCCTGTTACGTCAACTCGGGTGTAGCGTTATTTTGTTATAAGTCCGGTCAAACTGATATCTTTAACATTATAAAAATTCCCGGTTTTAACGTCACTAAATATTGTACTACTCTGTTATAGCATCAAAAATTTCTCAGATATTTTACTCTAAATTTCATATAAACGTATATATGTGCGCGCGCGCTACGCCCATGGCTACAGACATACATTGTATGCAAGCGATAAGCACTGTAACAGGACCGCCGGTGCCAGCCGGTGTCTGGCGACTGACATGTCTCCCCACCACTCTCACCGGGTCAGTAGCACTGCGCGTCTCAAGGCTATTGTTCACGCCACGCTGTTACAGTATTTACTGTACAGTATTGTTTACAAGTAGTCTCGTCTCTGTTTTTGGTTGTTATTGTTTCTGTATCTACTCGTACTGTGACAGTTTCTTTTGTGTGTTTTATAACTTAAGTTTCGGTAGCCACTGTTTATAGAATTTTATACGTATGTCTACATTTTTATACAGTAATCATGGCAAGTTCTAGTACAAAAAGAAAGGTTCTGTCTATTAAAGAGAAAGTACGTGTAATTAGATCATATGAAAGCGGACGTAAAATAGCTGATGTATGCCGTGAGTTTGGTTTAGTGAATTCTACTGTAGGTTCAATTTTAAAAAACAAGGACAAAATTTTTAAAAAATTTGAGAAAGATGGAGAAAAAATTAAAAAAATTAGGAAATGCGAACATGGTGATGTGGATGCAGCATTATTGAAATGGTTCAAACAGTGTCGATGTTCAGATATTCCTGTGAGTGGACCAATTCTGAAAGAGAAAGCTACAGAATTCGGAAAATTGTTTGGTATTGATGTTACGTGCTCCAACGGATGGCTAGATCGATTTAAGGCCCGACACTCGATTTCCTTTGCAAAAATTTGTGGTGAGGCAAAATGCATAGATCTGAACATTACAGGCGATTGGGTGCGTAACACTTGGCCAGAAATTAGACGATCATATAATGATGAAGACATCTTTAATGGAGATTAAGCCGGAATTTTTTATAAATTAACTCCAGATAAGACTTTCAATTTTAAAAATGAAAAGTGCTTTGGTGGGAAGCTCTCTAAACAAAGAGTTACAGTTTTTGTTTGTGCGAACATGACGGGAACCGAAAAAAGGAAACTTTCAGTTATCGGGAAAAGTTTGCATCCTAGATGTTTTAAAAACATCAAAAAACTTCCTGTAAGTTACACTGCCAACAAAAAAGCATGGATGACTTCTAGTATTTTTCAAGATGAACTAAGAAAGTGGGATAAAGAACTGTCATCGAAAAACAGAAAAATTCTACTTCTAGTTGACTGCGTAACCCATCCAAAGTTAAATTTGACAAACATTAATCTGGTCTTCCTACCGGCCAACTGTACGAGTGTCTGCAACCTATGGACCAAGGCGTCATTAGAAGCCTAAAGTGTCACTACCTCAAGCAACTTTAAAAAAAAATTATTTTCTGTATGGACACGGCGCAACCTGCCACAATTTCACTCTTAGATGCAATACAATTCCTAGACGACTCTTGGAAGAGTGTAACACAGAAGACGATAGCAAAATGCTTTAGTAAAGCACAAGTCGTACATGAAAATTTACCCAATGATGACGAAGACGACGACTTGCCGCTCTCGGAGTGGATTAAGAAATTCGACGTAAATGAAATTGGAAATGAACTTGATTCCTATGCATCAGTGGATGACCAAGTAGAAACATTCCAAGTGTTGAGTGACGCAGAAATTATCGCGGAAGTAAAAAACATAGAAGCAGAAGATAGTGTTGAAGGAGATGCTGAGCAAGAGGAGGATGCCGACATCGTTTGTCCAACAGTACAGGAAGCAATGATAGCCGCATAAACTCTTTCATGATTTTACTGCTTTAGAGAGACGTCTGACTCTCTGCTTTAGAGAGGCGTTCAATGCAGCGCAGCATCTCCACAGCACAACAGAAAGAATTTATTTTTCAGAAAGGAGCGTTCAAAAGAAAATTACGGATTACTTTCGACAGTAAGCCTAAATGTAAGTTACATGTACTTTCTTTTTGATCTTTTAAAATATTCTTCATGCTGTTTGTATAAATGAAATGCAGTTTGTAAACTTTAGAATAAACATCACGAATAATGTTAATAATGCAAAGATCTTTTTTTTTATTTTGCTAAACATTATGCCACTGATTTGTTATAATATTATTATATACCTCCACCAAAATCAGTAAATTTGTTTATTTTTATATTCATATGAAGTGAAGTGAAATATAATGAACACAAATAACAACATTTTATAGTGTAAACTGATGATGAAATTATAATAATTTTGAAAAGGCCTTATTTATAAAAATAAAAAAATTTACTGATTTTAGTGGAGGTATATAATAATCTTTTTTTTTATTTCTCCTTCCTTACTAGTGATTAAAAAGGGTCTTTTATAACAACTCTTTTATAACGTCACTCGGACATAACGTCATTATTTTTTTGGTCCCATCAATGACGTTATAACCAAGTTCCACTGTGTATTAAATATGATATTAAAATATATAAAATTATATGAAACCTCTAAAAATATGCTTTCGATGAAACAAGAACAAATTTCAGAAACTTCCCTCTTCATTTTAATAAAAACATTATGAATATAAATAATAACAGCACTGTAAGCTATACATTACTAACCTCTGCATTACAGATTTCTTTAAGTAGTCCGTCAGTACCAATGCCATAAACCATTTTGCCATCATGAGTTGAAGCAATGCCAGTATATTTACAGTCTTTAGTAATAACATCACCAACACGCTGGCCATTATACATTTCCCATTCATACAGAGCACCATCAGTTCCACAAGAGAACAGTTTTCTGTCATCTGATGTCCAAACAAGCGAAGTTATCTGTTTTCAGTAAGAAGACATTATCATTCCTACATACATACAACATTTTTGTGGTACAATTTTGCAGTGGTGTATCTAGAATTTGGGGCCCCTGGGGGGGGGGGGGAGGTCAGAGTCGACTTGGCTTCATAAAAAAAAAAAAAAACAAGTTAAGACTAATCAACAGTACAATCCTTAAGGTGGCTGAAATCACTCCCATTAAAGTAAACAATAATAACACACTAAAAATATGCATCATTGAAACATTGTTTACAGGATACTTATTGATTGAATTGATTTTCCTGTATTTCATATTTCAAACGTATATGCTAATACTATGTAATCAATCTGTTTGTATATTTTAAAAAACGTTACTACTAAGTTAGCATACACAGCTGAAAAAATAATAGAACAGCATAAAAATTAAGAGACTAACAAAATTTGTCAAATTTTTTACCCTCTGGGGGGGGGCGGTCGAGTCCCGTTTGTCTCCTCCCCATAATTATTCCCTTACAATTGTGCTATCAAAATTCATTTTTCTGTAGGTTTGTCTATAATTCATCATAAAGAGAGTTTGTGACTTTATTTTTTACTGGTTGATAAATATGACACTGAAATTTCTGCATTTATAATCACACAAGAACTAAAATGTTTGCATTTGTTTCACACTTTTAATTAAATCAACTTCTAATATTTTTCATGTTTATATTTCATATTTGTACTACAACATAAAACTCTTCAACTGAAACATAAAATATACAATTGTAGGTCTATATCAGTACTTCATAATCTGTGTAAATATCAAATTCTGAGTTGCAGTCATCATATTGTTAATAGGCTAGAGGACACTGTGCGTATTTATACTTAAAAATTATTATAATGAAAACCACCGAATTTATGAAATTCACTACTACTATCAAAAGTGCATACACATATAAGAAAATGTTAGTTTTATCATTTCACTGTCACAAACAGCTTATTTAGTTGCAGAGAAATCTGCAACATATGAATAAATGAAATTAGGCTCGTTTGTCTTTGTATGTTGTATATTTCTACATGACAGATAAAAGTGTTTGAGACAGTGACTCATATTTTGGAATTTAGTAAAATAGAATATACACAATGTTTTGGTTACCATCTTTTAAATTGTGTCATATAAAATGGTATTTGTATTATCAAATTATAAAACTATAGTAATAATATAATTGTGTTTGTATTTGCAAATTTTATCATTATGTGTTATCTAGTTTTACAGTGTTTTTTTTTACATATCAAAGTTTAAAATATTTGATAAAAACTTAAATACATTTTCTTTTACTGTAAAGAGGATATAAATAGCATATACTAAGGGCACAAACTCTTGTCACTTCTTGTCTTGTTACTAAGGAAATATCTTGGTATCTCGGCTACTATATATGGCAGGACATGGTGCCAGAGGGAATTAATGAGTCTTTCTTAAGTGCTTGGTCTTGAAGAAGATGAGGAAAATAAGCAGTTCTTAACTCCAAGTGGCTTCTTCCAGTTTAAATCATGTCATTAAGACTTATTTGAAAGATTAATGGATTCAGTCCTCTGAAGCCACTTCAATATGAAAAGGGTTAAGAAGGAGGCAGTCTAATGCCCTTGAAATAGACAACTTGCATAGCACCCTTGTAGTCATGACATTGGCTAAATGTCATAGTTTCAAACGTTTTACTGGTTTCGAGGTGCTTTCAAATGTATTCTCCATGCATCAGCAAGATAATAAAATCATCTTGTAACCTTACTATGCTACTCCAGCTGTCCTGGCTGAGTTTAAATAATAATGTTTTTGGAAGCTTATGGCCAGTTCTGAGTTGTGATTCAGTGTGTTACTGGTCAATAGTATTTGGTGTAATGTGATGTTATTGTGCATAGAGATTTGTAATTGGTGACTTTCATTATTTATTGCAGTATTGAGGACTGAACATTTATAAACGTGAACAATTTTTATATATAAACAGTGGTATTCTTAATGAACAGTAAAACAATGGTGAATAGAGTTATTGCTATCTCTATCAGATAACAGCTGTGTGACTGTCTAAAACACATGCATTTCATTGTATAATAAGGCCTAAACATCAAGAAAAAATATTTTATTTTCATTGGTGTCGTCTATGAATCTTAATTAGAAAACACTGCTAGAAAAATATAAATTTAACTCACACTTTAAAATAATGACAAGTCTGGATTACTGTAGGCATTACACAAATGTCTCATATTTTTGTGTGAAGAAGTTCCATATGCCGCCTCTTATAGTGTGCAAAAATTTATCACCCTTTCCTGTAAAGTTGAGGCATTTGTGCTCATAAATATGAGCTTTTTTATGCTATTTTTATACTTTTTCCAATGGACAAAGTAGCCAATTGTGATAATCTTTAATTTTTCATAGCACTACGAAGTTATGTTTTGATTCTCTTCAGTGTACCCACTGAACACTCAGACCAACTTACATTCCAGGCCAATATAACTGGAATACTTAGTACCAATTTCAGTAACTTTAGTGTTTGTTCATACACATTACTGAGTTGATTCTCCACAATACATTCTAGCAGTTTAACACAAGGAAGCATTTTATTATCACTGTTTAGATGTTTAATAATTCAGTGCACAGTGTTACCCAGTCAAACAATTTTGGGAATAAACATTTCAGATTGTCAAACTGGAGTTGAGGAAATGCCTCTAAAATTCTACAATTTTTTGTTTAATTTAAAAGTTCTACAAAAAAGGTATTTTCAAATTTGCTGAATTGGGCACCTAGTTGCACTGTTACAGAATCAAGAACTTCATAGGCAACACGTTTATACACTTAATTTACATTTTGATTTAAATGGAATAACTCCTATTGTAGTCCCAAGCCACGTGTTTGTTAACCAAATATACTGTTACTCACTGTCTATGGCCTTTCCGTGACGTTATTTCGTTGTTTACATGTTTCGAGGCACTTGCCTCATCATCAGAACTTTATAAAAACTAATGTATGTCATCGAGGATTACATCGAAGAATTAAACACCATTAAAGTCATTGCGTTTAACAACGGGTACAACGAAAAAAATAATAGATAATATTTAAAAAAAACAAAAGAAAAAGAAGAGTAACGCTATTAAAAATAAAACTAAAGATATAAATAATAGAAATGAGAACCCCGAAACAAAGGCACGCAAGTACATTGCGGCACCTTATACGCATTTCATGCCAGGAATTTTTAAGTCAACCATTAATAAAGTCAACAACATAGTTGTTTCCTATAAGACCAGTAATAACATCTTAAATAATCTCCGCAGCCGTGAACATACCAGTCTTCAAAATAAAACAGGAGTTTATAAGCTAGTCTGCAACGACTGTGAGGCTTTTTATGTGGGCCAGACGGGTCGAGGTTTTTTGAAAAGATTTTCTGAACATAGACCCCCTACACGAGTTTACAACTTTGACAACATCAAGTCAAATTTCGCCAGGCACCTTATAGACAACAATCACAGTTACACGAATTTTAGCTCGAATCTAATACCCCTTCATTTCTGCAATAAAGGGCGTTATTTGAACGCCCTTGAAGAATATGAGATTTATAAAGCATATAACGACACCAGTACCAAGCCACACGTGTTAAACGACCAATTACAATATAAATCAAATATACTGTACGATACCGCTATGCGATATGGTCGAGATAAAACTTAGATCAGTCAGTATGGTGCGTGTTGTCTTGCAAGGCACACCTAACATTGACGTGCTCATTTTTAAAGCAAGTTCTGTACATAGTGTAATGCTGTATTGTGTTTTAGTATTTTGACACATGTCATCATTGATGACATACATTAGTTTTTATAAAGTTCTGATGATGAGGCAAGTGCCTCGAAACATGTAAACAACGAAATAACATCACGGAAAGGCCATAGACGGTGAGTAACAGTATATTTGGTTAACTTAATTTACAGATTCCTGCAATACATTATTGGGGTCAGCGTTTGTACACCTGTGTTCATCCATACAGTTTTTCATCACTTCATGTGAACACAATGCTGCAACATTTTCTTTCACTGTACCACTTGCATTTATGCATATAATTACATCACTGCTAGTTTTTGCCTGTAGAATATTAAACAGACAGATGAACAAGTACAAAAATTTGGTCATATACACATAAGTAAAACATATAAGATAAAAGACTCAGGATCCTAGTCATCATTTGGCAATGTGAGAAACCATGTGATATATTTATTTGTAATGTTCTTTGACTGTTGAAATCACCAGCAACTTGTAATTCAGCAGGTTGATATTGGGTGAGAAAATTTAAACTCTTGTTCTCAGAGTAAATCAGATCTAGCAGCAGATCTACTGATGAAACTATGAAATGCAGTTAAATCACAAATAAACAATTCAACTTTTTTCACTGTGTATCAAGACCAAATTAAGTTGGTGAGCATAGCAAAACACAAATATTGCCTGAAGACACTGTTGACAAACAAGCGCTTGTTTTGCTTACTAACTGAATGGTTGAGAAGAAGGAGGAAAAGAGGCCACACTACGTTCACAGGTAATTGAGATAGCTATTTTGTTTTAAAACTAAACATGCATCAGTTGTTGTATAGAAGTGAAACATTCCTTTATATTTAATGTAGTTATCAACAGGTTGAAAATTTATCTACGTGCAAGAAGGAAAACATTCCTGGAATGTGTCCCTTCTTGTTCTCAATGTATAATTAGTGTAGTGTATATTCCTACAGAGTGCACTGCTGTTGCTTATCTTGTAGTCTTTGTGATAGCTCAGTTTTAAGATTAGATTGTTTACTAGTTATTTTTATGTGTTAATGTACTTTAAAATCAGTTTAAACTTTAAACCCAGCTGTGAAAATGTCTGACTCTGAGTATGGAAGCCCTGTAATGAAAAGAAGAGGATGTGGTAATATAAAAGAATTGATGAAATCAACTAGACTTAAAGGAAAAGAGTTTCTGAGAAGAGTTTGTTATTACTGAAGGCAGGTTAGTAGAAAAAAAGATTAATGGACCCAAATGTGAGTGTAAAATGACGTATACTGGGATGTTTACTTCTCATAACAAAGAAAATATTATTAATACAGTGCACAGCAAAAGACCATAAAATGAACAACAAATGTATTTACTGGGACTCATTGAGAGACATAAGGTTAATAGACACAGGCCAAAAAATGAGAATTCTAAATAATTAACATAATCTTTTTAATATTTTGCCATGATGGGCTCAAACTGGATTGATGTATGCCCGAAAGCTTTCCTAAGTTTACATGCAATTATGAATAAAGTACTCTTTTGTTTAACAGATTACTAGCTGAAGCCTCACAGTCTCTTGATATGAGAGGCAAACACAGCGGCCACAAAAAATTCCAAAAGATGCTTTAATCAAACTAGATACTCATACTGATTCATTTCCTAAAAAATTCTCATTATTCATTTCATTCTATAACCTATTTGGAAGCTGTTAACATGCATAACATGTAAAGCTATCCATAACACGTTTCTTAAATAATGTCTATATCTGCAGAATGTAATAAAATGTAAATATTTTTTAAATTATTACAAAGAAAATTATGACTACAAATTTGGTAGACCGCAATTTGAGATGAATTCAAAATGTGAGAATTTAAAAACTGAAATTAAATATACATCATTACATGACAATCCTAAGCACACAGCAGATGCAAGAAATGTTTTATCTAAGAAAGTTGTGGCACTTTGACTTCATATTTATAATTTAGATAGTCATAAAGCAACATTTTATACATATCACAAAAGGATAGTGAAAAAAGGTCCTGATGAATTTTCTTCATATTTAAGTAATTAATTGCTAAATATCACTATAATATTGACGACTCGGAACACAATGTTTTTTATAAGTAAAAACGTAAAGTTTTACCTTACAGCCTAAACCGGCTTTCACCTATTTCACCGGTTTAGGCTGTAAGGTAAAACTTTACGTTTTTACTTATAAAAAACATTGTGTTCCGAGTCGTCAATATTATAGTGATATTTAGTTAAGTAACGGACACGTCATGGACAACGAAATCCAAGTAATTAATTGCATTCCACTTTAAGTGAAAGAATTACACATATCTAGTTATTTCTGTCCAGGACAAAAGTGAAACACACGCTGGTAAGGTTACTAATGAGTCTAATTATAAATGGGTGGTTTAAAATAATACACGACTACTTTTGAATCCATGATATTTATCTTCTAATGATGGCTATCTTCCTTGTGGCTGAAACTTTGCAGTTATAAAAAGAGATATTAATTGTCATGACCGGATTTACACACCACTTCAGTGTGATGAAAGGATAATAAGTTCTAAATAACATAGCTATTATTAGAAGTAAGATAAGTGGAAAGTCAACAAATGTTAAATTTTAAAGATCGGTGGTCTAAATTTTTCAAAACAAGTACCAAAAGCTTGCAGGTTAAAGATATGTTCAATATAACCAAATACGAACATTTAATCTACAAGGAAGAACAACAGGGGATTCTGCTAATACATGAGTTTATTGTTAGTATTTACAGTGAAGTGTTCAAGCTCTATAAAGGGAATGGTTTTTTTTATTTACTATTAGCATTGTTTATGATAAGATAAATTATATATACAATCTTAGCAATCTTCCTAATAAATATGAGAAAATAATATTTTTGTTTATTTTTATAATGATATTCAAAGCAATTAAAAGTGTTACTAACTGAAAAGAGAAATACACTGGGAGAAATACACTGGTTATTTTTAGTTTTTGTATAGTTTTATTTGTTATTTTATAATGCACAAAACATAAAAAGATTACTGTGAATCTAAACAATTGTGTGAACAACAGTAAAAAGTAAGTAAGATATTTAATTACTTTTTTTTAATGTTATTTGTTATTGATTGGAACTGAGATCAAAAAGGAAAAGATTCCACAAAATTTACTATCATATAACTGTTTACTTGTTTAAATTATGCTATTATTGTAATCTAGTACCCTTAATTATTGTTTTATTGAGTAACTTTATAATTGGAAATTTTTCCATACAGTCACTCAGTTAGCTACAAAGCAGTTTTTTTATCATTTTCTGAAAATGATAATCTGTGGAAAATTTTCCTTCTTCTCATGCATTCAATTTATTTTCAATGTTACAGTCTTTTAAAACTGTAATAATTTTGTTAGCCAATCCATCTGTATTTTTGTTGAAAGAAACATAAAAAAACCTAAACATAAGCGCTCCTCAGTTTTCAAACCATGAACATATTGCACACACTTTTACTCAGTTATGGTTTAACAGGTATGTCAATTGTTTAATCAGCTTGAACAGAAACAAAATCAGCCTGGTTTATTTCATCACAAATTGTTTCATTATTAGCGATGGAAACAAACTTGGATTTCTGAATATGTGACTTTAAATGAACTGCTTGTTTCTATATGTTCCTTTATGAAAGTCCCTTCCATTGCCAGTAAATTTAAAATTTCTAAATAATTGCTCTTATTAAGAAACTGCTCATTTTCCTTCTGACCCCTAAATCTAACTCTTGCCTTCCTAAATAACAAACATCTATCAAACAGCCTACTATCCTTCAATTTTGTGGAACATTTTCACATTGTGCTGTATTGCTTGAACTCTAGATGATTCCGAAAAACAATATACATTTCTTAGTATGTGAAACTTTTTTTATGAGTTTTGCTAGCATCATGTTTAGTGGCTTTAGCTTCAAACATTTTATAGTTCCTACTCCAACCTTGCTCCTTGGTTCCTCTCTATTGAACATTAAACAATAATAACAGTATAAAGTGTTTTCGCTTACAACTAAAAAGCCATCTACATGTACTATAGCCTAGAGTTTTCTGACCACCTGTACGTCATTCTGCAGTGAATATAAAGGCGGCCGAGACATTTTTGACTTGAGCAATACCTTTTGCTCTAAGATAACATAATGTTTTCATATTTTAACAAAAATTCTAGGGAATCAAGAGTGTCACAGTTCATATCAAATACTTCTGCAGTAGGACTGGTACTAGATATATTCATTTTTCTCCTTTAAACCGACTATTATATAACATCGCCAAATTCAGATCATATTTGATGACTATAAGTATGTAAGAAATGCTAAAAAATAATATATTTTAATAAATAAATAATAAAGAGAATAAAAATATAAAACGTAATTAAGAAAGAAGGAGGAAGAATGATAAACTAAAAGTGATTATTAAAGAAAATCACAGACTAGACTGACAGACAAACGACTTTGACCCAACCCCAGAGATTGGCCAGATAAGAACCAAAATAAAAGTAAACAAGATGAGAAGTGAAGGAGAAGAAAAATGAGAACAAAGAGGGAACAAACCAACGAAGAAGAAAGTAAAATGAAACAAGTCGAGAAAACACAGACAAGGAATAGAGAATAGAGAAGGGAGAAATAATATAAACAAATATAATAAAGGAAACAAAACCGGTAAAGAACCAATATAAAAAAATAAATGTTAGTATTGATTGAGTGACAATTGTAATTAGTCATTAATAAAACACGATAGCTAAAAATACACTAGCCAAAGAATTAGAAGTACATGTAAGTTAGTAATAGAGAAAGACATGATATTAATAAGTATATATAATATATGTAGAGAAAGAGAGAGATATTGAAATAGTGAGAAGTAAACAGAATTTAACATAGTGAAAGTGAAATTACCCTAAAGTGAATTGATAGAAAAAGAAACACTAAGTAAATTATAATAAACACAAGATAATTTAAAAGTGCAGGTGATGGGTAAATAAAATATTGTCAATGATAGCAATAGGAAAAATAGTGAAAGCTAAGATAAACACTTAGTAAAAATAACAAACACTAAAGGTTTAATAGTGAACAATTATATTTAAGAAAGTTGTTAAGAATAGTATTTAAAATAAACCATTAATTAAGTAGTAATGAACACTGAAGAGTGATATTAACTGTATAGATTAAAAAAGAATCTTATTGTAGAGTTTAAAAGTATATAGTAGAATTTAAAGGTGAGAATCCCATGAAAATGTAATCAGATAGTGTTACCATGGAGTGAAGGCAAAGAGTATTTATATAATAAGAAGTTTAAAACACTCAATAAACACCCATGTTATAAGGGATGATTATTGAAACAAGTTCAAAAGAGGTGAGGTTGTTTATCACCCAAAAAATAAATCAAAGGTACCGGTAATCAATTGTACACCAATATTAGATATTAAGTGTTAAATAATTGTTTAAACAAACTTATGAATAGGATATGGCTGGGGTAATTATACCAACCATAGACCTAAATGTTGTATTTTATGTGATGAAAAAATAGTAATTAATAGTCATATTGTTGACATTGGCGGAGTAAATAAGTAAGAAAAGAAAGCAATGTTTTATTTAGAAAACGAGAAAACCAGTTAGTAAATAGTTAGCAATACATGATGTATAAAATAGTAGTAACATACAAATCACACAAAAACAGAACCAAAACACATCAATAGATAATAAACCTGGTTATAAGAACAAAATAAAGCATTAGGCTAAAATGAGAAGTAATGTATATGAAATAATCAAAAATCGGTAATGGCTACTTAGACTTGAGAAAGGCCTAACTGTCAAACACCAACAAATACTAATTGTACGAAAATAACCAAGTAATTAACAAATCCAAGGTGACTAATCAACCAAGGATAAATTGTAAATCTTATTAAAAGCAAAATATTAAAATAAGGAGTTAAATAAACAGAGAAATGTAATTAGGAAATATTAAAATAATTGTAAACTTATAAAACATGAAATAACCCAATCTTGTGGGATACCAAAATAATCTTTGGAAGAAAATACAAATAACCGTGCTAATAATTAATACTTAGGAAGGAAGATAATGGAATGAAGACAGTCAGAAGATATATGAGGATGTTGAAAAGAATTCAAATTTTGATAACAATGGATTTATGCCTTATTACCCAATCAGATTTTATTGTGTAACCATAGCAACCACCGTTAAGTACAGATTTACCGTTGAATATCGTTACTCGTAAAGTGACGCTCTTGGAAAACAGAAGCCAAATTTTGAACAACCAATTTTTAATTTAAAATGTTATAAAAGTTAACCAAATTACCAAAATTGAACGAGAAGGAGGCAGACTATGACTGAAACCAATTAACGGATGGCGAAGACCTTTTAATTCAAAACGAAGTGAATAAATTAATCCAAGTAAATTGAAAAAGATGCCATAAGCCCAAATAATTGAAAATTGAATACTATTGCAGCTACAGTCCTTTGTACCAGACCAACTGATTAACCCCAGTCTACGAAGTTGTTAAGTATCATACAAATTATCCAAATTTCCGAAAAAACGCACTTTAAATATTTCTCACTATACTATGAAATATCACTAAACTGAATGTATTCTCTTTCAAAGATTAAATAAAAATACTAAGACACTGAAAATTTGTCAAATTATAAAATTAACCTATTGTTAGTTTATGAACCTTGAAAACACTTTTACTACACTCCAACAAACCAATTATAGCTACATGTTATAAGATATAAGTAGAAATATTGTAAGGTTGTGTATTTTTATTATTGTAATTGCATCTAATCCTTTTATCATAATCAAAAGAATCCAGACGATCGAACGAAAATATTTGTTTACTACTTCGGTAGAACGCCATTACGGTGTATGTGTTACGTTCAAAATCGATTTGTCAAACCCAAAGAGAGATTGTCTCATAGATAAATGACCGGTGCAAAATAATATAACAAACCAAATCTAACTTGTGTCAATGAAAAAGTAATGACCATTCATTAATAAATCAATACTGTGTATAACAAATGTGTTTTATTTTCAGTAGGAAAGTGTATTATTAATACTGTACATTATAGCGGATATCTATGAATTGGCGACTAGCGCTCAAGCAGTGAATACAGCAAACTGCTGGCTTGATTGAAAAAATCGATAAGTGGCGGGACAAGTTTGAATTCTCCACACCACCTGAGCAGAACCGCTGATAATAATAAATTTTTTTAATTGTTTAAAATAAACAATTTGGCACCACCCGGGATTTATACACTCCTAGTGAACCTCAGGTAAGGACTACGATACCTGGTTGTTCGTACGTTCGTGACGGACTCAAGCATCGTAAGTTACGTTACCGAGCGACGACGGATTGGTAAGACACATTACACAAGTTATACTCTGACACTTCTACATTTTACAGAATTCATTAAGAACGACGAGTGAAGGTTTACCATAAACTGACGCACCCAACGTGTGGGAAAATAACACGGGAGAAATACACCAAGGTTTATTATAATACTTAAAACACTTAAAGGACAATACTTAAAAATCTGTATTGATAAGTACTTAGTATATAAATGATTATACACTTCTTAGTCTATAACATTATATACACAATTAAAACAATTTGTAAACACAACAAGAATAAGTATATATAGTTATAATTAAATACAAGAGGGCCCATCTCACCTGAAGAATGCATTAAAGGTACCTAGTAAGGTTACTAAGTAATAAAAAAATCAATAGTGTACCTAAATCTAAAATATATAATGAGTAGTATGAGACGTAAAATATAAACATTGTGTCTAGTGGGATGAGTTTAATGTGTAGGAGTTGAGTATAATATATTGTTCAATTAATATTTAATGTGTTATAAAATGTACTTGGTGTTGTACTGTATCATGATATAGTGTTTACAGGATATTTATTTTATGTTTTGGATGTAGCAAGTGTGGAGCTGTTGCTTTAAGGAAGTACTTAGTCATAGGTACTCATTTTATTCATGTTAAAAGTGTATTTAAATAATTAAGTATAAGTACATTTATTAGGTATGATATTATGTTAAATGTATTTACTTTAATTGATTAATGAAGATGTTTAAGATAATATTTGTAAACTTGGCCAGGAAGGCAATAAGTGTTAATAAGTTGGCAAGTAGTTCTTATAATTCTGTTAAAAACCAATGAAGGGTTCAATGATGAACTAAATAATATAATAAATTGAAACCAGGAAATTAAAATTGATATAAGTGGCCATAAGCCAGTGACTATTTGTACAGTAGGTCAGGTAAAGAAAATTTAAGTTAAAACAAAACAAAATTATAACAGGTGTAATAAAACCAATAGGCCTAAATTTAATATTTGGAAAAGGAAATTAATACCTTTTTAATAAGTCCAGTCAGATGAAATTGTAGTAAAATGTATATGGTTTAATAAGGCAGATTAAGTGAGAGTTTTATGTGATTTGGTGTAATTCCAAGCATGGAGTATTTACTAAATAAGAGTAGTAATATTTTCTAATTCTGGCTCTAGGATATCAAGTATTATCCAATGACAGAAAGTAATGGTTGTTAGGGTAACTGAAATGCAAGAAATTTTGTTGATTTCAACATTCAATTGTTATATGCTAATGGGTTAAGTTGAATTAATACGAATCCAGAAAAGAATTTATAAAAAAACCTTTATATTCGATTGTTATATGCTATTGGGAACAGTTCAGTAGACAAATTTAAACATAACATAAAATAAAAATGAATTAACCTTAATAAATCCAATGTCTTAAAGCCAATCCATTAAAACAGAACTGAGTAATAATTTCTGAACTAGATTTCAAGAAATATAATTCTACACATCCTCAAAGTTGCAGAATTAATAAATCCTTCTTCAAACTAATTCCATTAAAGGAATGATGATGAACCCGAGCTACAATTAAACCAAGATCCTTCTTGAATGGACAAGAAGTCAAAATTAATGCAAATATAAACCAAACACACACAAAGAACCTTTGGTATTGAAGTAATAAACCTCACTTTCAAGAGATTGAAGAAATCGTAATACTACACCAATTCCACTGGGACCGGCAACCACTAGGATCGCGAAGAAGAACGAAGAACAGAAGAACTCCTGTTACACTCCGGGACATCGCCTTTCAACCTTTATTGATAACCTGGACGCATTTTTTGGTCAAAAGTAACCTCATCAGTACATCTTCAAGCGGTTATAAACAGACACGGCTATCTTGAGTATCGCATTGTCCGGTAACAAACCAGCTTATATTTAATTTTATACATTAAGAATTAATAACAATTTGTAATACTTAGTAACCTTAATTTTGCATTACCTGGCCTTACTAATCGTTAAAAGAATCACATGTACCCTGGGATAAGAGATAAAACGAAAATTATATTTAAATTGTATTATACAGCACTAGTCCACTAACCAATCGATTCAGCATTGTACGATCGATATTACGATCCGGTAATCTATGAAGACAACTGTTGGAATTAAAAAAAATAATATAATAAAGAATCCTTCTTGTATGTGATGATGTTCTGTGTTATTGTAGAATAGTTATTGTATTTTGATTGGGGAGTAATTTACAGAGAAAGAAGGTGATAAAACCATCAAGTGAAACAAACTAACCTATAAGCACGTGTCAATTACTAATAACAGCACTCGTTGCAGACAGCTGGTGAATACAGGAGAGTGCAGAACTAACGTATTCTCTTCGCCAACTTTGAGTCAATTTAAATAATACAGACCGAATAGGGTTGGAGAGAATTACCGAATTATTAACTATAATACCCGTAATATAGCGTTATTCTCTTGTGAAACACTTAGTAATTGATTAACACAGGGCTATGTTCAACATACGAGTTGCAGCAACCATATAATAAATAATTGTTTTCTTTTTATAAATTAATATTGATTTGCAGGAGCTCTCATCTGCAACAACATAATAAATATTTTCCTTATAAACAGATTGAATTTGTTAATTTAATTTTTTTTTAAATTAACAATAAACCCATACCAACGTGGAGCTTGATTAAACCCCAATAAACATTATATATAAGTCCATTACAAATTAGCGAACCCAACAGTGGGGCTTCTAAACATCCTCAAATATCATTAATCACAACAAATCGATCACACATAAGTATATGTTATACTAAACTATTGGTTACAAATTGACGCATCCAAAGTGGGGCTTAACGTTGATACACGGGAGTCACACATAAGTAAAAAAGTAACAAAGTTAATTAATTGGTTACAAATTGGCGCTCAACGAGTGGGCTTTAGTTAAGTGAAAAATCGACTTAATTGTTACTTAACTTGAGCAGGCAACTATTAGAGGCACAGGAATTCATACGAGAGGTGTTTCTAAAAGGATAGCGAAAGACCAAGAAAAGGAAGAAGATAGACGGGAAGAAGAAGCAGAGGTAGTTACAGACACCAAAATGGAACAACAAGCAAGCAATAAAGAGGTTGCCCAAGGGGACCAACCAGATAAAGCGGTAGCCAGAGAAGAACCAAATTGGCAAGACATGATGAAATTTATGGCAGAAAAATTTAGGAAACAGGAGGAAAACTCAAATCAAACCAAGGAGGAAACTAATGAGAGTTTAAGACAAACTAATGAAAAAATAGACAGTATTAAAGAAGATAATAGACAAACTAACGAAAAAATAGACAGTATTAACGAAAACTCAAAGAAACAAAACGAAATTTTGAGTGAGAATTTAATCAAACTAATGAATGAGAATTTGACAAAAATAAAGAGGAAAATGATGAGAATAACCGGCTGATAAATGAAAGCTTAAACCAAATTAATGAAAGGTTTGACAGGAACGATGAGAGCTTAAGGCAGATTCTGGAAAATACCAAACAAATAGACGAGAAAATTGAAAACCATAATAAGGAGTTGCGGCAAATCATCAATGAACAAAACCAAGCGTTGAGGGAAGTCATCAATGAAAGTATTGCAATTGTCGATGAAACACTGAGAAAAAGGGTTCATGACTATGAACAGGAAGTAAGACAGCAAATAACTGAAACTAAGGTAGGTCTAGAAAAGACAGACGAAATCATCATACAACTCAGAGTGGAAGTAGAGACCAAAATAAGCCAAATAGGAAACCATAATGATACTAGAGTAACGGAGGTACAAGCGGAAACCCAAGAAAAATTAAACGAAGTACGAATTAACATAACTGGAAGAATAGAATGGGTTCACAATGAAATGAAGACAATGAAAATAAGACAAACGCATAAAAGGAAATTAATAAATACACGGGAAGGATTGGAGATGATTAAAGGGGGATTAATTAAGATGCATAATATACCAATTACGGAACCCAGAGAAGTAAGGCAATTAAGAAACTCTAAACGAACCACAATTGAATTCCTAGATAGATTGGAAGGAAAGAAGGACCGAAAAAGCCAAAACTAACCGAGGAGCATGGAGGACTTCTGGAGATTATGTATGAACCATTTGAACGATTAAGTAACAATACGGAAGAATCAGTTCAAAAGACGATGGTAAACTTGAACATAAATGAAAATTTTATAGCGACAAGATAGAAGAACCAAATGAGAGTGAGATACGTCACAAGGATGGAAATAATTCTATACGCTAGAGAAATCCGAACAACCAGTATAGAGGAAATAATGGACCACGGTTAAACAGATTCCAAACAGAATATAGAGAAAAGGGACGGATTTTATGGATACAGGATCAAGCAAATCCAAGGAAAATAATGAGTAACTAAGTAAAATATTTTAAACTAACTATTAAATGAAATAAACTAATTACACGATACTTCAGAGGAATTATGTGGAATCAATTTAAAATAAAAAAAACCACAAAATTCAAAAATAAGTAAGAACACCTTACTATATAATTCAGAAGAAATTATTTTAAACTAATAAACATCAAAGAAGAGAAAGAAGGGTTAGAAATTGGTTAAATGAAGGAACAATATGCCATACAATTTATGATAAGGAGGAGATTCAGTGTTTAATTGCAGAAGTAAATGGGAGTGAATTAAAAATAGTAAAATACGTATGCTAAAGAATAATTAATTGACATCACGGAACTAAGAAGAATTTAAAATGAATATTGAACAGCTTTAACTAATATACTGGTGAATAATATGATAGATGGAACTACAGAACAACGAGATAAATAATTTAAGAAAAGTATTAGGATACCTCAGAAATAATAGTAATCATCCCTTGAATATAAGTTTGTAGCGAAGGAGCTACCTTATAGGTAATAATTTTATTATATGTATTGTGTTGTGATAGTGCAACGTTTATTCTTGTTTCTGGACAGAGATGAAGTTCCTCTGATCTCAGAAGATATAGTTAGGGAAACGGCAGAGTAATGGAAGCCAATAGTGACCCTCTGATTCCGTACCAGCTATGATATTAGGGAAATATAGTATTTTAGGGATTATACACCAAGAGAGGTAATTAAATATAAAAATGATAATAAGAAATGACAGCGTAATAAGCTAGAAGAAGTTATGAGTTCCAGAGAAAAGGACAGATCTACAACTGAGGGAGGTACCAGTAGAGAATAAATGACCAGATACACAAGGAGTGTCAACACAATTTTCCGGTGCAATTAAAAGTTTGAAGAATAGAAAGAGAAGATAACCTTATCATAGACGAACTATAAGTTTATTTAACTAAACTTCATTCAGCCAAAATAAACTTCTTTCGAAGGGGGAGTATTATGTAACATAACAGAGTTGAGGTTCCCGACGTTACATAAAAAACTTTGTAAACCTGACTTAAAACAATGCCCAAAGCATGTTATAATTAAATACAAGAGGGCCCATCTCACCTGAAGAATGCATTAAAGGTACCTAGTAAGGTTACTAAGTAATAAAACATCAAAAGTGTACCTAAATCTAAAATATGTAATGAGTAGTATGAGATGTAAAATATAAACATTGTGTCTAGTGGGATGAGTTTAATGTGTAGGAGTTGAGTATAATATATTGTTCAATTAATATTTAATGTGTTATAAAATGTACTTGGTGTTGTACTGTATCATGATATAGTGTTTACAGGATATTTATTTTATGTTTTGGATGTAGCAAGTGTGGAGCTGTTGCTTTAAGGAAGTACTTAGTCATAGGTACTCATTTTATTCATGTTAAAAGTGTATTTAAATAATTAAGTATAAGTACATTTATTAGGTATGATATTATGTTAAATGTATTTACTTTAATTGATTAATGAAGATGTTTAAGATAATATTTGTAAACTTGGCCAGGAAGGCAATAAGTGTTAATAAGTTGGCAAGTAGTTCTTATAATTCTGTTAAAAATCAATGAAGGGTTCAATGATGAACTAAATAATATAATAAATTGAAACCAGGAAATTAAAATTGATATAAGTGGCCATAAGCCAGTGACTATTTGTACAGTAGGTCAGGTAAAGAAAATTTAAGTTAAAACAAAACAAAATTATAACAGGTGTAATAAAACCAATAGGCCTAAATTTAATATTTGGAAAAGGAAATTAATACCTTTTTAATAAGTCCAGTCAGATGAAATTGTAGTAAAATGTATATGGTTTAATAAGGCAGATTAAGTGAGAGTTTTATGTGATTTGGTGTAATTCCAAGCATGGAGTATTTACTAAATAAGAGTAGTAATATTTTCTAATTCTGGCTCTAGGATATCAAGTATTATCCAATGACAGAAAGTAATGGTTGTTAGGGTAACTGAAATGCAAGAAATTTTGTTGATTTCAACATTCAATTGTTATATGCTAATGGGTTAAGTTGAATTAATACGAATCCAGAAAAGAATTTATAAAAAAACCTTTATATTCGATTGTTATATGCTATTGGGAACAGTTCAGTAGACAAATTTAAACATAACATAAAATAAAAATGAATTAACCTTAATAAATCCAATGTCTTAAAGCCAATCCATTAAAACAGAACTGAGTAATAATTTCTGAACTAGATTTCAAGAAATATAATTCTACACATCCTCAAAGTTGCAGAATTAATAAATCCTTCTTCAAACTAATTCCATTAAAGGAATGATGATGAACCCGAGCTACAATTAAACCAAGATCCTTCTTGAATGGACAAGAAGTCAAAATTAATGCAAATATAAACCAAACACACACAAAGAACCTTTGGTATTGAAGTAATAAACCTCACTTTCAAGAGATTGAAGAAATCGTAATACTACACCAATTCCACTGGGACCGGCAACCACTAGGATCGCGAAGAAGAACGAAGAACAGAAGAACTCCTGTTACACTCCGGGACATCGCCTTTCAACCTTTATTGATAACCTGGACGCATTTTTTGGTCAAAAGTAACCTCATCAGTACATCTTCAAGCGGTTATAAACAGACACGGCTATCTTGAGTATCGCATTGTCCGGTAACAAACCAGCTTATATTTAATTTTATACATTAAGAATTAATAACAATTTGTAATACTTAGTAACCTTAATTTTGCATTACCTGGCCTTACTAATCGTTAAAAGAATCACATGTACCCTGGGATAAGAGATAAAACGAAAATTATATTTAAATTGTATTATACAGCACTAGTCCACTAACCAATCGATTCAGCATTGTACGATCGATATTACGATCCGGTAATCTATGAAGACAACTGTTGGAATTAAAAAAAATAATATAATAAAGAATCCTTCTTGTATGTGATGATGTTCTGTGTTATTGTAGAATAGTTATTGTATTTTGATTGGGGAGTAATTTACAGAGAAAGAAGGTGATAAAACCATCAAGTGAAACAAACTAACCTATAAGCACGTGTCAATTACTTATAACAGCACTCGTTGCAGACAGCTGGTGAATACAGGAGAGTGCAGAACTAACGTATTCTCTTCGCCAACTTTGAGTCAATTTAAATAATACAGACCGAATAGGGTTGGAGAGAATTACCGAATTATTAACTATAATACCCGTAATATAGCGTTATTCTCTTGTGAAACACTTAGTAATTGATTAACACAGGGCTATGTTCAACATACGAGTTGCAGCAACCATATAATAAATAATTGTTTTCTTTTTATAAATTAATATTGATTTGCAGGAGCTCTCATCTGCAACAACATAATAAATATTTTCCTTATAAACAGATTGAATTTGTTAATTTAATTTTTTTTTAAATTAACAATAAACCCATACCAACGTGGAGCTTGATTAAACCCCAATAAACATTATATATAAGTCCATTACAAATTAGCGAACCCAACAGTGGGGCTTCTAAACATCCTCAAATATCATTAATCACAACAAATCGATCACACATAAGTATATGTTATACTAAACTATTGGTTACAAATTGACGCATCCAAAGTGGGGCTTAACGTTGATACACGGGAGTCACACATAAGTAAAAAAGTAACAAAGTTAATTAATTGGTTACAAATTGGCGCTCAACGAGTGGGCTTTAGTTAAGTGAAAAATCGACTTAATTGTTACTTAACTTGAGCAGGCAACTATTAGAGGCACAGGAATTCATACGAGAGGTGTTTCTAAAAGGATAGCGAAAGACCAAGAAAAGGAAGAAGATAGACGGGAAGAAGAAGCAGAGGTAGTTACAGACACCAAAATGGAACAACAAGCAAGCAATAAAGAGGTTGCCCAAGGGGACCAACCAGATAAAGCGGTAGCCAGAGAAGAACCAAATTGGCAAGACATGATGAAATTTATGGCAGAAAAATTTAGGAAACAGGAGGAAAACTCAAATCAAACCAAGGAGGAAACTAATGAGAGTTTAAGACAAACTAATGAAAAAATAGACAGTATTAAAGAAGATAATAGACAAACTAACGAAAAAATAGACAGTATTAACGAAAACTCAAAGAAACAAAACGAAATTTTGAGTGAGAATTTAATCAAACTAATGAATGAGAATTTGACAAAAATAAAGAGGAAAATGATGAGAATAACCGGCTGATAAATGAAAGCTTAAACCAAATTAATGAAAGGTTTGACAGGAACGATGAGAGCTTAAGGCAGATTCTGGAAAATACCAAACAAATAGACGAGAAAATTGAAAACCATAATAAGGAGTTGCGGCAAATCATCAATGAACAAAACCAAGCGTTGAGGGAAGTCATCAATGAAAGTATTGCAATTGTCGATGAAACACTGAGAAAAAGAGTTCATGACTATGAACAGGAAGTAAGACAGCAAATAACTGAAACTAAGGTAGGTCTAGAAAAGACAGACGAAACCATCATACAACTCAGAGTGGAAGTAGAGACCAAAATAAGCCAAATAGGAAACCATAATGATACTAGAGTAACGGAGGTACAAGCGGAAACCCAAGAAAAATTAAACGAAGTACGAATTAACATAACTGGAAGAATAGAATGGGTTCACAATGAAATGAAGACAATGAAAATAAGACAAACGCATAAAAGGAAATTAATAAATACACGGGAAGGATTGGAGATGATTAAAGGGGGATTAATTAAGATGCATAATATACCAATTACGGAACCCAGAGAAGTAAGGCAATTAAGAAACTCTAAACGAACCACAATTGAATTCCTAGATAGATTGGAAGGAAAGAAGGACCGAAAAAGCCAAAACTAACCGAGGAGCATGGAGGACTTCTGGAGATTATGTATGAACCATTTGAACGATTAAGTAACAATACGGAAGAATCAGTTCAAAAGACGATGGTAAACTTGAACATAAATGAAAATTTTATAGCGACAAGATAGAAGAACCAAATGAGAGTGAGATACGTCACAAGGATGGAAATAATTCTATACGCTAGAGAAATCCGAACAACCAGTATAGAGGAAATAATGGACCACGGTTAAACAGATTCCAAACAGAATATAGAGAAAAGGGACGGATTTTATGGATACAGGATCAAGCAAATCCAAGGAAAATAATGAGTAACTAAGTAAAATATTTTAAACTAACTATTAAATGAAATAAACTAATTACACGATACTTCAGAGGAATTATGTGGAATCAATTTAAAATAAAAAACCACAAAATTCAAAAATAAGTAAGAACACCTTACTATATAATTCAGAAGAAATTATTTTAAACTAATAAACATCAAAGAAGAGAAAGAAGGGTTAGAAATGGGTTAAATGAAGGAAGAATATGCCATAGAATTTATGATAAGGAGGAGATTCAGTGTTTAATTGCAGAAGTAAATGGGAGTGAATTAAAAATAGTAAAATACGTATGCTAAAGAATAATTAATTGACATCACGGAACTAAGAAGAATTTAAAATGAATATTGAACAGCTTTAACTAATATACTGGTGAATAATATGATAAATGGAACTACAGAACAACGAGATAAATAATTTAAGAAAAGTATTAGGATACCTCAGAAATAATAGTAATCATCCCTTGAATATAAGTTTGTAGCGAAGGAGCTACCTTATAGGTAATAATTTTATTATATGTATTGTGTTGTGATAGTGCAACGTTTATTTTTGTTTCTGGACAGAGATGAAGTTCCTCTGATCTCAGAAGATATAGTTAGGGAAACGGCAGAGTAATGGAAGCCAATAGTGACCCTCTGATTCCGTACCAGCTATGATATTAGGGAAATATAGTATTTTAGGGATTATACACCAAGAGAGGTAATTAAATATAAAAATGATAATAAGAAATGACAGCGTAATAAGCTAGAAGAAGTTATGAGTTCCAGAGAAAAGGACAGATCTACAACTGAGGGAGGTACCAGTAGAGAATAAATGACCAGATACACAAGGAGTGTCAACACAATTTTCCGGTGCAATTAAAAGTTTGAAGAATAGAAAGAGAAGATAACCTTATCATAGACGAACTATAAGTTTATTTAACTAAACTTCATTCAGCCAAAATAAACTTCTTTCGAAGGGGGAGTATTATGTAACATAACAGAGTTGAGGTTCCCGACGTTACATAAAAAACTTTGTAAACCTGACTTAAAACAATGCCCAAAGCATGTTATAATTAAATACAAGAGGGCCCATCTCACCTGAAGAATGCATTAAAGGTACCTAGTAAGGTTACTAAGTAATAAAACATCAAAAGTGTACCTAAATCTAAAATATGTAATGAGTAGTATGAGATGTAAAATATAAACATTGTGTCTAGTGGGATGAGTTTAATGTGTAGGAGTTGAGTATAATATATTGTTCAATTAATATTTAATGTGTTATAAAATGTACTTGGTGTTGTACTGTATCATGATATAGTGTTTACAGGATATTTATTTTATGTTTTGGATGTAGCAAGTGTGGAGCTGTTGCTTTAAGGAAGTACTTAGTCATAGGTACTCATTTTATTCATGTTAAAAGTGTATTTAAATAATTAAGTATAAGTACATTTATTAGGTATGATATTATGTTAAATGTATTTACTTTAATTGATTAATGAAGATGTTTAAGATAATATTTGTAAACTTGGCCAGGAAGGCAATAAGTGTTAATAAGTTGGCAAGTAGTTCTTATAATTCTGTTAAAAACCAATGAAGGGTTCAATGATGAACTAAATAATATAATAAATTGAAACCAGGAAATTAAAATTGATATAAGTGGCCATAAGCCAGTGACTATTTGTACAGTAGGTCAGGTAAAGAAAATTTAAGTTAAAAACAAAACAAAATTATAACAGGTGTAATAAAACCAATAGGCCTAAATTTAATATTTGGAAAAGGAAATTAATACCTTTTTAATAAGTCCAGTCAGATGAAATTGTAGTAAAATGTATATGGTTTAATAAGGCAGATTAAGTGAGAGTTTTATGTGATTTGGTGTAATTCCAAGCATGGAGTATTTACTAAATAAGAGTAGTAATATTTTCTAATTCTGGCTCTAGGATATCAAGTATTATCCAATGACAAAAAGTAATGGTTGTTAGGGTAACTGAAATGCAAGAAATTTTGTTGATTTCAACATTCAATTGTTATATGCTAATGGGTTAAGTTGAATTAATACGAATCCAGAAAAGAATTTATAAAAAAACCTTTATATTCGATTGTTATATGCTATTGGGAACAGTTCAGTAGACAAATTTAAACATAACATAAAATAAAAATGAATTAACCTTAATAAATCCAATGTCTTAAAGCCAATCGATTAAAACAGAACTGAGTAATAATTTCTGAACTAGATTTCAAGAAATATAATTCTACACATCCTCAAAGTTGCAGAATTAATAAATCCTTCTTCAAACTAATTCCATTAAAGGAATGATGATGAACCCGAGCTACAATTAAACCAAGATCCTTCTTGAATGGACAAGAAGTCAAAATTAATGCAAATATAAACCAAAAACACACAAAGAACCTTTGGTATTGAAGTAATAAACCTCACTTTCAAGAGATTGAAGAAATCGTAATACTACACCAATTCCACTGGGACCGGCAACCACTAGGATCGCGAAGAAGAACGAAGAACAGAAGAACTCCTGTTACACTCCGGGACATCGCCTTTCAACCTTTATTGATAACCTGGACGCATTTTTTGGTCAAAAGTAACCTCATCAGTACATCTTCAAGCGGTTATAAACAGACACGGCTATCTTGAGTATCGCATTGTCCGGTAACAAACCAGCTTATATTTAATTTTATACATTAAGAATTAATAACAATTTGTAATACTTAGTAACCTTAATTTTGCATTACCTGGCCTTACTAATCGTTAAAAGAATCACATGTACCCTGGGATAAGAGATAAAACGAAAATTATATTTAAATTGTATTATACAGCACTAGTCCACTAACCAATCGATTCAGCATTGTACGATCGATATTACGATCCGGTAATCTATGAAGACAACTGTTGGAATTAAAAAAAATAATATAATAAAGAATCCTTCTTGTATGTGATGATGTTCTGTGTTATTGTAGAATAGTTATTGTATTTTGATTGGGGAGTAATTTACAGAGAAAGAAGGTGATAAAACCATCAAGTGAAACAAACTAACCTATAAGCACGTGTCAATTACTAATAACAGCACTCGTTGCAGACAGCTGGTGAATACAGGAGAGTGCAGAACTAACGTATTCTCTTCGCCAACTTTGAGTCAATTTAAATAATACAGACCGAATAGGGTTGGAGAGAATTACCGAATTATTAACTATAATACCCGTAATATAGCGTTATTCTCTTGTGAAACACTTAGTAATTGATTAACACAGGGCTATGTTCAACATACGAGTTGCAGCAACCATATAATAAATAATTGTTTTCTTTTTATAAATTAATATTGATTTGCAGGAGCTCTCATCTGCAACAACATAATAAATATTTTCCTTATAAACAGATTGAATTTGTTAATTTAATTTTTTTTTAAATTAACAATAAACCCATAGCAACGTGGAGCTTGATTAAACCCCAATAAACATTATATATAAGTCCATTACAAATTAGCGAACCCAACAGTGGGGCTTCTAAACATCCTCAAATATCATTAATCACAACAAATCGATCACACATAAGTATATGTTATACTAAACTATTGGTTACAAATTGACGCATCCAAAGTGGGGCTTAACGTTGATACACGGGAGTCACACATAAGTAAAAAAGTAACAAAGTTAATTAATTGGTTACAAATTGGCGCTCAACGAGTGGGCTTTAGTTAAGTGAAAAATCGACTTAATTGTTACTTAACTTGAGCAGGCAACTATTAGAGGCACAGGAATTCATACGAGAGGTGTTTCTAAAAGGATAGCGAAAGACCAAGAAAAGGAAGAAGATAGACGGGAAGAAGAAGCAGAGGTAGTTACAGACACCAAAATGGAACAACAAGCAAGCAATAAAGAGGTTGCCCAAGGGGACCAACCAGATAAAGCGGTAGCCAGAGAAGAACCAAATTGGCAAGACATGATGAAATTTATGGCAGAAAAATTTAGGAAACAGGAGGAAAACTCAAATCAAACCAAGGAGGAAACTAATGAGAGTTTAAGACAAACTAATGAAAAAATAGACAGTATTAAAGAAGATAATAGACAAACTAACGAAAAAATAGACAGTATTAACGAAAACTCAAAGAAACAAAACGAAATTTTGAGTGAGAATTTAATCAAACTAATGAATGAGAATTTGACAAAAATAAAGAGGAAAATGATGAGAATAACCGGCTGATAAATGAAAGCTTAAACCAAATTAATGAAAGGTTTGACAGGAACGATGAGAGCTTAAGGCAGATTCTGGAAAATACCAAACAAATAGACGAGAAAATTGAAAACCATAATAAGGAGTTGCGGCAAATCATCAATGAACAAAACCAAGCGTTGAGGGAAGTCATCAATGAAAGTATTGCAATTGTCGATGAAACACTGAGAAAAAGAGTTCATGACTATGAACAGGAAGTAAGACAGCAAATAACTGAAACTAAGGTAGGTCTAGAAAAGACAGACGAAACCATCATACAACTCAGAGTGGAAGTAGAGACCAAAATAAGCCAAATAGGAAACCATAATGATACTAGAGTAACGGAGGTACAAGCGGAAACCCAAGAAAAATTAAACGAAGTACGAATTATAACTGGAAGAATAGAATGGGTTCACAATGAAATGAAGACAATGAAAATAAGACAAACGCGTAAAAGGAAATTAATAAATACACGGGAAGGATTGGAGATGATTAAAGGGGGATTAATTAAGATGCATAATATACCAATTACGGAACCCAGAGAAGTAAGGCAATTAAGAAACTCTAAACGAACCACAATTGAATTCCTAGATAGATTGGAAGGAAAGAAGGACCGAAAAAGCCAAAACTAACCGAGGAGCATGGAGGACTTCTGGAGATTATGTATGAACCATTTGAACGATTAAGTAACAATACGGAAGAATCAGTTCAAAAGACGATGGTAAACTTGAACATAAATGAAAATTTTATAGCGACAAGATAGAAGAACCAAATGAGAGTGAGATACGTCACAAGGATGGAAATAATTCTATACGCTAGAGAAATCCGAACAACCAGTATAGAGGAAATAATGGACCATGGTTAAACAGATTCCAAACAGAATATAGAGAAAAGGGACGGATTTTATGGATACAGGATCAAGCAAATCCAAGGAAAATAATGAGTAACTAAGTAAAATATTTTAAACTAACTATTAAATGAAATAAACTAATTACACGATACTTCAGAGGAATTATGTGGAATCAATTTAAAATAAAAAACCACAAAATTCAAAAATAAGTAAGAACACCTTACTATATAATTCAGAAGAAATTATTTTAAACTAATAAACATCAAAGAAGAGAAAGAAGGGTTAGAAATGGGTTAAATGAAGGAAGAATATGCCATACAATTTATGATAAGGAGGAGATTCAGTGTTTAATTGCAGAAGTAAATGGGAGTGAATTAAAAATAGTAAAATACGTATGCTAAAGAATAATTAATTGACATCACGGAACTAAGAAGAATTTAAAATGAATATTGAACAGCTTTAACTAATATACTGGTGAATAATATGATAAATGGAACTACAGAACAACGAGATAAATAATTTAAGAAAAGTATTAGGATACCTCAGAAATAATAGTAATCATCCCTTGAATATAAGTTTGTAGCGAAGGAGCTACCTTATAGGTAATAATTTTATTATATGTATTGTGTTGTGATAGTGCAACGTTTATTTTTGTTTCTGGACAGAGATGAAGTTCCTCTGATCTCAGAAGATATAGTTAGGGAAACGGCAGAGTAATGGAAGCCAATAGTGACCCTCTGATTCCGTACCAGCTATGATATTAGGGAAATATAGTATTTTAGGGATTATACACCAAGAGAGGTAATTAAATATAAAAATGATAATAAGAAATGACAGCGTAATAAGCTAGAAGAAGTTATGAGTTCCAGAGAAAAGGACAGATCTACAACTGAGGGAGGTACCAGTAGAGAATAAATGACCAGATACACAAGGAGTGTCAACACAATTTTCCGGTGCAATTAAAAGTTTGAAGAATAGAAAGAGAAGATAACCTTATCATAGACGAACTATAAGTTTATTTAACTAAACTTCATTCAGCCAAAATAAACTTCTTTCGAAGGGGGAGTATTATGTAACGTAACAGAGTTGAGGTTCCCGACGTTACATAAAAAACTTTGTAAACCTGACTTAAAACAATGCCCAAAGCATGTTATAATTAAATACAAGAGGGCCCATCTCACCTGAAGAATGCATTAAAGGTACCTAGTAAGGTTACTAAGTAATAAAACATCAAAAGTGTACCTAAATCTAAAATATGTAATGAGTAGTATGAGATGTAAAATATAAACATTGTGTCTAGTGGGATGAGTTTAATGTGTAGGAGTTGAGTATAATATATTGTTCAATTAATATTTAATGTGTTATAAAATGTACTTGGTGTTGTACTGTATCATGATATAGTGTTTACAGGATATTTATTTTATGTTTTGGATGTAGCAAGTGTGGAGCTGTTGCTTTAAGGAAGTACTTAGTCATAGGTACTCATTTTATTCATGTTAAAAGTGTATTTAAATAATTAAGTATAAGTACATTTATTAGGTATGATATTATGTTAAATGTATTTACTTTAATTGATTAATGAAGATGTTTAAGATAATATTTGTAAACTTGGCCAGGAAGGCAATAAGTGTTAATAAGTTGGCAAGTAGTTCTTATAATTCTGTTAAAAACCAATGAAGGGTTCAATGATGAACTAAATAATATAATAAATTGAAACCAGGAAATTAAAATTGATATAAGTGGCCATAAGCCAGTGACTATTTGTACAGTAGGTCAGGTAAAGAAAATTTAAGTTAAAAACAAAACAAAATTATAACAGGTGTAATAAAACCAATAGGCCTAAATTTAATATTTGGAAAAGGAAATTAATACCTTTTTAATAAGTCCAGTCAGATGAAATTGTAGTAAAATGTATATGGTTTAATAAGGCAGATTAAGTGAGAGTTTTATGTGATTTGGTGTAATTCCAAGCATGGAGTATTTACTAAATAAGAGTAGTAATATTTTCTAATTCTGGCTCTAGGATATCAAGTATTATCCAATGACAGAAAGTAATGGTTGTTAGGGTAACTGAAATGCAAGAAATTTTGTTGATTTCAACATTCAATTGTTATATGCTAATGGGTTAAGTTGAATTAATACGAATCCAGAAAAGAATTTATAAAAAAACCTTTATATTCGATTGTTATATGCTATTGGGAACAGTTCAGTAGACAAATTTAAACATAACATAAAATAAAAATGAATTAACCTTAATAAATCCAATGTCTTAAAGCCAATCCATTAAAACAGAACTGAGTAATAATTTCTGAACTAGATTTCAAGAAATATAATTCTACACATCCTCAAAGTTGCAGAATTAATAAATCTAATTCCATTAAAGGAATGATGATGAACCCGAGCTACAATTAAACCAAGATCCTTCTTGAATGGACAAGAAGTCAAAATTAATGCAAATATAAACCAAACACACACAAAGAACCTTTGGTATTGAAGTAATAAACCTCACTTTCAAGAGATTGAAGAAATCGTAATACTACACCAATTCCACTGGGACCGGCAACCACTAGGATCGCGAAGAAGAACGAAGAACAGAAGAACTCCTGTTACACTCCGGGACATCGCCTTTCAACCTTTATTGATAACCTGGACGCATTTTTTGGTCAAAAGTAACCTCATCAGTACATCTTCAAGCGGTTATAAACAGACACGGCTATCTTGAGTATCGCATTGTCCGGTAACAAACCAGCTTATATTTAATTTTATACATTAAGAATTAATAACAATTTGTAATACTTAGTAACCTTAATTTTGCATTACCTGGCCTTACTAATCGTTAAAAGAATCACATGTACCCTGGGATAAGAGATAAAACGAAAATTATATTTAAATTGTATTATACAGCACTAGTCCACTAACCAATCGATTCAGCATTGTACGATCGATATTACGATCCGGTAATCTATGAAGACAACTGTTGGAATTAAAAAAAATAATATAATAAAGAATCCTTCTTGTATGTGATGATGTTCTGTGTTATTGTAGAATAGTTATTGTATTTTGATTGGGGAGTAATTTACAGAGAAAGAAGGTGATAAAACCATCAAGTGAAACAAACTAACCTATAAGCACGTGTCAATTACTAATAACAGCACTCGTTGCAGACAGCTGGTGAATACAGGAGAGTGCAGAACTAACGTATTCTCTTCGCCAACTTTGAGTCAATTTAAATAATACAGACCGAATAGGGTTGGAGAGAATTACCGAATTATTAACTATAATACCCGTAATATAGCGTTATTCTCTTGTGAAACACTTAGTAATTGATTAACACAGGGCTATGTTCAACATACGAGTTGCAGCAACCATATAATAAATAATTGTTTTCTTTTTATAAATTAATATTGATTTGCAGGAGCTCTCATCTGCAACAACATAATAAATATTTTCCTTATAAACAGATTGAATTTGTTAATTTAATTTTTTTTTAAATTAACAATAAACCCATACCAACGTGGAGCTTGATTAAACCCCAATAAACATTATATATAAGTCCATTACAAATTAGCGAACCCAACAGTGGGGCTTCTAAACATCCTCAAATATCATTAATCACAACAAATCGATCACACATAAGTATATGTTATACTAAACTATTGGTTACAAATTGACGCATCCAAAGTGGGGCTTAACGTTGATACACGGGAGTCACACATAAGTAAAAAAGTAACAAAGTTAATTAATTGGTTACAAATTGGCGCTCAACGAGTGGGCTTTAGTTAAGTGAAAAATCGACTTAATTGTTACTTAACTTGAGCAGGCAACTATTAGAGGCACAGGAATTCATACGAGAGGTGTTTCTAAAAGGATAGCGAAAGACCAAGAAAAGGAAGAAGATAGACGGGAAGAAGAAGCAGAGGTAGTTACAGACACCAAAATGGAACAACAAGCAAGCAATAAAGAGGTTGCCCAAGGGGACCAACCAGATAAAGCGGTAGCCAGAGAAGAACCAAATTGGCAAGACATGATGAAATTTATGGCAGAAAAATTTAGGAAACAGGAGGAAAACTCAAATCAAACCAAGGAGGAAACTAATGAGAGTTTAAGACAAACTAATGAAAAAATAGACAGTATTAAAGAAGATAATAGACAAACTAACGAAAAAATAGACAGTATTAACGAAAACTCAAAGAAACAAAACGAAATTTTGAGTGAGAATTTAATCAAACTAATGAATGAGAATTTGACAAAAATAAAGAGGAAAATGATGAGAATAACCGGCTGATAAATGAAAGCTTAAACCAAATTAATGAAAGGTTTGACAGGAACGATGAGAGCTTAAGGCAGATTCTGGAAAATACCAAACAAATAGACGAGAAAATTGAAAACCATAATAAGGAGTTGCGGCAAATCATCAATGAACAAAACCAAGCGTTGAGGGAAGTCATCAATGAAAGTATTGCAATTGTCGATGAAACACTGAGAAAAAGAGTTCATGACTATGAACAGGAAGTAAGACAGCAAATAACTGAAACTAAGGTAGGTCTAGAAAAGACAGACGAAACCATCATACAACTCAGAGTGGAAGTAGAGACCAAAATAAGCCAAATAGGAAACCATAATGATACTAGAGTAACGGAGGTACAAGCGGAAACCCAAGAAAAATTAAACGAAGTACGAATTAACATAACTGGAAGAATAGAATGGGTTCACAATGAAATGAAGACAATGAAAATAAGACAAACGCGTAAAAGGAAATTAATAAATACACGGGAAGGATTGGAGATGATTAAAGGGGGATTAATTAAGATGCATAATATACCAATTACGGAACCCAGAGAAGTAAGGCAATTAAGAAACTCTAAACGAACCACAATTGAATTCCTAGATAGATTGGAAGGAAAGAAGGACCGAAAAAGCCAAAACTAACCGAGGAGCATGGAGGACTTCTGGAGATTATGTATGAACCATTTGAACGATTAAGTAACAATACGGAAGAATCAGTTCAAAAGACGATGGTAAACTTGAACATAAATGAAAATTTTATAGCGACAAGATAGAAGAACCAAATGAGAGTGAGATACGTCACAAGGATGGAAATAATTCTATACGCTAGAGAAATCCGAACAACCAGTATAGAGGAAATAATGGACCACGGTTAAACAGATTCCAAACAGAATATAGAGAAAAGGGACGGATTTTATGGATACAGGATCAAGCAAATCCAAGGAAAATAATGAGTAACTAAGTAAAATATTTTAAACTAACTATTAAATGAAATAAACTAATTACACGATACTTCAGAGGAATTATGTGGAATCAATTTAAAATAAAAAACCACAAAATTCAAAAATAAGTAAGAACACCTTACTATATAATTCAGAAGAAATTATTTTAAACTAATAAACATCAAAGAAGAGAAAGAAGGGTTAGAAATGGGTTAAATGAAGGAAGAATATGCCATACAATTTATGATAAGGAGGAGATTCAGTGTTTAATTGCAGAAGTAAATGGGAGTGAATTAAAAATAGTAAAATACGTATGCTAAAGAATAATTAATTGACATCACGGAACTAAGAAGAATTTAAAATGAATATTGAACAGCTTTAACTAATATACTGGTGAATAATATGATAAATGGAACTACAGAACAACGAGATAAATAATTTAAGAAAAGTATTAGGATACCTCAGAAATAATAGTAATCATCCCTTGAATATAAGTTTGTAGCGAAGGAGCTACCTTATAGGTAATAATTTTATTATATGTATTGTGTTGTGATAGTGCAACGTTTATTTTTGTTTCTGGACAGAGATGAAGTTCCTCTGATCTCAGAAGATATAGTTAGGGAAACGGCAGAGTAATGGAAGCCAATAGTGCCCCTCTGATTCCGTACCAGCTATGATATTAGGGAAATATAGTATTTTAGGGATTATACACCAAGAGAGGTAATTAAATATAAAAATGATAATAAGAAATGACAGCGTAATAAGCTAGAAGAAGTTATGAGTTCCAGAGAAAAGGACAGATCTACAACTGAGGGAGGTACCAGTAGAGAATAAATGACCAGATACACAAGGAGTGTCAACACAATTTTCCGGTGCAATTAAAAGTTTGAAGAATAGAAAGAGAAGATAACCTTATCATAGACGAACTATAAGTTTATTTAACTAAACTTCATTCAGCCAAAATAAACTTCTTTCGAAGGGGGAGTATTATGTAACGTAACAGAGTTGAGGTTCCCGACGTTACATAAAAAACTTTGTAAACCTGACTTAAAACAATGCCCAAAGCATGTTATAATTAAATACAAGAGGGCCCATCTCACCTGAAGAATGCATTAAAGGTACCTAGTAAGGTTACTAAGTAATAAAACATCAAAAGTGTACCTAAATCTAAAATATGTAATGAGTAGTATGAGATGTAAAATATAAACATTGTGTCTAGTGGGATGAGTTTAATGTGTAGGAGTTGAGTATAATATATTGTTCAATTAATATTTAATGTGTTATAAAATGTACTTGGTGTTGTACTGTATCATGATATAGTGTTTACAGGATATTTATTTTATGTTTTGGATGTAGCAAGTGTGGAGCTGTTGCTTTAAGGAAGTACTTAGTCATAGGTACTCATTTTATTCATGTTAAAAGTGTATTTAAATAATTAAGTATAAGTACATTTATTAGGTATGATATTATGTTAAATGTATTTACTTTAATTGATTAATGAAGATGTTTAAGATAATATTTGTAAACTTGGCCAGGAAGGCAATAAGTGTTAATAAGTTGGCAAGTAGTTCTTATAATTCTGTTAAAAACCAATGAAGGGTTCAATGATGAACTAAATAATATAATAAATTGAAACCAGGAAATTAAAATTGATATAAGTGGCCATAAGCCAGTGACTATTTGTACAGTAGGTCAGGTAAAGAAAATTTAAGTTAAAAACAAAACAAAATTATAACAGGTGTAATAAAACCAATAGGCCTAAATTTAATATTTGGAAAAGGAAATTAATACCTTTTTAATAAGTCCAGTCAGATGAAATTGTAGTAAAATGTATATGGTTTAATAAGGCAGATTAAGTGAGAGTTTTATGTGATTTGGTGTAATTCCAAGCATGGAGTATTTACTAAATAAGAGTAGTAATATTTTCTAATTCTGGCTCTAGGATATCAAGTATTATCCAATGACAGAAAGTAATGGTTGTTAGGGTAACTGAAATGCAAGAAATTTTGTTGATTTCAACATTCAATTGTTATATGCTAATGGGTTAAGTTGAATTAATACGAATCCAGAAAAGAATTTATAAAAAAACCTTTATATTCGATTGTTATATGCTATTGGGAACAGTTCAGTAGACAAATTTAAACATAACATAAAATAAAAATGAATTAACCTTAATAAATCCAATGTCTTAAAGCCAATCGATTAAAACAGAACTGAGTAATAATTTCTGAACTAGATTTCAAGAAATATAATTCTACACATCCTCAAAGTTGCAGAATTAATAAATCCTTCTTCAAACTAATTCCATTAAAGGAATGATGATGAACCCGAGCTACAATTAAACCAAGATCCTTCTTGAATGGACAAGAAGTCAAAATTAATGCAAATATAAACCAAACACACACAAAGAACCTTTGGTATTGAAGTAATAAACCTCACTTTCAAGAGATTGAAGAAATCGTAATACTACACCAATTCCACTGGGACCGGCAACCACTAGGATCGCGAAGAAGAACGAAGAACAGAAGAACTCCTGTTACACTCTGGGACATCGCCTTTCAACCTTTATTGATAACCTGGACGCATTTTTTGGTCAAAAGTAACCTCATCAGTACATCTTCAAGCGGTTATAAACAGACACGGCTATCTTGAGTATCGCATTGTCCGGTAACAAACCAGCTTATATTTAATTTTATACATTAAGAATTAATAACAATTTGTAATACTTAGTAACCTTAATTTTGCATTACCTGGCCTTACTAATCGTTAAAAGAATCACATGTACCCTGGGATAAGAGATAAAACGAAAATTATATTTAAATTGTATTATACAGCACTAGTCCACTAACCAATCGATTCAGCATTGTACGATCGATATTACGATCCAGTAATCTATGAAGACAACTGTTGGAATTAAAAAAAATAATATAATAAAGAATCCTTCTTGTATGTGATGATGTTCTGTGTTATTGTAGAATAGTTATTGTATTTTGATTGGGGAGTAATTTACAGAGAAAGAAGGTGATAAAACCATCAAGTGAAACAAACTAACCTATAAGCACGTGTCAATTACTAATAACAGCACTCGTTGCAGACAGCTGGTGAATACAGGAGAGTGCAGAACTAACGTATTCTCTTCGCCAACTTTGAGTCAATTTAAATAATACAGACCGAATAGGGTTGGAGAGAATTACCGAATTATTAACTATAATACCCGTAATATAGCGTTATTCTCTGGTGAAACACTTAGTAATTGATTAACACAGGGCTATGTTCAACATACGAGTTGCAGCAACCATATAATAAATAATTGTTTTCTTTTTATAAATTAATATTGATTTGCAGGAGCTCTCATCTGCAACAACATAATAAATATTTTCCTTATAAACAGATTGAATTTGTTAATTTAATTTTTTTTTAAATTAACAATAAACCCATACCAACGTGGAGCTTGATTAAACCCCAATAAACATTATATATAAGTCCATTACAAATTAGCGAACCCAACAGTGGGGCTTCTAAACATCCTCAAATATCATTAATCACAACAAATCGATCACACATAAGTATATGTTATACTAAACTATTGGTTACAAATTGACGCATCCAAAGTGGGGCTTAACGTTGATACACGGGAGTCACACATAAGTAAAAAAGTAACAAAGTTAATTAATTGGTTACAAATTGGCGCTCAACGAGTGGGCTTTAGTTAAGTGAAAAATCGACTTAATTGTTACTTAACTTGAGCAGGCAACTATTAGAGGCACAGGAATTCATACGAGAGGTGTTTCTAAAAGGATAGCGAAAGACCAAGAAAAGGAAGAAGATAGACGGGAAGAAGAAGCAGAGGTAGTTACAGACACCAAAATGGAACAACAAGCAAGCAATAAAGAGGTTGCCCAAGGGGACCAACCAGATAAAGCGGTAGCCAGAGAAGAACCAAATTGGCAAGACATGATGAAATTTATGGCAGAAAAATTTAGGAAACAGGAGGAAAACTCAAATCAAACCAAGGAGGAAACTAATGAGAGTTTAAGACAAACTAATGAAAAAATAGACAGTATTAAAGAAGATAATAGACAAACTAACGAAAAAATAGACAGTATTAACGAAAACTCAAAGAAACAAAACGAAATTTTGAGTGAGAATTTAATCAAACTAATGAATGAGAATTTGACAAAAATAAAGAGGAAAATGATGAGAATAACCGGCTGATAAATGAAAGCTTAAACCAAATTAATGAAAGGTTTGACAGGAACGATGAGAGCTTAAGGCAGATTCTGGAAAATACCAAACAAATAGACGAGAAAATTGAAAACCATAATAAGGAGTTGCGGCAAATCATCAATGAACAAAACCAAGCGTTGAGGGAAGTCATCAATGAAAGTATTGCAATTGTCGATGAAACACTGAGAAAAAGAGTTCATGACTATGAACAGGAAGTAAGACAGCAAATAACTGAAACTAAGGTAGGTCTAGAAAAGACAGACGAAACCATCATACAACTCAGAGTGGAAGTAGAGACCAAAATAAGCCAAATAGGAAACCATAATGATACTAGAGTAACGGAGGTACAAGCGGAAACCCAAGAAAAATTAAACGAAGTACGAATTAACATAACTGGAAGAATAGAATGGGTTCACAATGAAATGAAGACAATGAAAATAAGACAAACGCGTAAAAGGAAATTAATAAATACACGGGAAGGATTGGAGATGATTAAAGGGGGATTAATTAAGATGCATAATATACCAATTACGGAACCCAGAGAAGTAAGGCAATTAAGAAACTCTAAACGAACCACAATTGAATTCTTAGATAGATTGGAAGGAAAGAAGGACCGAAAAAGCCAAAACTAACCGAGGAGCATGGAGGACTTCTGGAGATTATGTATGAACCATTTGAACGATTAAGTAACAATACGGAAGAATCAGTTCAAAAGACGATGGTAAACTTGAACATAAATGAAAATTTTATAGCGACAAGATAGAAGAACGAAATGAGAGTGAGTTACGTCACAAGGATGGAAATAATTCTATACGCTAGAGAAATCCGAACAACCAGTATAGAGGAAATAATGGACCACGGTTAAACAGATTCCAAACAGAATATAGAGAAAAGGGACGGATTTTATGGATACAGGATCAAGCAAATCCAAGGAAAATAATGAGTAACTAAGTAAAATATTTTAAACTAACTATTAAATGAAATAAACTAATTACACGATACTTCAGAGGAATTATGTGGAATCAATTTAAAATAAAAAACCACAAAATTCAAAAATAAGTAAGAACACCTTACTATATAATTCAGAAGAAATTATTTTAAACTAATAAACATCAAAGAAGAGAAAGAAGGGTTAGAAATGGGTTAAATGAAGGAACAATATGCCATACAATTTATGATAAGGAGGAGATTCAGTGTTTAATTGCAGAAGTAAATGGGAGTGAATTAAAAATAGTAAAATACGTATGCTAAAGAATAATTAATTGACATCACGGAACTAAGAAGAATTTAAAATGAATATTGAACAGCTTTAACTAATATACTGGTGAATAATATGATAAATGGAACTACAGAACAACGAGATAAATAATTTAAGAAAAGTATTAGGATACCTCAGAAATAATAGTAATCATCCCTTGAATATAAGTTTGTAGCGAAGGAGCTACCTTATAGGTAATAATTTTATTATATGTATTGTGTTGTGATAGTGCAACGTTTATTTTTGTTTCTGGACAGAGATGAAGTTCCTCTGATCTCAGAAGATATAGTTAGGGAAACGGCAGAGTAATGGAAGCCAATAGTGACCCTCTGATTCCGTACCAGCTATGATATTAGGGAAATATAGTATTTTAGGGATTATACACCAAGAGAGGTAATTAAATATAAAAATGATAATAAGAAATGACAGCGTAATAAGCTAGAAGAAGTTATGAGTTCCAGAGAAAAGGACAGATCTACAACTGAGGGAGGTACCAGTAGAGAATAAATGACCAGATACACAAGGAGTGTCAACACAATTTTCCGGTGCAATTAAAAGTTTGAAGAATAGAAAGAGAAGATAACCTTATCATAGACGAACTATAAGTTTATTTAACTAAACTTCATTCAGCCAAAATAAACTTCTTTCGAAGGGGGAGTATTATGTAACGTAACAGAGTTGAGGTTCCCGACGTTACATAAAAAACTTTGTAAACCTGACTTAAAACAATGCCCAAAGCATGTTATAATTAAATACAAGAGGGCCCATCTCACCTGAAGAATGCATTAAAGGTACCTAGTAAGGTTACTAAGTAATAAAACATCAAAAGTGTACCTAAATCTAAAATATGTAATGAGTAGTATGAGATGTAAAATATAAACATTGTGTCTAGTGGGATGAGTTTAATGTGTAGGAGTTGAGTATAATATATTGTTCAATTAATATTTAATGTGTTATAAAATGTACTTGGTGTTGTACTGTATCATGATATAGTGTTTACAGGATATTTATTTTATGTTTTGGATGTAGCAAGTGTGGAGCTGTTGCTTTAAGGAAGTACTTAGTCATAGGTACTCATTTTATTCATGTTAAAAGTGTATTTAAATAATTAAGTATAAGTACATTTATTAGGTATGATATTATGTTAAATGTATTTACTTTAATTGATTAATGAAGATGTTTAAGATAATATTTGTAAACTTGGCCAGGAAGGCAATAAGTGTTAATAAGTTGGCAAGTAGTTCTTATAATTCTGTTAAAAACCAATGAAGGGTTCAATGATGAACTAAATAATATAATAAATTGAAACCAGGAAATTAAAATTGATATAAGTGGCCATAAGCCAGTGACTATTTGTACAGTAGGTCAGGTAAAGAAAATTTAAGTTAAAAACAAAACAAAATTATAACAGGTGTAATAAAACCAATAGGCCTAAATTTAATATTTGGAAAAGGAAATTAATACCTTTTTAATAAGTCCAGTCAGATGAAATTGTAGTAAAATGTATATGGTTTAATAAGGCAGATTAAGTGAGAGTTTTATGTGATTTGGTGTAATTCCAAGCATGGAGTATTTACTAAATAAGAGTAGTAATATTTTCTAATTCTGGCTCTAGGATATCAAGTATTATCCAATGACAGAAAGTAATGGTTGTTAGGGTAACTGAAATGCAAGAAATTTTGTTGATTTCAACATTCAATTGTTATATGCTAATGGGTTAAGTTGAATTAATACGAATCCAGAAAAGAATTTATAAAAAAACCTTTATATTCGATTGTTATATGCTATTGGGAACAGTTCAGTAGACAAATTTAAACATAACATAAAATAAAAATGAATTAACCTTAATAAATCCAATGTCTTAAAGCCAATCCATTAAAACAGAACTGAGTAATAATTTCTGAACTAGATTTCAAGAAATATAATTCTACACATCCTCAAAGTTGCAGAATTAATAAATCCTTCTTCAAACTAATTCCATTAAAGGAATGATGATGAACCCGAGCTACAATTAAACCAAGATCCTTCTTGAATGGACAAGAAGTCAAAATTAATGCAAATATAAACCAAACACACACAAAGAACCTTTGGTATTGAAGTAATAAACCTCACTTTCAAGAGATTGAAGAAATCGTAATACTACACCAATTCCACTGGGACCGGCAACCACTAGGATCGCGAAGAAGAACGAAGAACAGAAGAACTCCTGTTACACTCTGGGACATCGCCTTTCAACCTTTATTGATAACCTGGACGCATTTTTTGGTCAAAAGTAACCTCATCAGTACATCTTCAAGCGGTTATAAACAGACACGGCTATCTTGAGTATCGCATTGTCCGGTAACAAACCAGCTTATATTTAATTTTATACATTAAGAATTAATAACAATTTGTAATACTTAGTAACCTTAATTTTGCATTACCTGGCCTTACTAATCGTTAAAAGAATCACATGTACCCTGGGATAAGAGATAAAACGAAAATTATATTTAAATTGTATTATACAGCACTAGTCCACTAACCAATCGATTCAGCATTGTACGATCGATATTACGATCCGGTAATCTATGAAGACAACTGTTGGAATTAAAAAAAAATAATATAATAAAGAATCCTTCTTGTATGTGATGATGTTCTGTGTTATTGTAGAATAGTTATTGTATTTTGATTGGGGAGTAATTTACAGAGAAAGAAGGTGATAAAACCATCAAGTGAAACAAACTAACCAATAAGCACGTGTCAATTACTAATAACAGCACTCGTTGCAGACAGCTGGTGAATACAGGAGAGTGCAGAACTAACGTATTCTCTTCGCCAACTTTGAGTCAATTTAAGTAATACAGACCGAATAGGGTTGGAGAGAATTACCGAATTATTAACTATAATACCCGTAATATAGCGTTATTCTCTGGTGAAACACTTAGTAATTGATTAACACAGGGCTATGTTCAACATACGAGTTGCAGCAACCATATAATAAATAATTGTTTTCTTTTTATAAATTAATATTGATTTGCAGGAGCTCTCATCTGCAACAACATAATAAATATTTTCGTTATAAACAGATTGAATTTGTTAATTTAATTTTTTTTTAAATTAACAATAAACCCATACCAACGTGGAGCTTGATTAAACCCCAATAAACATTATATATAAGTCCATTACAAATTAGCGAACCCAACAGTGGGGCTTCTAAACATCCTCAAATATCATTAATCACAACAAATCGATCACACATAAGTATATGTTATACTAAACTATTGGTTACAAATTGACGCATCCAAAGTGGGGCTTAACGTTGATACACGGGAGTCACACATAAGTAAAAAAGTAACAAAGTTAATTAATTGGTTACAAATTGGCGCTCAACGAGTGGGCTTTAGTTAAGTGAAAAATCGACTTAATTGTTACTTAACTTGAGCAGGCAACTATTAGAGGCACAGGAATTCATACGAGAGGTGTTTCTAAAAGGATAGCGAAAGACCAAGAAAAGGAAGAAGATAGACGGGAAGAAGAAGCAGAGGTAGTTACAGACACCAAAATGGAACAACAAGCAAGCAATAAAGAGGTTGCCCAAGGGGACCAACCAGATAAAGCGGTAGCCAGAGAAGAACCAAATTGGCAAGACATGATGAAATTTATGGCAGAAAAATTTAGGAAACAGGAGGAAAACTCAAATCAAACCAAGGAGGAAACTAATGAGAGTTTAAGACAAACTAATGAAAAAATAGACAGTATTAAAGAAGATAATAGACAAACTAACGAAAAAATAGACAGTATTAACGAAAACTCAAAGAAACAAAACGAAATTTTGAGTGAGAATTTAATCAAACTAATGAATGAGAATTTGACAAAAATAAAGAGGAAAATGATGAGAATAACCGGCTGATAAATGAAAGCTTAAACCAAATTAATGAAAGGTTTGACAGGAACGATGAGAGCTTAAGGCAGATTCTGGAAAATACCAAACAAATAGACGAGAAAATTGAAAACCATAATAAGGAGTTGCGGCAAATCATCAATGAACAAAACCAAGCGTTGAGGGAAGTCATCAATGAAAGTATTGCAATTGTCGATGAAACACTGAGAAAAAGAGTTCATGACTATGAACAGGAAGTAAGACAGCAAATAACTGAAACTAAGGTAGGTCTAGAAAAGACAGACGAAACCATCATACAACTCAGAGTGGAAGTAGAGACCAAAATAAGCCAAATAGGAAACCATAATGATACTAGAGTAACGGAGGTACAAGCGGAAACCCAAGAAAAATTAAACGAAGTACGAATTAACATAACTGGAAGAATAGAATGGGTTCACAATGAAATGAAGACAATGAAAATAAGACAAACGCGTAAAAGGAAATTAATAAATACACGGGAAGGATTGGAGATGATTAAAGGGGGATTAATTAAGATGCATAATATACCAATTACGGAACCCAGAGAAGTAAGGCAATTAAGAAACTCTAAACGAACCACAATTGAATTCTTAGATAGATTGGAAGGAAAGAAGGACCGAAAAAGCCAAAACTAACCGAGGAGCATGGAGGACTTCTGGAGATTATGTATGAACCATTTGAACGATTAAGTAACAATACGGAAGAATCAGTTCAAAAGACGATGGTAAACTTGAACATAAATGAAAATTTTATAGCGACAAGATAGAAGAACCAAATGAGAGTGAGATACGTCACAAGGATGGAAATAATTCTATACGCTAGAGAAATCCGAACAACCAGTATAGAGGAAATAATGGACCACGGTTAAACAGATTCCAAACAGAATATAGAGAAAAGGGACGGATTTTATGGATACAGGATCAAGCAAATCCAAGGAAAATAATGAGTAACTAAGTAAAATATTTTAAACTAACTATTAAATGAAATAAACTAATTACACGATACTTCAGAGGAATTATGTGGAATCAATTTAAAATAAAAAACCACAAAATTCAAAAATAAGTAAGAACACCTTACTATATAATTCAGAAGAAATTATTTTAAACTAATAAACATCAAAGAAGAGAAAGAAGGGTTAGAAATGGGTTAAATGAAGGAACAATATGCCATACAATTTATGATAAGGAGGAGATTCAGTGTTTAATTGCAGAAGTAAATGGGAGTGAATTAAAAATAGTAAAATACGTATGCTAAAGAATAATTAATTGACATCACGGAACTAAGAAGAATTTAAAATGAATATTGAACAGCTTTAACTAATATACTGGTGAATAATATGATAAATGGAACTACAGAACAACGAGATAAATAATTTAAGAAAAGTATTAGGATACCTCAGAAATAATAGTAATCATCCCTTGAATATAAGTTTGTAGCGAAGGAGCTACCTTATAGGTAATAATTTTATTATATGTATTGTGTTGTGATAGTGCAACGTTTATTTTTGTTTCTGGACAGAGATGAAGTTCCTCTGATCTCAGAAGATATAGTTAGGGAAACGGCAGAGTAATGGAAGCCAATAGTGACCCTCTGATTCCGTACCAGCTATGATATTAGGGAAATATAGTATTTTAGGGATTATACACCAAGAGAGGTAATTAAATATAAAAATGATAATAAGAAATGACAGCGTAATAAGCTAGAAGAAGTTATGAGTTCCAGAGAAAAGGACAGATCTACAACTGAGGGAGGTACCAGTAGAGAATAAATGACCAGATACACAAGGAGTGTCAACACAATTTTCCGGTGCAATTAAAAGTTTGAAGAATAGAAAGAGAAGATAACCTTATCATAGACGAACTATAAGTTTATTTAACTAAACTTCATTCAGCCAAAATAAACTTCTTTCGAAGGGGGAGTATTATGTAACGTAACAGAGTTGAGGTTCCCGACGTTACATAAAAAACTTTGTAAACCTGACTTAAAACAATGCCCAAAGCATGTTATAATTAAATACAAGAGGGCCCATCTCACCTGAAGAATGCATTAAAGGTACCTAGTAAGGTTACTAAGTAATAAAACATCAAAAGTGTACCTAAATCTAAAATATGTAATGAGTAGTATGAGATGTAAAATATAAACATTGTGTCTAGTGGGATGAGTTTAATGTGTAGGAGTTGAGTATAATATATTGTTCAATTAATATTTAATGTGTTATAAAATGTACTTGGTGTTGTACTGTATCATGATATAGTGTTTACAGGATATTTATTTTATGTTTTGGATGTAGCAAGTGTGGAGCTGTTGCTTTAAGGAAGTACTTAGTCATAGGTACTCATTTTATTCATGTTAAAAGTGTATTTAAATAATTAAGTATAAGTACATTTATTAGGTATGATATTATGTTAAATGTATTTACTTTAATTGATTAATGAAGATGTTTAAGATAATATTTGTAAACTTGGCCAGGAAGGCAATAAGTGTTAATAAGTTGGCAAGTAGTTCTTATAATTCTGTTAAAAACCAATGAAGGGTTCAATGATGAACTAAATAATATAATAAATTGAAACCAGGAAATTAAAATTGATATAAGTGGCCATAAGCCAGTGACTATTTGTACAGTAGGTCAGGTAAAGAAAATTTAAGTTAAAAACAAAACAAAATTATAACAGGTGTAATAAAACCAATAGGCCTAAATTTAATATTTGGAAAAGGAAATTAATACCTTTTTAATAAGTCCAGTCAGATGAAATTGTAGTAAAATGTATATGGTTTAATAAGGCAGATTAAGTGAGAGTTTTATGTGATTTGGTGTAATTCCAAGCATGGAGTATTTACTAAATAAGAGTAGTAATATTTTCTAATTCTGGCTCTAGGATATCAAGTATTATCCAATGACAGAAAGTAATGGTTGTTAGGGTAACTGAAATGCAAGAAATTTTGTTGATTTCAACATTCAATTGTTATATGCTAATGGGTTAAGTTGAATTAATATGAATCCAGAAAAGAATTTATAAAAAAACCTTTATATTCGATTGTTATATGCTATTGGGAACAGTTCAGTAGACAAATTTAAACATAACATAAAATAAAAATGAATTAACCTTAATAAATCCAATGTCTTAAAGCCAATCCATTAAAACAGAACTGAGTAATAATTTCTGAACTAGATTTCAAGAAATATAATTCTACACATCCTCAAAGTTGCAGAATTAATAAATCCTTCTTCAAACTAATTCCATTAAAGGAATGATGATGAACCCGAGCTACAATTAAACCAAGATCCTTCTTGAATGGACAAGAAGTCAAAATTAATGCAAATATAAACCAAACACACACAAAGAACCTTTGGTATTGAAGTAATAAACCTCACTTTCAAGAGATTGAAGAAATCGTAATACTACACCAATTCCACTGGGACCGGCAACCACTAGGATCGCGAAGAAGAACGAAGAACAGAAGAACTCCTGTTACACTCTGGGACATCGCCTTTCAACCTTTATTGATAACCTGGACGCATTTTTTGGTCAAAAGGAACCTCATCAGTACATCTTCAAGCGGTTATAAACAGACACGGCTATCTTGAGTATCGCATTGTCCGGTAACAAACCAGCTTATATTTAATTTTATACATTAAGAATTAATAACAATTTGTAATACTTAGTAACCTTAATTTTGCATTACCTGGCCTTACTAATCGTTAAAAGAATCACATGTACCCTGGGATAAGAGATAAAACGAAAATTATATTTAAATTGTATTATACAGCACTAGTCCACTAACCAATCGATTCAGCATTGTACGATCGATATTACGATCCGGTAATCTATGAAGACAACTGTTGGAATTAAAAAAAAATAATATAATAAAGAATCCTTCTTGTATGTGATGATGTTCTGTGTTATTGTAGAATAGTTATTGTATTTTGATTGGGGAGTAATTTACAGAGAAAGAAGGTGATAAAACCATCAAGTGAAACAAACTAACCAATAAGCACGTGTCAATTACTAATAACAGCACTCGTTGCAGACAGCTGGTGAATACAGGAGAGTGCAGAACTAACGTATTCTCTTCGCCAACTTTGAGTCAATTTAAGTAATACAGACCGAATAGGGTTGGAGAGAATTACCGAATTATTAACTATAATACCCGTAATATAGCGTTATTCTCTGGTGAAACACTTAGTAATTGATTAACACAGGGCTATGTTCAACATACGAGTTGCAGCAACCATATAATAAATAATTGTTTTCTTTTTATAAATTAATATTGATTTGCAGGAGCTCTCATCTGCAACAACATAATAAATATTTTCGTTATAAACAGATTGAATTTGTTAATTTAATTTTTTTTTAAATTAACAATAAACCCATACCAACGTGGAGCTTGATTAAACCCCAATAAACATTATATATAAGTCCGTTACAAATTAGCGAACCCAACAGTGGGGCTTCTAAACATCTTCAAATATCATTAATCACAACAAATCGATCACACATAAGTATATGTTATACTAAACTATTGGTTACAAATTGACGCATCCAAAGTGGGGCTTAACGTTGATACACGGGAGTCACACATAAGTAAAAAAGTAACAAAGTTAATTAATTGGTTACAAATTGGCGCTCAACGCGTGGGCTTTAGTTAAGTAAAAAATCGACTTAATTATTACTTAACTTGAGCAGGCAACTATTAGAGGCACAGGAATTCATACGAGAGGTGTTTCTAAAAGGATAGCGAAAGACCAAGAAAAGGAAGAAGATAGACGGGAAGAAGAAGCAGAGGTAGTTACAGACACCAAAATGGAACAACAAGCAAGCAATAAAGAGGTTGCCCAAGGGGACCAACCAGATAAAGCGGTAGCCAGAGAAGAACCAAATTGGCAAGACATGATGAAATTTATGGCAGAAAAATTTAGGAAACAGGAGGAAAACTCAAATCAAACCAAGGAGGAAACTAATGAGAGTTTAAGACAAACTAATGAAAAAATAGACAGTATTAAAGAAGATAATAGACAAACTAACGAAAAAATAGACAGTATTAACGAAAACTCAAAGAAACAAAATGAAATTTTGAGTGAGAATTTAATCAAACTAATGAATGAGAATTTGACAAAAATAAAGAGGAAAATGATGAGAATAACCGGCTGATAAATGAAAGCTTAAACCAAATTAATGAAAGGTTTGACAGGAACGATGAGAGCTTAAGGCAGATTCTGGAAAATACCAAACAAATAGACGAGAAAATTGAAAACCATAATAAGGAGTTGCGGCAAATCATCAATGAACAAAACCAAGCGTTGAGGGAAGTCATCAATGAAAGTATTGCAATTGTCGATGAAACACTGAGAAAAAGAGTTCATGACTATGAACAGGAAGTAAGACAGCAAATAACTGAAACTAAGGTAGGTCTAGAAAAGACAGACGAAACCATCATACAACTCAGAGTGGAAGTAGAGACCAAAATAAGCCAAATAGGAAACCATAATGATACTAGAGTAACGGAGGTACAAGCGGAAACCCAAGAAAAATTAAACGAAGTACGAATTAACATAACTGGAAGAATAGAATGGGTTCACAATGAAATGAAGACAATGAAAATAAGACAAACGCGTAAAAGGAAATTAATAAATACACGGGAAGGATTGGACATGATTAAAGGGGGATTAATTAAGATGCATAATATACCAATTACGGAACCCAGAGAAGTAAGGCAATTAAGAAACTCTAAACGAACCACAATTGAATTCCTAGATAGATTGGAAGGAAAGAAGGACCGAAAAAGCCAAAACTAACCGAGGAGCACGGAGGACTTCTGGAGATTATGTATGAACCATTTGAACGATTAAGTAACAATACGGAAGAATCAGTTCAAAAGACGATGGTAAACTTGAACATAAATGAAAATTTTATAGCGACAAGATAGAAGAACCAAATGAGAGTGAGATACGTCACAAGGATGGAAATAATTCTATACGCTAGAGAAATCCGAACAACCAGTATAGAGGAAATAATGGACCACGGTTAAACAGATTCCAAACAGAATATAGAGAAAAGGGACGGATTTTATGGATACAGGATCAAGCAAATCCAAGGAAAATAATGAGTAACTAAGTAAAATATTTTAAACTAACTATTAAATGAAATAAACTAATTACACGATACTTCAGAGGAATTATGTGGAATCAATTTAAAATAAAAAACCACAAAATTCAAAAATAAGTAAGAACACCTTACTATATAATTCAGAAGAAATTATTTTAAACTAATAAACATCAAAGAAGAGAAAGAAGGGTTAGAAATTGGTTAAATGAAGGAAGAATATGCCATACAATTTATGATAAGGAGGAGATTCAGTGTTTAATTGCAGAAGTAAATGGGAGTGAATTAAAAATAGTAAAATACGTATGCTAAAGAATAATTAATTGACATCACGGAACTAAGAAGAATTTAAAATGAATATTGAACAGCTTTAACTAATATACTGGTGAATAATATGATAAATGGAACTACAGAACAACGAGATAAATAATTTAAGAAAAGTATTAGGATACCTCAGAAATAATAGTAATCATCCCTTGAATATAAGTTTGTAGCGAAGGAGCTACCTTATAGGTAATAATTTTATTATATGTATTGTGTTGTGATAGTGCAACGTTTATTTTTGTTTCTGGACAGAGATGAAGTTCCTCTGATCTCAGAAGATATAGTTAGGGAAACGGCAGAGTAATGGAAGCCAATAGTGCCCCTCTGATTCCGTACCAGCTATGATATTAGGGAAATATAGTATTTTAGGGATTATACACCAAGAGAGGTAATTAAATATAAAAATGATAATAAGAAATGACAGCGTAATAAGCTAGAAGAAGTTATGAGTTCCAGAGAAAAGGACAGATCTACAACTGAGGGAGGTACCAGTAGAGAATAAATGACCAGATACACAAGGAGTGTCAACACAATTTTCCGGTGCAATTAAAAGTTTGAAGAATAGAAAGAGAAGATAACCTTATCATAGACGAACTATAAGTTTATTTAACTAAACTTCATTCAGCCAAAATAAACTTCTTTCGAAGGGGGAGTGTTATGTAACGTAACAGAGTTGAGGTTCCCGACGTTACATAAAAAACTTTGTAAACCTGACTTAAAACAATGCCCAAAGCATGTTATAATTAAATACAAGAGGGCCCATCTCACCTGAAGAATGCATTAAAGGTACCTAGTAAGGTTACTAAGTAATAAAACATCAAAAGTGTACCTAAATCTAAAATATGTAATGAGTAGTATGAGATGTAAAATATAAACATTGTGTCTAGTGGGATGAGTTTAATGTGTAGGAGTTGAGTATAATATATTGTTCAATTAATATTTAATGTGTTATAAAATGTACTTGGTGTTGTACTGTATCATGATATAGTGTTTACAGGATATTTATTTTATGTTTTGGATGTAGCAAGTGTGGAGCTGTTGCTTTAAGGAAGTACTTAGTCATAGGTACTCATTTTATTCATGTTAAAAGTGTATTTAAATAATTAAGTATAAGTACATTTATTAGGTATGATATTATGTTAAATGTATTTACTTTAATTGATTAATGAAGATGTTTAAGATAATATTTGTAAACTTGGCCAGGAAGGCAATAAGTGTTAATAAGTTGGCAAGTAGTTCTTATAATTCTGTTAAAAACCAATGAAGGGTTCAATGATGAACTAAATAATATAATAAATTGAAACCAGGAAATTAAAATTGATATAAGTGGCCATAAGCCAGTGACTATTTGTACAGTAGGTCAGGTAAAGAAAATTTAAGTTAAAAACAAAACAAAATTATAACAGGTGTAATAAAACCAATAGGCCTAAATTTAATATTTGGAAAAGGAAATTAATACCTTTTTAATAAGTCCAGTCAGATGAAATTGTAGTAAAATGTATATGGTTTAATAAGGCAGATTAAGTGAGAGTTTTATGTGATTTGGTGTAATTCCAAGCATGGAGTATTTACTAAATAAGAGTAGTAATATTTTCTAATTCTGGCTCTAGGATATCAAGTATTATCCAATGACAGAAAGTAATGGTTGTTAGGGTAACTGAAATGCAAGAAATTTTGTTGATTTCAACATTCAATTGTTATATGCTAATGGGTTAAGTTGAATTAATATGAATCCAGAAAAGAATTTATAAAAAAACCTTTATATTCGATTGTTATATGCTATTGGGAACAGTTCAGTAGACAAATTTAAACATAACATAAAATAAAAATGAATTAACCTTAATAAATCCAATGTCTTAAAGCCAATCCATTAAAACAGAACTGAGTAATAATTTCTGAACTAGATTTCAAGAAATATAATTCTACACATCCTCAAAGTTGCAGAATTAATAAATCCTTCTTCAAACTAATTCCATTAAAGGAATGATGATGAACCCGAGCTACAATTAAACCAAGATCCTTCTTGAATGGACAAGAAGTCAAAATTAATGCAAATATAAACCAAACACACACAAAGAACCTTTGGTATTGAAGTAATAAACCTCACTTTCAAGAGATTGAAGAAATCGTAATACTACACCAATTCCACTGGGACCGGCAACCACTAGGATCGCGAAGAAGAACGAAGAACAGAAGAACTCCTGTTACACTCCGGGACATCGCCTTTCAACCTTTATTGATAACCTGGACGCATTTTTTGGTCAAAAGTAACCTCATCAGTACATCTTCAAGCGGTTATAAACAGACACGGCTATCTTGAGTATCACATTGTCCGGTAACAAACCAGCTTATATTTAATTTTATACATTAAGAATTAATAACAATTTGTAATACTTAGTAACCTTAATTTTGCATTACCTGGCCTTACTAATCGTTAAAAGAATCACATGTACCCTGGGATAAGAGATAAAACGAAAATTATATTTAAATTGTATTATACAGCACTAGTCCACTAACCAATCGATTCAGCATTGTACGATCGATATTACGATCCGGTAATCTATGAAGACAACTGTTGGAATTAAAAAAAATAATATAATAAAGAATCCTTCTTGTATGTGATGATGTTCTGTGTTATTGTAGAATAGTTATTGTATTTTGATTGGGGAGTAATTTACAGAGAAAGAAGGTGATAAAACCATCAAGTGAAACAAACTAACCTATAAGCACGTGTCAATTACTAATAACAGCACTCGTTGCAGACAGCTGGTGAATACAGGAGAGTGCAGAACTAACGTATTCTCTTCGCCAACTTTGAGTCAATTTAAATAATACAGACCGAATAGGGTTGGAGAGAATTACCGAATTATTAACTATAATACCCGTAATATAGCGTTATTCTCTGGTGAAACACTTAGTAATTGATTAACACAGGGCTATGTTCAACATACGAGTTGCAGCAACCATATAATAAATAATTGTTTTCTTTTTATAAATTAATATTGATTTGCAGGAGCTCTCATCTGCAACAACATAATAAATATTTTCCTTATAAACAGATTGAATTTGTTAATTTAATTTTTTTTTAAATTAACAATAAACCCATACCAACGTGGAGCTTGATTAAACCCCAATAAACATTATATATAAGTCCATTACAAATTAGCGAACCCAACAGTGGGGCTTCTAAACATCTTCAAATATCATTAATCACAACAAATCGATCACACATAAGTATATGTTATACTAAACTATTGGTTACAAATTGACGCATCCAAAGTGGGGCTTAACGTTGATACACGGGAGTCACACATAAGTAAAAAAGTAAAAAAAGTTAATTAATTGGTTACAAATTGGCGCTCAACGAGTGGGCTTTAGTTAAGTAAAAAATCGACTTAATTATTACTTAACTTGAGCAGGCAACTATTAGAGGCACAGGAATTCATACGAGAGGTGTTTCTAAAAGGAAAGCGAAAGACCAAGAAAAGGAAGAAGATAGACGGGAAGAAGAAGCAGAGGTAGTTACAGACACCAAAATGGAACAACAAGCAAGCAATAAAGAGGTTGCCCAAGGGGACCAACCAGATAAAGCGGTAGCCAGAGAAGAACCAAATTGGCAAGACATGATGAAATTTATGGCAGAAAAATTTAGGAAACAGGAGGAAAACTCAAATCAAACCAAGGAGGAAACTAATGAGAGTTTAAGACAAACTAATGAAAAAATAGACAGTATTAAAGAAGATAATAGACAAAATAACGAAAAAATAGACAGTATTAACGAAAACTCAAAGAAACAAAACGAAATTTTGAGTGAGAATTTAATCAAACTAATGAATGAGAATTTGACAAAAATAAAGAGGAAAATGATGAGAATAACCGGCTGATAAATGAAAGCTTAAACCAAATTAATGAAAGGTTTGACAGGAACGATGAGAGCTTAAGGCAGATTCTGGAAAATACCAAACAAATAGACGAGAAAATTGAAAACCATAATAAGGAGTTGCGGCAAATCATCAATGAACAAAACCAAGCGTTGAGGGAAGTCATCAATGAAAGTATTGCAATTGTCGATGAAACACTGAGAAAAAGGGTTCATGACTATGAACAGGAAGTAAGACAGCAAATAACTGAAACTAAGGTAGGTCTAGAAAAGACAGACGAAACCATCATACAACTCAGAGTGGAAGTAGAGACCAAAATAAGCCAAATAGGAAACCATAATGATACTAGAGTAACGGAGGTACAAGCGGAAACCCAAGAAAAATTAAACGAAGTACGAATTAACATAACTGGAAGAATAGAATGGGTTCACAATGAAATGAAGACAATGAAAATAAGACAAACGCGTAAAAGGAAATTAATAAATACACGGGAAGGATTGGACATGATTAAAGGGGGATTAATTAAGATGCATAATATACCAATTACGGAACCCAGAGATGTAAGGCAATTAAGAAACTCTAAACGAACCACAATTGAATTCCTAGATAGATTGGAAGGAAAGAAGGACCGAAAAAGCCAAAACTAACCGAGGAGCATGGAGGACTTCTGGAGATTATGTATGAACCATTTGAACGATTAAGTAACAATACGGAAGAATCAGTTCAAAAGACGATGGTAAACTTGAACATAAATGAAAATTTTATAGCGACAAGATAGAAGAACCAAATGAGAGTGAGATACGTCACAAGGATGGAAATAATTCTATACGCTAGAGAAATCCGAACAACCAGTATAGAGGAAATAATGGACCACGGTTAAACAGATTCCAAACAGAATATAGAGAAAAGGGACGGATTTTATGGATACAGGATCAAGCAAATCAAAGGAAAATAATGAGTAACTAAGTAAAATATTTTAAACTAACTATTAAATGAAATAAACTAATTACACGATACTTCAGAGGAATTATGTGGAATCAATTTAAAATAAAAAACCACAAAATTCAAAAATAAGTAAGAACACCTTACTATATAATTCAGAAGAAATTATTTTAAACTAATAAACATCAAAGAAGAGAAAGAAGGGTTAGAAATGGGTTAAATGAAGGAACAATATGCCATACAATTTATGATAAGGAGGAGATTCAGTGTTTAATTGCAGAAGTAAATGGGAGTGAATTAAAAATAGTAAAATACGTATGCTAAAGAATAATTAATTGACATCACGGAACTAAGAAGAATTTAAAATGAATATTGAACAGCTTTAACTAATATACTGGTGAATAATATGATAAATGGAACTACAGAACAACGAGATAAATAATTTAAGAAAAGTATTAGGATACCTCAGAAATAATAGTAATCATCCCTTGAATATAAGTTTGTAGCGAAGGAGCTACCTTATAGGTAATAATTTTATTATATGTATTGTGTTGTGATAGTGCAACGTTTATTTTTGTTTCTGGACAGAGATGAAGTTCCTCTGATCTCAGAAGATATAGTTAGGGAAACGGCAGAGTAATGGAAGCCAATAGTGCCCCTCTGATTCCGTACCAGCTATGATATTAGGGAAATATAGTATTTTAGGGATTATACACCAAGAGAGGTAATTAAATATAAAAATGATAATAAGAAATGACAGCGTAATAAGCTAGAAGAAGTTATGAGTTCCAGAGAAAAGGACAGATCTACAACTGAGGGAGGTACCAGTAGAGAATAAATGACCAGATACACAAGGAGTGTCAACACAATTTTCCGGTGCAATTAAAAGTTTGAAGAATAGAAAGAGAAGATAACCTTATCATAGACGAACTATAAGTTTATTTAACTAAACTTCATTCAGCCAAAATAAACTTCTTTCGAAGGGGGAGTGTTATGTAACGTAACAGAGTTGAGGTTCCCGACGTTACATAAAAAACTTTGTAAACCTGACTTAAAACAATGCCCAAAGCATGTTATAATTAAATACAAGAGGGCCCATCTCACCTGAAGAATGCATTAAAGGTACCTAGTAAGGTTACTAAGTAATAAAACATCAAAAGTGTACCTAAATCTAAAATATGTAATGAGTAGTATGAGATGTAAAATATAAACATTGTGTCTAGTGGGATGAGTTTAATGTGTAGGAGTTGAGTATAATATATTGTTCAATTAATATTTAATGTGTTATAAAATGTACTTGGTGTTGTACTGTATCATGATATAGTGTTTACAGGATATTTATTTTATGTGTTGGATGTAGCAAGTGTGGAGCTGTTGCTTTAAGGAAGTACTTAGTCATAGGTACTCATTTTATTCATGTTAAAAGTGTATTTAAATAATTAAGTATAAGTACATTTATTAGGTATGATATTATGTTAAATGTATTTACTTTAATTGATTAATGAAGATGTTTAAGATAATATTTGTAAACTTGGCCAGGAAGGCAATAAGTGTTAATAAGTTGGCAAGTAGTTCTTATAATTCTGTTAAAAACCAATGAAGGGTTCAATGATGAACTAAATAATATAATAAATTGAAACCAGGAAATTAAAATTGATATAAGTGGCCATAAGCCAGTGACTATTTGTACAGTAGGTCAGGTAAAGAAAATTTAAGTTAAAAACAAAACAAAATTATAACAGGTGTAATAAAACCAATAGGCCTAAATTTAATATTTGGAAAAGGAAATTAATACCTTTTTAATAAGTCCAGTCAGATGAAATTGTAGTAAAATGTATATGGTTTAATAAGGCAGATTAAGTGAGAGTTTTATGTGATTTGGTGTAATTCCAAGCATGGAGTATTTACTAAATAAGAGTAGTAATATTTGCTAATTCTGGCTCTAGGATATCAAGTATTATCCAATGACAGAAAGTAATGGTTGTTAGGGTAACTGAAATGCAAGAAATTTTGTTGATTTCAACATTCAATTGTTATATGCTAATGGGTTAAGTTGAATTAATACCAATCCAGAAAAGAATTTATAAAAAAACCTTTATATTCGATTGTTATATGCTATTGGGAACAGTTCAGTAGACAAATTTAAACATAACATAAAATAAAAATGAATTAACCTTAATAAATCCAATGTCTTAAAGCCAATCCATTAAAACAGAACTGAGTAATAATTTCTGAACTAGATTTCAAGAAATATAATTCTACACATCCTCAAAGTTGCAGAATTAATAAATCCTTCTTCAAACTAATTCCATTAAAGGAATGATGATGAACCCGAGCTACAATTAAACCAAGATCCTTCTTGAATGGACAAGAAGTCAAAATTAATGCAAATATAAACCAAACACACACAAAGAACCTTTGGTATTGAAGTAATAAACCTCACTTTCAAGAGATTGAAGAAATCGTAATACTACACCAATTCCACTGGGACCGGCAACCACTAGGATCGCGAAGAAGAACGAAGAACAGAAGAACTCCTGTTACACTCCGGGACATCGCCTTTCAACCTTTATTGATAACCTGGACGCATTTTTTGGTCAAAAGTAACCTCATCAGTACATCTTCAAGCGGTTATAAACAGACACGGCTATCTTGCGTATCGCATTGTCCGGTAACAAACCAGCTTATATTTAATTTTATACATTAAGAATTAATAACAATTTGTAATACTTAGTAACCTTAATTTTGCATTACCTGGCCTTACTAATCGTTAAAAGAATCACATGTACCCTGGGATAAGAGATAAAACGAAAATTATATTTAAATTGTATTATACAGCACTAGTCCACTAACCAATCGATTCAGCATTGTACGATCGATATTACGATCCGGTAATCTATGAAGACAACTGTTGGAATTAAAAAAAAATAATATAATAAAGAATCCTTCTTGTATGTGATGATGTTCTGTGTTATTGTAGAATAGTTATTGTATTTTGATTGGGGAGTAATTTACAGAGAAAGAAGGTGATAAAACCATCAAGTGAAACAAACTAACCTATAAGCACGTGTCAATTACTAATAACAGCACTCGTTGCAGACAGCTGGTGAATACAGGAGAGTGCAGAACTAACGTATTCTCTTCGCCAACTTTGAGTCAATTTAAGTAATACAGACCGAATAGGGTTGGAGAGAATTACCGAATTATTAACTATAATACCCGTAATATAGCGTTATTCTCTGGTGAAACACTTAGTAATTGATTAACACAGGGCTATGTTCAACATACGAGTTGCAGCAACCATATAATAAATAATTGTTTTCTTTTTATAAATTAATATTGATTTGCAGGAGCTCTCATCTGCAACAACATAATAAATATTTTCCTTATAAACAGATTGAATTTGTTAATTTAATTTTTTTTTAAATTAACAATAAACCCATACCAACGTGGAGCTTGATTAAACCCCAATAAACATTATATATAAGTCCGTTACAAATTAGCGAACCCAACAGTGGGGCTTCTAAACATCTTCAAATATCATTAATCACAACAAATCGATCACACATAAGTATATGTTATACTAAACTATTGGTTACAAATTGACGCATCCAAAGTGGGGCTTAACGTTGATACACGGGAGTCACACATAAGTAAAAAAGTAACAAAGTTAATTAATTGGTTACAAATTGGCGCTCAACGCGTGGGCTTTAGTTAAGTAAAAAATCGACTTAATTATTACTTAACTTGAGCAGGCAACTATTAGAGGCACAGGAATTCATACGAGAGGTGTTTCTAAAAGGATAGCGAAAGACCAAGAAAAGGAAGAAGATAGACGGGAAGAAGAAGCAGAGGTAGTTACAGACACCAAAATGGAACAACAAGCAAGCAATAAAGAGGTTGCCCAAGGGGACCAACCAGATAAAGCGGTAGCCAGAGAAGAACCAAATTGGCAAGACATGATGAAATTTATGGCAGAAAAATTTAGGAAACAGGAGGAAAACTCAAATCAAACCAAGGAGGAAACTAATGAGAGTTTAAGACAAACTAATGAAAAAATAGACAGTATCAAAGAAGATAATAGACAAACTAACGAAAAAATAGACAGTATTAACGAAAACTCAAAGAAACAAAACGAAATTTTGAGTGAGAATTTAATCAAACTAATGAATGAGAATTTGACAAAAATAAAGAGGAAAATGATGAGAATAACCGGCTGATAAATGAAAGCTTAAACCAAATTAATGAAAGGTTTGACAGGAACGATGAGAGCTTAAGGCAGATTCTGGAAAATACCAAACAAATAGACGAGAAAATTGAAAACCGTAATAAGGAGTTGCGGCAAATCATCAATGAACAAAACCAAGCGTTGAGGGAAGTCATCAATGAAAGTATTGCAATTGTCGATGAAACACTGAGAAAAAGAGTTCATGACTATGAACAGGAAGTAAGACAGCAAATAACTGAAACTAAGGTAGGTCTAGAAAAGACAGACGAAACCATCATACAACTCAGAGTGGAAGTAGAGACCAAAATAAGCCAAATAGGAAACCATAATGATACTAGAGTAACGGAGGTACAAGCGGAAACCCAAGAAAAATTAAACGAAGTACGAATTAACATAACTGGAAGAATAGAATGGGTTCACAATGAAATGAAGACAATGAAAATAAGACAAACGCGTAAAAGGAAATTAATAAATACACGGGAAGGATTGGAGATGATTAAAGGGGGATTAATTAAGATGCATAATATACCAATTACGGAACCCAGAGAAGTAAGGCAATTAAGAAACTCTAAACGAACCACAATTGAATTCCTAGATAGATTGGAAGGAAAGAAGGACCGAAAAAGCCAAAACTAACCGAGGAGCATGGAGGACTTCTGGAGATTATGTATGAACCATTTGAACGATTAAGTAACAATACGGAAGAATCAGTTCAAAAGACGATGGTAAACTTGAACATAAATGAAAATTTTATAGCGACAAGATAGAAGAACCAAATGAGAGTGAGATACGTCACAAGGACGAAAATAATTCTATACGCTAGAGAAATCCGAACAACCAGTATAGAGGAAATAATGGACCACGGTTAAACAGATTCCAAACAGAATATAGAGAAAAGGGACGGATTTTATGGATACAGGATCAAGCAAATCCAAGGAAAATAATGAGTAACTAAGTAAAATATTTTAAACTAACTATTAAATGAAATAAACTAATTACACGATACTTCAGAGGAATTATGTGGAATCAATTTAAAATAAAAAACCACAAAATTCAAAAATAAGTAAGAACACCTTACTATATAAGTCAGAAGAAATTATTTTAAACTAATAAACATCAAAGAAGAGAAAGAAGGGTTAGAAATGGGTTAAATGAAGGAAGAATATGCCATACAATTTATGATAAGGAGGAGATTCAGTGTTTAATTGCAGAAGTAAATGGGAGTGAATTAAAAATAGTAAAATACGTATGCTAAAGAATAATTAATTGACATCACGGAACTAAGAAGAATTTAAAATGAATATTGAACAGCTTTAACTAATATACTGGTGAATAATATGATAAATGGAACTACAGAACAACGAGATAAATAATTTAAGAAGAGTATTAGGATACCTCAGAAATAATAGTAATCATCCCTTGAATATAAGTTTGTAGCGAAGGAGCTACCTTATAGGTAATAATTTTATTATATGTATTGTGTTGTGATAGTGCAACGTTTATTTTTGTTTCTGGACAGAGATGAAGTTCCTCTGATCTCAGAAGATATAGTTAGGGAAACGGCAGAGTAATGGAAGCCAATAGTGCCCCTCTGATTCCGTACCAGCTATGATATTAGGGAAATATAGTATTTTAGGGATTATACACCAAGAGAGGTAATTAAATATAAAAATGATAATAAGAAATGACAGCGTAATAAGCTAGAAGAAGTTATGAGTTCCAGAGAAAAGGACAGATCTACAACTGAGGGAGGTACCAGTAGAGAATAAATGACCAGATACACAAGGAGTGTCAACACAATTTTCCGGTGCAATTAAAAGTTTGAAGAATAGAAAGAGAAGATAACCTTATCATAGACGAACTATAAGTTTATTTAACTAAACTTCATTCAGCCAAAATAAACTTCTTTCGAAGGGGGAGTGTTATGTAACGTAACAGAGTTGAGGTTCCCGACGTTACATAAAAAACTTTGTAAACCTGACTTAAAACAATGCCCAAAGCATGTTATAATTAAATACAAGAGGGCCCATCTCACCTGAAGAATGCATTAAAGGTACCTAGTAAGGTTACTAAGTAATAAAACATCAAAAGTGTACCTAAATCTAAAATATGTAATGAGTAGTATGAGATGTAAAATATAAACATTGTGTCTAGTGGGATGAGTTTAATGTGTAGGAGTTGAGTATAATATATTGTTCAATTAATATTTAATGTGTTATAAAATGTACTTGGTGTTGTACTGTATCATGATATAGTGTTTACAGGATATTTATTTTATGTTTTGGATGTAGCAAGTGTGGAGCTGTTGCTTTAAGGAAGTACTTAGTCATAGGTACTCATTTTATTCATGTTAAAAGTGTATTTAAATAATTAAGTATAAGTACATTTATTAGGTATGATATTATGTTAAATGTATTTACTTTAATTGATTAATGAAGATGTTTAAGATAATATTTGTAAACTTGGCCAGGAAGGCAATAAGTGTTAATAAGTTGGCAAGTAGTTCTTATAATTCTGTTAAAAACCAATGAAGGGTTCAATGATGAACTAAATAATATAATAAATTGAAACCAGGAAATTAAAATTGATATAAGTGGCCATAAGCCAGTGACTATTTGTACAGTAGGTCAGGTAAAGAAAATTTAAGTTAAAAACAAAACAAAATTATAACAGGTGTAATAAAACCAATAGGCCTAAATTTAATATTTGGAAAAGGAAATTAATACCTTTTTAATAAGTCCAGTCAGATGAAATTGTAGTAAAATGTATATGGTTTAATAAGGCAGATTAAGTGAGAGTTTTATGTGATTTGGTGTAATTCCAAGCATGGAGTATTTACTAAATAAGAGTAGTAATATTTTCTAATTCTGGCTCTAGGATATCAAGTATTATCCAATGACAGAAAGTAATGGTTGTTAGGGTAACTGAAATGCAAGAAATTTTGTTGATTTCAACATTCAATTGTTATATGCTAATGGGTTAAGTTGAATTAATACGAATCCAGAAAAGAATTTATAAAAAAACCTTTATATTCGATTGTTATATGCTATTGGGAACAGTTCAGTAGACAAATTTAAACATAACATAAAATAAAAATGAATTAACCTTAATAAATCCAATGTCTTAAAGCCAATCGATTAAAACAGAACTGAGTAATAATTTCTGAACTAGATTTCAAGAAATATAATTCTACACATCCTCAAAGTTGCAGAATTAATAAATCCTTCTTCAAACTAATTCCATTAAAGGAATGATGATGAACCCGAGCTACAATTAAACCAAGATCCTTCTTGAATGGACAAGAAGTCAAAATTAATGCAAATATAAACCAAACACACACAAAGAACCTTTGGTATTGAAGTAATAAACCTCACTTTCAAGAGATTGAAGAAATCGTAATACTACACCAATTCCACTGGGACCGGCAACCACTAGGATCGCGAAGAAGAACGAAGAACAGAAGAACTCCTGTTACACTCCGGGACATCGCCTTTCAACCTTTATTGATAACCTGGACGCATTTTTTGGTCAAAAGTAACCTCATCAGTACATCTTCAAGCGGTTATAAACAGACACGGCTATCTTGAGTATCGCATTGTCCGGTAACAAACCAGCTTATATTTAATTTTATACATTAAGAATTAATAACAATTTGTAATACTTAGTAACCTTAATTTTGCATTACCTGGCCTTACTAATCGTTAAAAGAATCACATGTACCCTGGGATAAGAGATAAAACGAAAATTATATTTAAATTGTATTATACAGCACTAGTCCACTAACCAATCGATTCAGCATTGTACGATCGATATTACGATCTGGTAATCTATGAAGACAACTGTTGGAATTAAAAAAAAATAATATAATAAAGAATCCTTCTTGTATGTGATGATGTTCTGTGTTATTGTAGAATAGTTATTGTATTTTGATTGGGGAGTAATTTACAGAGAAAGAAGGTGATAAAACCATCAAGTGAAACAAACTAACCTATAAGCACGTGTCAATTACTAATAACAGCACTCGTTGCAGACAGCTGGTGAATACAGGAGAGTGCAGAACTAACGTATTCTCTTCGCCAACTTTGAGTCAATTTAAGTAATACAGACCGAATAGGGTTGGAGAGAATTACCGAATTATTAACTATAATACCCGTAATATAGCGTTATTCTCTGGTGAAACACTTAGTAATTGATTAACACAGGGCTATGTTCAACATACGAGTTGCAGCAACCATATAATAAATAATTGTTTTCTTTTTATAAATTAATATTGATTTGCAGGAGCTCTCATCTGCAACAACATAATAAATATTTTCCTTATAAACAGATTGAATTTGTTAATTTAATTTTTTTTTAAATTAACAATAAACCCATACCAACGTGGAGCTTGATTAAACCCCAATAAACATTATATATAAGTCCGTTACAAATTAGCGAACCCAACAGTGGGGCTTCTAAACATCTTCAAATATCATTAATCACAACAAATCGATCACACATAAGTATATGTTATACTAAACTATTGGTTACAAATTGACGCATCCAAAGTGGGGCTTAACGTTGATACACGGGAGTCACACATAAGTAAAAAAGTAACAAAGTTAATTAATTGGTTACAAATTGGCGCTCAACGCGTGGGCTTTAGTTAAGTAAAAAATCGACTTAATTATTACTTAACTTGAGCAGGCAACTATTAGAGGCACAGGAATTCATACGAGAGGTGTTTATAAAAGGATAGCGAAAGACCAAGAAAAGGAAGAAGATAGACGGGAAGAAGAAGCAGAGGTAGTTACAGACACCAAAATGGAACAACAAGCAAGCAATAAAGAGGTTGCCCAAGGGGACCAACCAGATAAAGCGGTAGCCAGAGAAGAACCAAATTGGCAAGACATGATGAAATTTATGGCAGAAAAATTTAGGAAACAGGAGGAAAACTCAAATCAAACCAAGGAGGAAACTAATGAGAGTTTAAGACAAACTAATGAAAAAATAGACAGTATCAAAGAAGATAATAGACAAACTAACGAAAAAATAGACAGTATTAACGAAAACTCAAAGAAACAAAACGAAATTTTGAGTGAGAATTTAATCAAACTAATGAATGAGAATTTGACAAAAATAAAGAGGAAAATGATGAGAATAACCGGCTGATAAATGAAAGCTTAAACCAAATTAATGAAAGGTTTGACAGGAACGATGAGAGCTTAAGGCAGATTCTGGAAAATACCAAACAAATAGACGAGAAAATTGAAAACCGTAATAAGGAGTTGCGGCAAATCATCAATGAACAAAACCAAGCGTTGAGGGAAGTCATCAATGAAAGTATTGCAATTGTCGATGAAACACTGAGAAAAAGAGTTCATGACTATGAACAGGAAGTAAGACAGCAAATAACTGAAACTAAGGTAGGTCTAGAAAAGACAGACGAAACCATCATACAACTCAGAGTGGAAGTAGAGACCAAAATAAGCCAAATAGGAAACCATAATGATACTAGAGTAACGGAGGTACAAGCGGAAACCCAAGAAAAATTAAACGAAGTACGAATTAACATAACTGGAAGAATAGAATGGGTTCACAATGAAATGAAGACAATGAAAATAAGACAAACGCGTAAAAGGAAATTAATAAATACACGGGAAGGATTGGAGATGATTAAAGGGGGATTAATTAAGATGCATAATATACCAATTACGGAACCCAGAGAAGTAAGGCAATTAAGAAACTCTAAACGAACCACAATTGAATTCCTAGATAGATTGGAAGGAAAGAAGGACCGAAAAAGCCAAAACTAACCGAGGAGCATGGAGGACTTCTGGAGATTATGTATGAACCATTTGAACGATTAAGTAACAATACGGAAGAATCAGTTCAAAAGACGATGGTAAACTTGAACATAAATGAAAATTTTATAGCGACAAGATAGAAGAACCAAATGAGAGTGAGATACGTCACAAGGACGGAAATAATTCTATACGCTAGAGAAATCCGAACAACCAGTATAGAGGAAATAATGGACCACGGTTAAACAGATTCCAAACAGAATATAGAGAAAAGGGACGGATTTTATGGATACAGGATCAAGCAAATCCAAGGAAAATAATGAGTAACTAAGTAAAATATTTTAAACTAACTATTAAATGAAATAAACTAATTACACGATACTTCAGAGGAATTATGTGGAATCAATTTAAAATAAAAAACCACAAAATTCAAAAATAAGTAAGAACACCTTACTATATAATTCAGAAGAAATTATTTTAAACTAATAAACATCAAAGAAGAGAAAGAAGGGTTAGAAATGGGTTAAATGAAGGAACAATATGCCATACAATTTATGATAAGGAGGAGATTCAGTGTTTAATTGCAGAAGTAAATGGGAGTGAATTAAAAATAGTAAAATACGTATGCTAAAGAATAATTAATTGACATCACGGAACTAAGAAGAATTTAAAATGAATATTGAACAGCTTTAACTAATATACTGGTGAATAATATGATAAATGGAACTACAGAACAACGAGATAAATAATTTAAGAAAAGTATTAGGATACCTCAGAAATAATAGTAATCATCCCTTGAATATAAGTTTGTAGCGAAGGAGCTACCTTATACGTAATAATTTTATTATATGTATTGTGTTGTGATAGTGCAACGTTTATTTTTGTTTCTGGACAGAGATGAAGTTCCTCTGATCTCAGAAGATATAGTTAGGGAAACGGCAGAGTAATGGAAGCCAATAGTGCCCCTCTGATTCCGTACCAGCTATGATATTAGGGAAATATAGTATTTTAGGGATTATACACCAAGAGAGGTAATTAAATATAAAAATGATAATAAGAAATGACAGCGTAATAAGCTAGAAGAAGTTATGAGTTCCAGAGAAAAGGACAGATCTACAACTGAGGGAGGTACCAGTAGAGAATAAATGACCAGATACACAAGGAGTGTCAACACAATTTTCCGGTGCAATTAAAAGTTTGAAGAATAGAAAGAGAAGATAACCTTATCATAGACGAACTATAAGTTTATTTAACTAAACTTCATTCAGCCAAAATAAACTTCTTTCGAAGGGGGAGTGTTATGTAACGTAACAGAGTTGAGGTTCCCGACGTTACATAAAAAACTTTGTAAACCTGACTTAAAACAATGCCCAAAGCATGTTATAATTAAATACAAGAGGGCCCATCTCACCTGAAGAATGCATTAAAGGTACCTAGTAAGGTTACTAAGTAATAAAACATCAAAAGTGTACCTAAATCTAAAATATGTAATGAGTAGTATGAGATGTAAAATATAAACATTGTGTCTAGTGGGATGAGTTTAATGTGTAGGAGTTGAGTATAATATATTGTTCAATTAATATTTAATGTGTTATAAAATGTACTTGGTGTTGTACTGTATCATGATATAGTGTTTACAGGATATTTATTTTATGTTTTGGATGTAGCAAGTGTGGAGCTGTTGCTTTAAGGAAGTACTTAGTCATAGGTACTCATTTTATTCATGTTAAAAGTGTATTTAAATAATTAAGTATAAGTACATTTATTAGGTATGATATTATGTTAAATGTATTTACTTTAATTGATTAATGAAGATGTTTAAGATAATATTTGTAAACTTGGCCAGGAAGGCAATAAGTGTTAATAAGTTGGCAAGTAGTTCTTATAATTCTGTTAAAAACCAATGAAGGGTTCAATGATGAACTAAATAATATAATAAATTGAAACCAGGAAATTAAAATTGATATAAGTGGCCATAAGCCAGTGACTATTTGTACAGTAGGTCAGGTAAAGAAAATTTAAGTTAAAAACAAAACAAAATTATAACAGGTGTAATAAAACCAATAGGCCTAAATTTAATATTTGGAAAAGGAAATTAATACCTTTTTAATAAGTCCAGTCAGATGAAATTGTAGTAAAATGTATATGGTTTAATAAGGCAGATTAAGTGAGAGTTTTATGTGATTTGGTGTAATTCCAAGCATGGAGTATTTACTAAATAAGAGTAGTAATATTTTCTAATTCTGGCTCTAGGATATCAAGTATTATCCAATGACAGAAAGTAATGGTTGTTAGGGTAACTGAAATGCAAGAAATTTTGTTGATTTCAACATTCAATTGTTATATGCTAATGGGTTAAGTTGAATTAATACCAATCCAGAAAAGAATTTATAAAAAAACCTTTATATTCGATTGTTATATGCTATTGGGAACAGTTCAGTAGACAAATTTAAACATAACATAAAATAAAAATGAATTAACCTTAATAAATCCAATGTCTTAAAGCCAATCGATTAAAACAGAACTGAGTAATAATTTCTGAACTAGATTTCAAGAAATATAATTCTACACATCCTCAAAGTTGCAGAATTAATAAATCCTTCTTCAAACTAATTCCATTAAAGGAATGATGATGAACCCGAGCTACAATTAAACCAAGATCCTTCTTGAATGGACAAGAAGTCAAAATTAATGCAAATATAAACCAAACACACACAAAGAACCTTTGGTATTGAAGTAATAAACCTCACTTTCAAGAGATTGAAGAAATCGTAATACTACACCAATTCCACTGGGACCGGCAACCACTAGGATCGCGAAGAAGAACGAAGAACAGAAGAACTCCTGTTACACTCCGGGACATCGCCTTTCAACCTTTATTGATAACCTGGACGCATTTTTTGGTCAAAAGTAACCTCATCAGTACATCTTCAAGCGGTTATAAACAGACACGGCTATCTTGAGTATCGCATTGTCCGGTAACAAACCAGCTTATATTTAATTTTATACATTAAGAATTAATAACAATTTGTAATACTTAGTAACCTTAATTTTGCATTACCTGGCCTTACTAATCGTTAAAAGAATCACATGTACCCTGGGATAAGAGATAAAACGAAAATTATATTTAAATTGTATTATACAGCACTAGTCCACTAACCAATCGATTCAGCATTGTACGATCGATATTACGATCCGGTAATCTATGAAGACAACTGTTGGAATTAAAAAAAAATAATATAATAAAGAATCCTTCTTGTATGTGATGATGTTCTGTGTTATTGTAGAATAGTTATTGTATTTTGATTGGGGAGTAATTTACAGAGAAAGAAGGTGATAAAACCATCAAGTGAAACAAACTAACCTATAAGCACGTGTCAATTACTAATAACAGCACTCGTTGCAGACAGCTGGTGAATACAGGAGAGTGCAGAACTAACGTATTCTCTTCGCCAACTTTGAGTCAATTTAAGTAATACAGACCGAATAGGGTTGGAGAGAATTACCGAATTATTAACTATAATACCCGTAATATAGCGTTATTCTCTGGTGAAACACTTAGTAATTGATTAACACAGGGCTATGTTCAACATACGAGTTGCAGCAACCATATAATAAATAATTGTTTTCTTTTTATAAATTAATATTGATTTGCAGGAGCTCTCATCTGCAACAACATAATAAATATTTTCCTTATAAACAGATTGAATTTGTTAATTTAATTTTTTTTTAAATTAACAATAAACCCATACCAACGTGGAGCTTGATTAAACCCCAATAAACATTATATATAAGTCCGTTACAAATTAGCGAACCCAACAGTGGGGCTTCTAAACATCTTCAAATATCATTAATCACAACAAATCGATCACACATAAGTATATGTTATACTAAACTATTGGTTACAAATTGACGCATCCAAAGTGGGGCTTAACGTTGATACACGGGAGTCACACATAAGTAAAAAAGTAACAAAGTTAATTAATTGGTTACAAATTGGCGCTCAACGCGTGGGCTTTAGTTAAGTAAAAAATCGACTTAATTATTACTTAACTTGAGCAGGCAACTATTAGAGGCACAGGAATTCATACGAGAGGTGTTTCTAAAAGGATAGCGAAAGACCAAGAAAAGGAAGAAGATAGACGGGAAGAAGAAGCAGAGGTAGTTACAGACACCAAAATGGAACAACAAGCAAGCAATAAAGAGGTTGCCCAAGGGGACCAACCAGATAAAGCGGTAGCCAGAGAAGAACCAAATTGGCAAGACATGATGAAATTTATGGCAGAAAAATTTAGGAAACAGGAGGAAAACTCAAATCAAACCAAGGAGGAAACTAATGAGAGTTTAAGACAAACTAATGAAAAAATAGACAGTATCAAAGAAGATAATAGACAAACTAACGAAAAAATAGACAGTATTAACGAAAACTCAAAGAAACAAAACGAAATTTTGAGTGAGAATTTAATCAAACTAATGAATGAGAATTTGACAAAAATAAAGAGGAAAATGATGAGAATAACCGGCTGATAAATGAAAGCTTAAACCAAATTAATGAAAGGTTTGACAGGAACGATGAGAGCTTAAGGCAGATTCTGGAAAATACCAAACAAATAGACGAGAAAATTGAAAACCGTAATAAGGAGTTGCGGCAAATCATCAATGAACAAAACCAAGCGTTGAGGGAAGTCATCAATGAAAGTATTGCAATTGTCGATGAAACACTGAGAAAAAGAGTTCATGACTATGAACAGGAAGTAAGACAGCAAATAACTGAAACTAAGGTAGGTCTAGAAAAGACAGACGAAACCATCATACAACTCAGAGTGGAAGTAGAGACCAAAATAAGCCAAATAGGAAACCATAATGATACTAGAGTAACGGAGGTACAAGCGGAAACCCAAGAAAAATTAAACGAAGTACGAATTAACATAACTGGAAGAATAGAATGGGTTCACAATGAAATGAAGACAATGAAAATAAGACAAACGCGTAAAAGGAAATTAATAAATACACGGGAAGGATTGGAGATGATTAAAGGGGGATTAATTAAGATGCATAATATACCAATTACGGAACCCAGAGAAGTAAGGCAATTAAGAAACTCTAAACGAACCACAATTGAATTCCTAGATAGATTGGAAGGAAAGAAGGACCGAAAAAGCCAAAACTAACCGAGGAGCATGGAGGACTTCTGGAGATTATGTATGAACCATTTGAACGATTAAGTAACAATACGGAAGAATCAGTTCAAAAGACGATGGTAAACTTGAACATAAATGAAAATTTTATAGCGACAAGATAGAAGAACCAAATGAGAGTGAGATACGTCACAAGGACGGAAATAATTCTATACGCTAGAGAAATCCGAACAACCAGTATAGAGGAAATAATGGACCACGGTTAAACAGATTCCAAACAGAATATAGAGAAAAGGGACGGATTTTATGGATACAGGATCAAGCAAATCCAAGGAAAATAATGAGTAACTAAGTAAAATATTTTAAACTAACTATTAAATGAAATAAACTAATTACACGATACTTCAGAGGAATTATGTGGAATCAATTTAAAATAAAAAACCACAAAATTCAAAAATAAGTAAGAACACCTTACTATATAATTCAGAAGAAATTATTTTAAACTAATAAACATCAAAGAAGAGAAAGAAGGGTTAGAAATGGGTTAAATGAAGGAAGAATATGCCATACAATTTATGATAAGGAGGAGATTCAGTGTTTAATTGCAGAAGTAAATGGGAGTGAATTAAAAATAGTAAAATACGTATGCTAAAGAATAATTAATTGACATCACGGAACTAAGAAGAATTTAAAATGAATATTGAACAGCTTTAACTAATATACTGGTGAATAATATGATAAATGGAACTACAGAACGAGATAAATAATTTAAGAAAAGTATTAGGATACCTCAGAAATAATAGTAATCATCCCTTGAATATAAGTTTGTAGCGAAGGAGCTACCTTATAGGTAATAATTTTATTATATGTATTGTGTTGTGATAGTGCAACGTTTATTTTTGTTTCTGGACAGAGATGAAGTTCCTCTGATCTCAGAAGATATAGTTAGGGAAACGGCAGAGTAATGGAAGCCAATAGTGACCCTCTGATTCCGTACCAGCTATGATATTAGGGAAATATAGTATTTTAGGGATTATACACCAAGAGAGGTAATTAAATATAAAAATGATAATAAGAAATGACAGCGTAATAAGCTAGAAGAAGTTATGAGTTCCAGAGAAAAGGACAGATCTACAACTGAGGGAGGTACCAGTAGAGAATAAATGACCAGATACACAAGGAGTGTCAACACAATTTTCCGGTGCAATTAAAAGTTTGAAGAATAGAAAGAGAAGATAACCTTATCATAGACGAACTATAAGTTTATTTAACTAAACTTCATTCAGCCAAAATAAACTTCTTTCGAAGGGGGAGTATTATGTAACGTAACAGAGTTGAGGTTCCCGACGTTACATAAAAAACTTTGTAAACCTGACTTAAAACAATGCCCAAAGCATGTTATAATTAAATACAAGAGGGCCCATCTCACCTGAAGAATGCATTAAAGGTACCTAGTAAGGTTACTAAGTAATAAAACATCAAAAGTGTACCTAAATCTAAAATATGTAATGAGTAGTATGAGATGTAAAATATAAACATTGTGTCTAGTGGGATGAGTTTAATGTGTAGGAGTTGAGTATAATATATTGTTCAATTAATATTTAATGTGTTATAAAATGTACTTGGTGTTGTACTGTATCATGATATAGTGTTTACAGGATATTTATTTTATGTTTTGGATGTAGCAAGTGTGGAGCTGTTGCTTTAAGGAAGTACTTAGTCATAGGTATGATATTATGTTAAATGTATTTACTTTAATTGATTAATGAAGATGTTTAAGATAATATTTGTAAACTTGGCCAGGAAGGCAATAAGTGTTAATAAGTTGGCAAGTAGTTCTTATAATTATGTTAAAAACCAATGAAGGGTTCAATGATGAACTAAATAATATAATAAATTGAAACCAGGAAATTAAAATTGATATAAGTGGCCATAAGCCAGTGACTATTTGTACAGTAGGTCAGGTAAAGAAAAATTAAGTTAAAAACAAAACAAAATTATAACAGGTGTAATAAAACCAATAGGCCTAAGTTTAATATGTGGAAAAGGAAATTAATACCTTTTTAATAAGTCCAGTCAGATGAAATTGTAGTAAAATGTATATGGTTAAAAAGGCAGATTAAGTGAGAGTTTTATGTGATTTGGTGTAATTCCAAGCATGGAGTATTTACTAAATAAGAGTAGTAATATTTTCTAATTCTGGCTCTAGGATATCAAGTATTATCCAATGACAGAAAGTAATGGTTGTTAGGGTAACTGAAATGCAAGAAATTTTGTTGATTTCAACATTCAATTGTTATATGCTAATGGGTTAAGTTGAATTAATACGAATCCAGAAAAGAATTTATAAAAAAACCTTTATATTCGATTGTTATATGCTATTGGGAACAGTTCAGTAGACAAATTTAAACATAACATAAAATAAAAATGAATTAACCTTAATAAATCCAATGTCTTAAAGCCAATCCATTAAAACAGAACTGAGTAATAATTTCTGAACTAGATTTCAGGAAATATAATTCTACACATCCTCAAAGTTGCGGAATTAATAAATCCTTCTTCAAACTAATTCCATTAAAGGAATGATGATGAACCCGAGTTACAATTAAACCAAGATCCTTCTTGAATTGACAAGAAGTCAAAATTAATGCAAATATAAACCAAACACACACAAAGAACCTTTGGTATTGAAGTAATAAACCTCACTTTCAAGAGATTGAAGAAATCGTAATACTACACCAATTCCACTGGGACCGGCAACCACTAGGATCGCGAAGAAGAACGAAGAACAGAAGAACTCCTGTTACACTCCGGGACATCGCCTTTCAACCTTTATTGATAACCTGGACGCATTTTTTGGTCAAAAGTAACCTCATCAGTACATCTTCAAGCGGTTATAAACAGACACGGCTATCTTGAGTATCGCATTGTCCGGTAACAAACCAGCTTATATTTAATTTTATACATTAAGAATTAATAATAATTTGTAATACTTAGTAACCTTAATTTTGCATTACCTGGCCTTACTAATCGTTAAAAGAATCACATGTACCCTGGGATAAGAGATAAAACGAAAATTATATTTAAATTGTATTATACAGCACTAGTCCACTAACCAATCGATTCAGCATTGTACGATCGATATTACGATCTGGTAATCTATGAAGACAACTGTTGGAATTTAAAAAAATAATATAATAAAGAATCCTTCTTGTATGTGATGATGTTCTGTGTTATTGTAGAATAGTTATTGTATTTTGATTGGGGAGTAATTTACAGAGAAAGAAGGTGATAAAACCATCAAGTGAAACAAACTAACCTATAAGCACGTGTCAATTACTAATAACAGCACTCGTTGCAGACAGCTGGTGAATACGGGAGAGTGCAGAACTAACGTATTCTCTTCGCCAACTTTGAGTCAATTTAAATAATACAGACCGAATAGGGTTGGAGAGAATTACCGAATTATTAACTATAATACCCGTAATATAGCGTTATTCTCTGGTGAAACACTTAGTAATTGTTTAACACAGGGCTATGTTCAACATATGAGTTGCAGCAACCATATAATAAATAATTGTTTTCTTTTTATAAATTAATATTGATTTGCAGGAGCTCTCATCTGCAACAACATAATAAATATTTTCCTTATAAACAGATTGAATTTGTTAATTTAAATTTTTTTTAAATTAACAATAAACCCATACCAACGTGGAGCTTGATAAACCCGAATAAACATTATATGTAAGTCCGTTACAAATTAGCGAACCCAACAGTGGGGCTTCTAAACATCCTCAAATATCATTAATCAAAACAAATCGATCACACATAAGTAACAACACATAAACTATTGGTTACAAATTGACGCATCCAAAGTGGGGCTTAACGTTGATACACGGGCGTCACACATAAGTAAAAAAGTAACAAAGATAATTATTAGATTACAATATATATATATTATATGTGTAAGAAACTTAAGCAGTTACTGTATAGAAACCTATAATAATACATTCCTAAATAACAATGCCCCATAGATTTGTTTATAAGATTCATAAAATTCTTCTAGTTCTTAGAGACTTAATACACAAAAAAATTATTTGTGTACAAGAAATGTTCAAAAAGTTTACCATTTTATTAAATATGAAAATAAAGTAAAATATTTGTTAACAGCTAAATAAAATTTTTCTTTTATATATTAAATATTTTTAACCTTAAAAATGAGATTTATTATTTTTTATAACCTCACTTATAGAACTCGCGCGTGTGCGCGCGCACGTGTGTGTGTGTGTGTGTGTGTGTGTGTGTGTGTGTGTGTGTGTGCGTGCGTGCGTGCGTGCGTACGTGCGTGCGTGCGTGAATATTGATGAAATGCTGTTACCTCATCACTGTGGCCTTTCAGATTGTAGATGCAACCAAACGTAGTGCAACAATATACCTGGATGACACTTGTATTAACTGCAGCAAACCTGTGTCCACTTGTACTGAAACATGCCACTTTGCACGTACGAATTGCAAATTCCCTGACAGTACTTAAGTCATCTAACAACACTAATGTGTAACGCAACTTGTCTGAAAACCCGATAACTGCATACAGTCCTAGAAATAAAATAAGCATTCAGTTATATCATAGTCTTGAAAGGTTTGATTATAAATATTTTTCATCACAGTCAGGCTTCCCCTTTATCTAGTAATGCTTATTTATCTTTATGTGGTTACTCATGGTTCAACAATAAACACACAGACACCCTGTTATATGAGAGATTTATATTTGGATTACACATTGTGTGATATTTGATTGGAAGTGTCTGATTTAAAAACTATTTTTACTCTTTGAATATTGTTTTTAGGTTTGTGCATCTGTTTATAGAAATTCTGTAAATTTTTAGCCATACTGGATGCATATTTTATGTTTTACTGCTTATTCAGTAAGCTGTGTTTTGGAATTGTTGATAATTTTCTACTTTTTTTGCAATTAAAAATCAAGGAACTTGTTTTAAATTTTGTGTAAAGTGCTCCAACGTGGTGAAAATATTACAAAAGATTTTGTTGAGTCTACTGTACCTATCTGTACCTAAACAAGTAGCTTACAAATGGAACAAACCATCCAAAGCAATTGCAAATTATTATATAAGAGGGTCATTCAATAAGTAAACATACAAACAGTTGTAGAAAAGAAATTAATTGTAGCAGCTGATTGAAACTTTCAGGAGTGTTACCTGGCAATGTCGTTGTGAGTTTTGATCAGCTGTTCAATAATATATTGCATAAACATAACCAATACAGTTTTATTTACGATGGCGTGTCCTCTTGAGGACAGTACTTTCGAAGAACAGCTTTCTGTTATAAGATTTTTGGATTTGGAACCACTATAACCACTAACATGTATTCACTATTTTGAACCTGAGTCAAAGTGACAAAGCATGGAGTGGAAGCATCCCAGTTCACCCGCCAAAAAGAAATTCAAAACCCAGCCATCGGCTGGTAAGGTGATGTTAACCATCTTTTGGAGCTCCCAAGGCCCAATTTTCTGTGATTACCTACAAGACCAGCGTACCATCAATAGTCAGTACAATTCTGACATGATTGTGAACAACCTTAAGCCTGCATTGAAGAAGAAATGTCCGAGATGGCAGAGGAAAGGAGTGATTCTTCTTCACAATAATGCCCGCCCACACACAGCAAAACTGATGTTCGAAACAATAAAAAAAGTAGGTTGGGAGATCCTGCCTCATCCCCCTTATAGCTCTGACCTTACCCCATCTGACTTTTTCTTGTTTGGCCCACTCAAGGAGACTTTGCGTGGTGTCAAGTTCAACAGCAATGAAGAAGTGAAGGAAAAAGTCCAAAACTGGCTTCGACATCAAGGTAAAGAATTCTTTGCTGAGGGAATAAAAAAGCTTGTAAAGAGATGGGACAAGTGCATAGACGTTGCTGGAGATTACGTTGAAAAGTAAAAAAAAATTTGTATTGATTGAATAAAAAGTTTTTGCTCCACAGCTGTTTGTTTCTGTACTTATTGAATGACCCTAGTATATAATATATTATATAATTGCCGCTATATATATATATATATTGCAATAGGTGAAATTTGCATATAAAGTAATAATTTAACTCTTAGCATATGATAACATGTTGCAATGAAAATTTGTTTAAGTAAGAACTGCATGTTCAGACATTGTATAATAGACAATAAAATACATGTCAAAATTGTTAGTTTAAGTTAATTTTTGACAGTAAAAAAAATGATTAGTGTTGTGAAGTAGTGCAAAACATATGGGTAGTCATATGGCGAGTGCGCGCGTGTGCAGGTATGTATAACTATTGTAACGTCTCGCGTCTTTCTTATATACCAACGGCGAGTATCGTTTCTTATGATTACTTATTGTTTATATTTGCGAATGTTCAAAGCAGTTGAATTCGATGTTTACCAAAAAAACTGAAATCGAGTGTGTGTGATTTGGGAGAGATTAATGAAGTTATTTAATCGTAGTTAGGAGAGAGAGGAGGACCAAAGATATTACCCCTGGAGTATACAATTACTTATTTTAAATATTCGCTGTTCACAAGACCAGCTGATTTTGACATCTGCCTCAAAATGTTAGGTTAAACCAACACCAATGTTCGGTGATACTCCCCGGCGGTTCGTCCTCTTCTTGGCTTCCTGAAAATCGGTAACAACTACCTTCCACAAGAAAGAATACACGTTTTATTATTTATAATAAAATATTCAGAGTATTTATTTATGTAATACACTGATTTTCTCTTCTCCCAGTACACAAATATTATAATCGATTTTTTCTGTCAACAATACATTGGATCGATTTAATTAGGTAAACATTGGAATTATAACAAATTATTTTTTTATCCTTGATTAAACATTAAACAATAAAGAATTCACTTATTAATTTCCCCAGGGTTAAGGGTAAGTTCTTTGTGTTATGAGACGGTCAGAAATGAATAATTATATCGCTTTACAAGAGAAAAAAAATAAATTTTCTAATTTTTTGGTTTTCTCGTAGTATGTAGTTCCGGTTTTATCCGCGAGAGTGCAGGTTATGTCTTTATTATACCCATGAAATCAGTTACTAAATATTGGAACTGCACAAAGATTCGACATGAGGATTTCTTGGTTAACAATTATTAATAAAGTTTATTTTACCTCTTTTCTCGAAGTGTTTACTTGGATGGTGCTGTTTCTAGTGTTGGAGTTATAGTTGTTTTGTAATTTCGTTGAATTTTCATAAGATACAATCTCACCAAAATCTCGTCGTGCCGTCCAACTAGGCCTGATCTGGTAGCTGGGTATTTCAATTTTTCATCGAATAAAGGACGTTAAAGTTGATATTTGAAGGAGATCTAACATAAGGTGTATACTACTAATTAATTTTTATTCAATTTAGCACTGTTTCCAAAAGTTTTCATAAGGTTTTCCACTTTTTTTCAAACGAACGGTTTTCAATCGTTTTAACAATTAATTCATATCTTGTTAGGTGGTTACTGTTAGTAACCAATAATTTTTATATCATTTTTTATTGGTGCATCTATATACTTTTGAGTATATAGGCTGTTTTTAATTATTATAAATTTATTTCTTATTTATAGAAAAATAATCCTTTTTAAATTTGGTTTATTATCCAATTTGATTTATTTGAGGTTTTCCCTTTTATTTCCTCTTAATTTTATATATTGGTCTTTAATAGTTTTATTTCCTTTAATTGTATTTATATATTATTTATTAATTTCTTATAGTATCCTTACACTCAACTATTTGCTTCTGCCATTTTACTCATACAGTATTATTTTATTTTTATTATTATTTTATATTTAAACCTTTTTATTTTTAACCCTGGGTTATTTTATATTCAAACACAATTATTCTTATTAAATATAAAATTAGACCTACGTACAAAATCTTTGTGGCCTACACAATACAAATTATACAATATTCCAACAAAACACATAATTGGTCAGTAGCATATAGTCTACTATTATAATCAATTGTTTCTCCATCTACAGCATAAGTCTGTGAGACGCTCCTTTTAAAATCACTTATTTTCTCACTGGGTACACTATAACTCACTTTGTACACTTTATATCAATTAAGTATAGTTTATAATGTTTTGTGATATAAAGTAATCTAGAGCTAGGTATATTATACCCATTTCTGACCTTTATAGTGGGGTGATTACGTTATCATTTTTGGGACTGGGTTATGTAACGTTACACTATGTTACGGGATAGTAATAGAAAAGAAATTAAATTAAATAACTTTTGTGAAAATAAAATTTCTGACATGAAACGTACACCAGAATGTGCATAAAATAAAGACCTATCAAGTGGTAATATTTATTAATAAATTAAAGACCTAAATATATGACTTTCTTATAAAGAAAGTTTTATTGTACTTTTATAAAGAAAAGTAATAAAATTATACAGGTTTTATTTGCAAGATCAGCTATGTCAGTAGGCAGTCTTTTACAAGATTACATTATCTGGACTGAAGCTGTAAGGGTGAGGGAATATTTCAGCCAATGAAATTGTCTAAAATCTTAGTTGATTTTATTCCTCGTATGATATAATTGAGTCTCGCTCTGAACTCAATAAAGCGTGATCGCCACCTCTGGTCTATTTTGTTAGGTCTACCAAAAGTGCATGAGAATACGTCAAAAAGTTAACAAGTAAATTAACATCGAATGGTACTATGGTATAGTACAAGATTGTCCGCATAGGTATTGGAAAAACCCTTGAAGTTTGCTGGAGTATTGTGTAGTTTTATACACAGTATAAATCACTATTAAATATTAATTTTCTACAAATTGTAGAAGAACCCAACCCAAGAATGACCCTGAATGCCGGAAAACAGGAGGAGATCATCATCTACCTAGAAGGAACAACTGTTGCCGCTTCCAGGACCGAGGATCGACATCACATCGTCCATTGTAAAAGGGAAGTGAAATTATTTACATAATCTTTATCAAAAACAGTCATAAACTTAAAGACTAAAAGAACTTGTATAAATTAAAATTCTGTGTAATTAGAATATAGGAGAAAATTATTTTCAGTTTGTAAAAAATAGGTCGACAGAAACAGTTAATTGATTTTATTTGTTATAAAAAACAATAGTGAATTATTATTGCAATTTAGAAAAAGCAAATCTTTAATAAAACAAAGCATTCGAATATCTGATTACTGACTACTTATTCTATGTGACACATGTACATCGCAACACACACACACACACACACACACACACACACACACACTCACTCACTCACTCACTCACTCACTCACTCACTCACTCACTCACTCACTCACTCACTCACTCACTCACTCACACACACACACACACACATCAAATTTTTGGTGGCTCCTCTATCACTGTCTGCTAACATACCAACTAGATACATTTTGATTTGCAACCACTTCCAGTTTTCATATCATTTTCTCATGAGAAACCAATTAAAAATGGTTAATTCTCTTCCTTTAAATATGTTATTCCCAAGACTGATAGAATTATTTTTAATTCAATGTCTGACCAGAATATGGTGTGAAACCAAAAGTGCCAATCAGATCAAAACATATCTAGTTGTTGGTAGTTGATGAATTAGTGGAATTAGTTGATGACTATGAAGTGGAATAAGCTGAAAAAGACAATAATAAGATGAAGATTGTGGTATTCATTTCTATAAATTTTTACAACTAGATTCTTATGGTCAACAAAGAGTATTATTTGGGCATTTTAGTCATTTATTTGAAGCTATTTGTAGAAAACACTGAAATTTATGGAAGTAAAATTTGTGGAATTGTATCAGTATTTCAGCAGCTCATGTATTATGCTTGTGTATGCTTGAATTACTGGGTAAAATTAATACCATAATGACACAGAAACTACTTAATTCTTCAGATGTGGTCCCATGTAACTTCCTCTTTCCAAGAATAAAAAAAAAAAACATACATGGACAATATTTTTCAACTGTTGAACACACAAAACAAAATTCACTAATCTACCAGTAGCTCTAGCCTCAGGAAATGTGCATCACAGAAAAGACTGGAAATAATTTATTTTAAGATTAGAAGAAATCTTGCCACAAGTCTGCTATCCAACAGAGATTATAAATTTACTTTGAAGAGTAATTATTATAAACTTATATTCAAATTCAAAAAACATTTTAAATAGACACTTTTTTAAAATAAACAAAAATTGCATAACTTTTTTTTTATCACACCTAGTATTAATGCAAGAAAGAGATGATTTCAAATGACTATCAATTAACATTTTAGCAACAAATAACTGACGATCTTACAGTTTAGAAACTAAAGTTGATCAAAAGATGATTGATCTGAAAGTTTCACCTCTACATGCCCATACATGTACCCACCCTAACATTCAGAGCAAAACCATGAACAATGACCAAAAGACTAAAATCTAGAATTATTACTACACAAATGAACAAACTGAATAAAGGATGAAAAAGACAAAAGATAAAAAACAGAAGCATAGAAAAGGAACTTGGATTACAACCATTACTAGAAGAAACAGGAAGTAAACAATTATAATGGGACCACCATCTGGTAAGAATGCATCTGACAAGACAACCTGACAAATGTTCAGAACAAGAATCAGAAGGAAGAAGGAGAGGTCTATCCCAAATCCTATAGAAAGAGGTTGCTAGGCAGAGGGAAAAGATTATAGGAATAGTGAGGAAATTGGTATAAAATAGAAAAACATTTTTTTTTAATTCCCCAATTTGATCAGGATAAATGGAAAAGAGGAAGAAAAAAGTGTTTTTTGATTATAAGGGAAGTTGGTTATAACTCATTTCAAATATTGATAATATTAATTATTCCAATGGTATGTCGACTTGATTGGCAGAGAGATCCAATGAGATTCAAAGAAACCCAAGAAAAAGAAGAGCTGTATGAAGGGGAAGGAAAAGGAAGACAGCTGGCCCCAAGAATATCAATTATTTCATGTCATATAACATGAGAAAAATGACAAATCAATGAAATTAAATTATATTAAATTACCCTGACTCTAAAAAATTGTTTTTGACAAAGGTGATTTCTTTTACACAAAACAATCATAGATATATGGAAGTGTATTTTTAATATAAATATTAGCATATTTTTAAAGAGAGCAGAAATAAAGTAACTGAAACTCAGTACTTAAAACTAATTAGTCCTATCTATGAAAAATTAGTCTTCTCAGTATCTTAGATAAAAGGTATAGATTTCACAATTATCGATAATCAACCAAATATAAATATATATCATAGGAACTGTCTTAAATAGCAACTGTTCAACTAACTAACTGATTAGAATTTAGCAGAACATGTATCTGTGATTGCACACCTGTTGCAATAAAATGACAAATACCCATGGCTTTCTTTACCTGTTGGGTGCAAGTCAACACAGTAGACCTGTTCATGATAGTGTTTTGATAGCAGAAGACTTTCAGTTGTGTAGTCCCAAACACATACAGTTTTATCTATTTGTCCACTGGTCATAAATATTGTTTTCCACGCACACACAGAGAGTCCTGTTATTGGTCCATGGTGAAGAGGTTCACCACATATTTTCATTGGAATTGGTTGTTGCTGGAAGTACATACAAGAATTAAATAACTTTAAGAACAGGAAACACTACTGTTTCTAAAGCATTAAAGTCAATATAGGTGGTGTAGATTTAATAAATGTATAGTTCATAAACGTTTATAAAAATTGACTACTTTATTCACAATGTTTCTTATAACAAAGTGTTTCTACAAGTTATTATTTGTTGTTTACTAAAAATCAATCTGTACAAAATATAGATAGATACGCCTGAAAGTTGAGTGTGTAGCTGATACATGAACTCTCTTGAGTGATGAATGGTTTAAGACATTTTGAAAAAATTTATTCTGCAGAATTTATGGACTGCTATGTTGTATGATGGAAAACTATAGGTCTTGATAAACACCAGGGAACTTGGTAATTTAATAAAAAAAATAAAAAAGGTACATTGAAATATGCCTAACCTCTGAGAATAAATTGACTAGGACGTGTCAACTAAACGAGTAGAGTAGATTTCCCAAAAGAAAGGGAAGTGTAGTGTGTTATAGTCCAAAAAATAGAAAAAAAGATCAAGCAGTGGCCACAAGATATGGAAGATGATTTCATCCTATATCAGACAGAAATATCAGAAACAGAAAGTGTTAGCCAGAAACGGTGTCAGAAACAGATGAAAGAAAATTATGATATAGGCAAGGTTCATCTAGGGGTGTTGTGTGGGAGATTATGGTTTGGTGTGTGTATGTGTGTGTGTGTGTGTGTGTGTGTGTGCACATGAACATGCACTTTTGTAAGTGCTAATTTGACAATACCATTGGTCTTTCTCACTGTCAATGAATTCTCAGGTCTCACTACTTTTGTAGAAGAATTTTACAGCAAAAACACACTTTGTTGCAGTTCACAACTTCACTGTAACTATGTGCTGTACAGTGAGCTGCAAGATAACAGTAACCATGTCAAGCCACATTGAACAGTGTTGCAAAAATTATAGCATATCATATACAGTGTTTATTAATACATTATACACACATACGTATTATGCCAGTTTCAATTATTTTTATCCTTGGATTTTGTTGTCCATGATGTGTCCGAGTATCACTAGTAATATGTACACACTCTTGTAACATGGAGCACTAATATTTTAGATAAACCTTTTTAAAAAATGTTACCTTTGCCTTAGCTAGCTTTCCTGGACTTCTTTACAAACTCACAGAGATTCTGATGCCAGATTGCTACATTCATTTGAATGCTTGCTTTCTTCTGAACAGAACCTTCTGCATGAAAATAAATAACATTCTTTCTTCAGAAAGGGCAATTACAGTTGGTGTACCTCAGGGAAGTGTCTTAGCCCCCCTGCTTTCCCTGTGTATGTCAATGACATGCCCACATTGCCTGAAACCAGGAATGTTATCTGGCTCCAGGAACAGCTTGACTCCTACGTTGAGCGGGCAGAGAAATGAAGGGTCTATTAATGTGGCCAAAATCCAACACATGTCTTTCAAATTCCTGAGGATTCCTGAGCATGTCTTTTTGCTGATTGTTCAGTGAAACTAAAACCCACACATTTTTACTGATATCTGGACAATACCTTTGTTATCTGATCTTGTGGTCATGAAGAACTACAGGCTTTCTTCCAGCATCTAAACTCAATACATAATTCCATTCAGTTTACTATGGAAGTGGAAATGAATGCTGAAATTCCTTTCTTAGATATACGAATATCACGGAAACTGGAAGATCTCTAGGTCATTGGGTGTACAGAAAATCTACCCATACCTTCATTCAACTTATCATCATCACCCCGCACAAAAGCAAACCGTTCTCAACACACTTTTTCACAGAGTGAAGAAGGTATCTGATGACTAACATTTCCTGGAGGAGAAACAGCACCTAACAGGTTCTTGAAAGGAATGGCTATAACAGGCTGTAAAGCACTTAAGAAGACCAAAAAAACTTCAGAGGTACCTACATCAGAAGATAATAACCACAGAGCATTTTTACTGTATGTAAAAGGTACCACAGACAAAATAAGCAGTATGTTAAGGAAATATGGCATTAAAACAGTATTTCAATGACACAAAAAGCTGGCACAATTTTTAAAACCAATCAAAGACAAAATCCCGTTTAACACTGAAGGTATCTACAAAATTCCTGCAGCTGCAGAAAGGTCTGCACTGACCAGATGGGCTGCCTGATTTCCACAAGAGTCCAAGAACAGGCGGCATATTCTGTCAGACATACAAAGAAAGAACTTAGCAGCTGAAAAGTCGGCAATTGGTGAGCATTCAGCCATAACTAATCACAAGATAAACTTCGAAGATGCACCTGTTATGAGGTCATGCAACAGGTATTATGACAGAGTGGTCATAGAAGCAATAGAAATTAATAAACACAAGGATAACATCAACAGATAAACAGTCACAGTCAGCATGACTTGGTACCCTTTACTTTCTGGTTTGACTGTATGGGAGTTGACTGGACACAAATAATGCATACAGTGTAACACCTACAGGGCAGGGTCCACACTTAACTGGCCCACCCACTGACACTTCTACACTATATAACTGAGTTCGCTTGCCAGCCTCATCATCACATAGACCTGAGGATACTCATTATAATATGAGTGGAACATTGTCATACAAGATATTTTTGACGTGGTCCATACCGGAAGCCTCAAAAACATAACATTCATTTGAGATAACCGTCACTGCATGGCAAAACCAGCACTTGGACACTAATAATTCATTTGTATAAGCGAGTATCCAAACAGAACATTCAAGCACTATTCATTACTATGTGATATTAACTGTGTTGATTTTCAAACATACAACTTAAAACAAAACCATACAATATAAACATTAACGACTAAACTTTAATTGGAAATAATTTTTGGCTTAGCGTTCTTTTTGGTGTCAGCCATTACATTGAATGTTCACAAGATGGTGGTTTCAATACACATCACTTACAAAATGGTGGCTCTGCACAGCTACTTTTAAAATATTTTAAATAAACTGAAAATTGATAATTTTTTATAGTCATTTAAAAATTAATTGAATTATACTGTTTGTTTTCTAAATTTGCTCTTATATATGCTACACGTCCTGAGGTTGAAATGTACATTTGCATGCTTTAAAATAAAATCTAATTTTATATATATATATATAGTAACACCACAAAATGTTACATAACCAAGACACACACCAGAAGGGTAAAATATGACACTAAAGTTATAAAGTGAATCATTGTAATGAATGTAACAAAGAAGAGAAGGGGCCAGCATAGAAGAAAGAAGAGGAGGGATCCCAAGAAGCAGTGATGAATACACTGCATGACACTACAACTTAAACACAATGACTGACTATGACTAATGGACATGCAAAGTTCACAATAAGCTGTCAAGTGAACCAGTTCATGACATTAATGTGTAGAGTCATGTAAATAGAAACTAATTAACCAATGACTCTAATAAAGTAATAACAATAACAGCATTTTGGCTGTAAATAGAAGAACAATGAGATACAAATAACAAAGACTATTACTATACTAGCTGTAGCCATAAAGCTACAAAAAGCTAGCTTTACCAACCAAAATGTGACAACATAGGATAAAGATAATTATAAAAGGAAGTCTTATGTGTATAAGCAACTTCCTGATAAAAATTGTAATTAGAAATAATAATAAACAGGTAATAAACCTGATACCATAAATGTATCTAGACCATGCATAAACGAATTTATGTCAGTAAGTTAATAGGGAAACAGGACCCCTAATGAACATTAAATTTACTGTGTAACGTGTCAAAATTTGGGTTATTTTGTTTATTCCAGTATGGGGTATTCGTATATTTATTTATTTCATTTTGTGTGGGATTTTATAAATTTATTGTAAAAGTTTTATTATACGGCCAACGTTATTTCCATTACCACAGAACACATGGCAAGTGAAACAGTGTTAGAACAAAGCAGAGACGCAGTTACGGTATTGTGTAACTCGGCAAAGGAATGCATACCCCCTTCGAATTTCTCAGAACTCTGTATATGTGTGTCGATGCACGCGCGCCACTACTCAAACAGGCGCTCGGGGGACGCGGTCAGCCCGAAAACCAAGATGGCTAGAGAACAAAGTTATTCATCGTCTCCTTAGCGGTCCTCAGGAAATGCTGCTAAGGACCGCCCACTTTAATGACGTCAGCCAGTGCCCAGCTGAAATCGTCTGCTATCTTAACTTCAAAAAACTACATGCATAGCATGGGACGAAGCTTCGGCGACGAAGATCAAGGCAGTGCTTTCCGTAGAAAGTATGAGATCACATCAGCCATACCTGCTACGCTTTCGTCCCCAGTCTACTAACTGAACTCCCCGGTGCCGGGACGAGCAAAGTAGGCTCGTCACGAAAAATTTTAATTTAACAGTAAAAAAGCGCAACAACAGTAAAACTTCAGGTGACCGCGGTCGATCCATCAAGTTGAACCGGATCAAATGTTTTTTTTTTAAATAAACCATAATACATTAACAAACGATGAGTGCGCGCACGAACCACGTGCTGGCGGTTTAAGTGCAAGGGCTGGGGGGGGCTTATTATAAATGTTAAGGGCTATATAAATTTATTTGTGTGTATGCGTGAGTGAGCAATGCTGGGCTGTTTGTGTTTATAATTGTGTTTGTGTCTTTATAAATGATAAGGTAAGCCATAGTTAATAAGTTCAGTTACAAGCAAGGTGTAAGAGTTGCACAACATTTGACGACATGTAAATGTATTTGGTAAACGATAATTTCAATATTTGAGCATTAAAATTATCAATTCTCTTCATAACGATGTGTAGAGTTAGTTATTTCGAGAACCCTTGAAACATATGTTTGTATCTAGCGTTCGTACGAAAGAATCCTGACCCCACACAAAACGAAACTTTCAAGGTAGGTGGAAGTTATTATATTAACATATTTAATATATTTTTAAATAGTAATATGCATCTCAATGGCTTCCGATACAGGGACAGTTTTTATTAATTAAAATAGTAAAGACCGTACCTACAGAAAAGATACAAACATGTTTTTGGGGTTAGCGGAATAAAACAAAAGTGCGTTATTAACGCAAAATTGGTTATATAATACATTATATTGATTATATTATAGGTACACACAAGTATCAAGTATAAAATAAGAAATGGCAGATAACAATGAAGTCAGCCTATCTGACAGTCAGACAGAGAGTCAAGTAAATGCTGACTCCGGTATTCAAATAGAATTAACGCCAATAAATGAGTATAATGCAGAAGTATCTGTTCTTAATACACCGGGAGCGATATCAACTCCCGTAACAAGTAAAGCGAAAGAGTTGTCATTGGACGATCTATTTAATTTCATGAGAACCATGTATAGTGATATTAACGTAAAATTTGACATGAAAAACAGTAATTTTAACAAAAAATTTGATATACAGAATGATAAGTTTGATGCAATTGACAAAAAATTTGAGAGCCGTTTTAACTCTAGTGACGAAAAATTTGATAAAATAGACCGTCGTTTTGACGTTCAGAATAGCAATTTTAATATAAAACTCGAACAACAAAATATTCAGCTTCAGCAGAATATAAATGTAAAATTTGATGAGTTAATAAATGATATACAAGAAAAGAATAAATGTCTTGAAAATGCCAATGAAATGATAAGAAATAATTTGAATAAAGTAGAACAGAGTAAGAGTAATACAAACGAAAGTTGTAATGACAGTGTTGTATTAGATAAAGAATTAATAAATAATAATGATGTTGTTGAAAACAATGAGAATAATAGTGTAATTGAAAGTATAATATCAGAGAGTACTGATGAGTTTGTAGAATGTGATTATGAGATGTTAATGTGTGTTAATGAGTTAGAAAAAGAATGGAAAGAAAGGGGAGATGAATATGTAAGGCAGAGGGTAAATTTTCACATTAATTTTTCTGAACCAAGGTGTTCACAAATGTTGTTGAAGGGCAAGAGACCCGTATTAATAGAAGAGTTGAGTTGTTTATTGATGTTGTATAATGTTGTACCCTCTGTCTGTAATAATGATGTTGAAAGTATGATTTGGTATTGTGATGAGAGAGATATAAGTGGAGAATGGTATGTTAATAAAGTAACAGAATTATATAACTTAAATAGAAAGTATGATGAATGGAAGGAAAGTTTAAAAGTATATTTGAGTAATGATGACTATAATGAGTTGACAAAAGTATTTAACCCGATAATGAGCGAATTTACTGACGGAGATGAAACAAAAATACCTAACGTAGACTGGTTTAATGAGTATTCTGGTAAAACGAGTGAGTTTGGTTGTCCTGGTTACGACACACAAAGTAACCATTTGTTTGTTAATAAAAATCAACAGTGTTGTATAAAACCAAGACTTACCTGGGACGATGGAGGTTAAACTGTAAAACAATAAAAGACAGCTATAAACATTTTGTTTTATGGGTTTTGACATGGCAAATTTGGACAATGAAGTGCGGAAAACTGAACAGTTATTAACTAAAATTTGTAAATAATAATGTAGTAAATTTATTTGTGTACATGGTGGAATGTTAAGTAAACAAGTGTGTGTAATTGTGGTAATAATAATAATATTTTACAATTTAAGTAAATAATAACTTTAATTTTGAAAAACAGTAATTGAATAATAATAGTTGTTGATGGTAATGAATTTTGTATTGTTAATAATTAATTGAATTAAAACAATTTGATACATGTTAAATACTTTGATTGATTATTTGAATGTTAAGTAATTAAATTTTTTTAATGAATTTAAATTATTTTACGAGATTTGGAATTTGATAATAGATGGCTAAATTGTTTGATTTAACTAATATTTTGTGTTAAATGTTTCAGAAGTAAGGTGAAAGTATTGTGGTATGGTGAGTGTGTTTTGGGTATATCATGTTAAGTGGATTGTAAGTATAGAACTTTTACAATATGAATCATGTATAATAAAAATGTTTACAGGTGTAATTGAGATGTTAATTGGATATAATTGTGTTCAATAAAAATGGTAATTAAAAATTTAATAATCAATGAAAAATGATATATATACTAATTATTAATAATAAATTTTGAAAATTGTAAGGAAGATAATTGTTGAAAATTATGAATGATGTAAGTGAGTTAAAGGATTAGTGATGAATGAAGGTCGCATACTATAATGTTGTATATTTGATTTCTTAGTTAGTTATTAAGTTGCTATTGCGGGGGTGGCCTGTGCTCCCGTAGATAGCGAAATGGGTTGGGGGTAACAGAGAGTGTTACCTCCATCGGAGGCCAAAATGGCGAAAATGTGTGACACACCTTTTTCGTGTAAATTAAAATTTGCACACTGATAGACGACCGTGTCGCACATAATAAGACGATGTATAACAGGCAGTGAAATGAAGTTAGATTTCCCCGACTTTTCGGGCGATTACTGCCTTACCAGCACTAATCGTGGATTTGGCTAGCGGCCAGCTATGGTCATATCAAGTCCCTTGACCATAGCTGACTTGAAATTGGTATATAGTAGAAATTGAATGGGGGGCGAATATTAGAGGAAATCTCCCGGTACTATGGAACAGCGGCTGCCACTCTGCCCGCTTGGGGGCAGCATAGCCAGGTGGTAGGCCCGCATTAAGGGCATGTAATTATAGACCAGAACATGTTGATGTTCATAACCTTTAAAATGTAATAGCGGAAGCAAAAGACACGGAGAGGTCAACCTACTCCAAAATATGCCGTCTTTGCCGAAGCGAAGGGGCGCTACAGTCCTCCATAACTTGAAATAGTGTGTGTGGATGGGAGGTGGCTCAGATGAGTCACGAATTTAAATTTTACAACATAAAAAATTTTGCTAATTCAAATTTTGATCCAATAAAACTGCTTGTGCTCTGAAATAACTAGCTGCTCAGACACTCAATATAAGGTGTTCATGCTGTAATTTTAAAAATATTATTTTATTGTTGTATGTTAGATACAAATATGTGTTGATAAAAATATGTGTTTTCATTATGTGTGTATTTTTTTTTACTAAGCCAATAATTAAATCGTCTGGCAGGCGGGTAACACAAAATGATCAGAATCAGAGAGGGGAAACAATGAGGTGAGAAGTAATGATAAATAAATATATATTTCATGTAATTTGTTCAATTTTGAGATGTATTCTCATTGTGTTAGGAAATCAGCTGATCAGCAATAACAGGTCACTGGTATATTGGTTATAAATGTTCTAAGTAATTAGTGTTCAATGTAATGTTTTAATGTATTACAGATGTGTTAAAGTAATGATGAAAATAATTGATAAAATGAAAAGTACAGTAATGATTTATGCAAGTTAACAAAAGATAGTTGTTGGGTGATAAATGTGTTGTGGGACATGTAGATCTGTCCAAGTCAAAGTCGAGAGTTAAAGAAATAGTAGAGATGAAGTAATGTAATGTTGCTTTGAGTTAATATATATTATAGATTTTGAGAAGTATCGATGTTGACACAATAGTAATGGAGAATAATTGTAGAGTTTTGAGGGATATATTGTTGTTTATAATTAATGATGTTATTTTGTTGTAGTTGTAGTAAGGTAATGAGATTGAGATTGTGGGGATGGCAATTTTGTAGTAGAGGGTAGTGTAATGTGGGAGTCCGTCACATAATGATAAGTGGGGACGGGATTAGAATCGATTTAGTGGAGGAGGGGCCGCCTTAGGTAGCATCCAGGGGCCAAATAAGGGAATTGAGTTTTTTTGGGGGGGGGGAAACACATATCCTATGTACAAAGGGTTACAGAGTATTTTTTTTTATATATAGAGAGAAGGTGGCGATTTGAGTTAAATGATAAGTTGGGGTTAGAGAGTGTTTTGGGATAGATATTTTGATAGAGATGGGTGTCATGTGAGTTGAAGTTGATGAATATTAGAGTCAGGGGGAGAAGGATTATATATGTAGACAGATCAAGTAGTAAATTAAATGAGAATAAATATTTACATCACCCACAGTGATAGGGAATGAGATTGTAAAATGAAGAAAGTTGTAGTTGAATATATAAAATTTTCATTTTTTAAACCAGTGACAGAATTTTGATAGAATTTGGTAATGTAAAATTAAGAATTGTTTATTTTAAATAATTTAAATGGCAATTGGATTATTGTTTATAATAATATTTTGTTCATTTTAAATATTTTGTTTTATTATGTTTTGTGTGTCAAGTAGGATGTTACAGATGTTAAATGTATTTTCAGAAAGTATACATAACATATGTAGGTCAAGGGTCTTGGACTTGACCTAGTTTAGATCAGCTGATGAGGTCATACACCCACTAAGCTTGTACAGTAGGAAGTCAATTCAATTTGTTTATTCGATCAATTCAAACAGATTTTAAACAATTTATATATATAAAGGAAACATTTAAATAAAATTAAAATTTTTTTTTCTTGAATTTTAAAATTTTTGGGGAAAATATTTTTTTGGAAATTTTAATTTTTGAAAAAAAAAAATCTTGATTTTTCGCCTGCCAACGAATGAATATTTTAAGTATTGATTATTTTATTCTTTGTGTGTTAACCATGTTTATTTTATTGATTTATTTTGTATTGCATTGTATTGTTAGACTCTAAGTATTCACATGTTAGGTTAAGGATATGTTTAAATAAGGAATAAGGAAGATAAATAAAATAAGGAAGAGAATTTTTTTTGATAAAATATTTTATTTTGAATTTTGAATCTTTTTGATGATATAGTAAATTTTACGGAATTTTTTCAAGGTATAATATGTAATGTGAGTGTGTGTGAGCCCAGTATCTGCTAAAGGCAGCCCAGCTTGCATAAAAGGGGAAACATATCGGTGGAGGATCTGGCATAATTTACGCCAGGGATTGAGGATTACTTGGGGGTAGCATGTTAGAAGGCGAGGTGGACGGTGGCATTTATCTGTTCGATTTTTCGGTGTTGGGATCTCTTACGGAGAAGTCCAGTGATCTCGTTCAGATGGGTCCATAGTCGCCGAACCAGGGGGGTCGTGTACCCATGTAGAGTAAGAACAAGTGGGTTGTTGGCACCAGTTCCTCACCGGTCCTCTTCGGGGTTTATCAATGAGATTTCTTCTGTTATGGACAGCAGAATTCTCATTGAGGGGGTATTGTAACGTGTCAAAATTTGGGTTATTTTGTTTATTCCAGTATGGGGTATTCGTATATTTATTTATTTCATTTTGTGTGGGATTTTATAAATTTATTGTAAAAGTTTTATTATACAGCCAACGTTATTTCCATTACCACAGAACACATGGCAAGTGAAACAGTGTTAGAACAAAGCAGAGACGCAGTTACGGTATTGTGTAACTCGGCAAAGGAATGCATACCCCCTTCAAATTTCTCAGAACTCTGTATATGTGTGTTGATGCACGCGCGCCACTACTCAAACAGGCGCTCGGGGGACGCGGTCAGCCCGAAAACCAAGATGGCTAGAGAACAAAGTTATTCATCGTCTCCTTAGCGGTCCTCAGGAAATGCTGCTAAGGACCGCCCACTTTAATGACGTCAGCCAGTGCCCAGCTGAAATCGTCTGCTATCTTAACTTCAAAAAACTACATGCATAGCATGGGACGAAGCTTCGGCGACGAAGATCAAGGCAGTGCTTTCCGTAGAAAGTATGAGATCACATCAGCCATACCTGCTACGCTTTCGTCCCCAGTCTACTAACTGAACTCCCCGGTGCCGGGACGAGCAAAGTAGGCTCGTCACGAAAAATTTTAATTTAACAGTAAAAAAGCGCAACAACAGTAAAACTTCAGGTGACCGCGGTCGATCCATCAAGTTGAACCGGATCAAATGTTTTTTTAAAAATAAACCATAATACATTAACAAACGATGAGTGCGCGTACGAACCACGTGCCGGCGGTTTAAGGGCAAGGGCTGGGGGGGGCGTATTATAAATGTTAAGGGCTAAATAAATTTATTTGTGTGTATGCGTGAGTGAGCAATGCTGGGCTGTTTGTGTTTATAATTGTGTTTGTGTCTTTATAAATGATAAGGTAAGCCATAGTTAATAAGTTCAGTTACAAGCAAGGTGTAAGAGTTGCACAACATTTGACGACATGTAAATGTATTTGGTAAACGATAATTTCAATATTTGAGCATTAAAAATTATCAATTCTCTTCATAACGATGTGTAGAGTTAGTTATTTCGAGAACCCTTGAAACATATGTTTGTATCTAGCGTTCGTATGAAAGAATCCTGACCCCACACAAAACGAAACTTTCAAGGTAGGTGGAAGTTATTATATTAACATATTTAATATATTTTTAAATAGTAATATGCATCTCAACTGAACAATAAATATAAATAATAAGGTGTGAAATACCACCACTCAATTAATATTGTATGCTTTTAAATTGAGTAGGCCAAGTAAAATGTATTTAGAGAATAAGGAATTTTCATAATAACGTATTATCATAATTATATTAAGATTTAATATTGTTCCGCTGTAAATAGCTTTTAATTGTAATAATGTATGTATTTTATTTATATAATAACGTTCCAAAAGAGAACACAGGTGTTAATAACAAAATGTAAAAGATAGGGAAATAGTCGCATTGTGCATTATTAGCAGACGACAATAAGAAACCATGTTTCAAGCACTATTTTTATGTATTGTCAGTGAAAGCTAGGTGCAAACCGGCATTATGCCACATCAAAATAAAGAGCAGACAATAAGCTTTAATTTGATGATGATAACTTAGAGATCAGAAGTGTAATAAGTTAATAGTGAGTGTTAGCATCATTTTTTTAACCAGATTTAAGAAATTGCCGGTGAAAACCAACAATAACGACAATGTGGGTACGAGAGCGCGCCGGTGGCGGTTAACAAAAACATTACGTCACGGTAATGGATTTTTGTACCAAGCACAAAGGATTAACTCAGCGACTTTTGTCCCTAACGGTGATATAAGACTGGGGTATATAATCACAAAGACGCTGAGAAATTCACATTCGCTTCCTTCATCATGAGCTAAACAGTTGCGGCTCGACATTGTTTTATATTTTATTAATTTACAACAACACAATAGTAGTGAATACTTCAAATTTCATTAAAATAACTATTGAAAAAGCGATTCATCATACAAGAGTGTATCGACAAGTAATAGTGAATTTTTTAACCAGTGCGTGTAAAAGGAACGAGCAAATTGAACTTAACCTGTAAAGTTAACAACCCGTTATTAGTTAGAAGAGGGTTATTTCTCGTTCCCAGTGCGATTAAAGGGCAGTTATATAGCGATCAATATAATCCGATCGCTAAAGTGTTTATTTTTAATCTATAAGATTAAAAAAGCAAGGTAGTACAGTGACCAATTTTATTGTTTATCTGCCTTCTACTGATTGCAACTATCAACACATTGTACTGATGCAAAAACAATCATACTATTAATAACGAACACTGTATTCATTTATTTAGAGGATTTAATAATCCGACGTAAGGATATAGGTGTTAGAATTAGTTATTATAATGTTAATTAGGATATAAGTAGACGAAATTATCGTTAACCTAAAATATAATTACAAGTTTTTAAAGAGGCCAAAAATGAATTACTATCATAGTAGTATCTATCAAAGCAATTAATAACGTTCTATTTTGTATTTACAAGAACCTACCCATGAGGTATCTAGTTAAATATTATTAAAATTTTGTTAATAACCATAAGAGTTTTTAGATTGTGCTTAACTGAGCTAGACCAAACAGCAGATGGATAACTTACTATCCGAATTGTATTAATGACAAAAATGTATTTTTATTTAATCTGATTTTAGAGGGTATAATAAACCCATAATGTTATACAGCATAACCTTTGTTTCCAATTATTTCAATTAAGATAAGGAACTCTCAGTATTGCCTACACTGAGGTACATTTGAAACATAAATTTTTTCAGTACATTATTTGAATTATTTTAAATGCCATAAGCATTTAACAACAGAAAAAGTGAACACACATAATTTTAAATTTAGAAATTTGTTTTTTATGGGAACTTTTCTCAAGAAAACCTATATGGCGCCCACATAACCTTCAAGGTGCTATAAAACCTTGATTATAAAGTTTAAACTGGTCAAAATAACCTTGACAGTTTATTCAGTGGCGGTGAACGTCGGAACATCCAGTACGACAACCAGGTACATGAAAAGCGTTCTTTATATTAATTTATTTGTCCAGACAACACTTGACTTTACTTACACTGACGACATTTTTCCACCGAAGAGGAGTTCGACTTCAAGTTCAACGCTACCGTTACATTCATTGACAAATCAGCAAATTAATAATTTATCCATAATAAATTATCACAATATAATTAAATAAATCATATTTATCAATTATCATAAAAGATAATTACTGCATGTAATACACGAGAATCCATTAAACAACAATCGATAATTAAATCTATAAATTATATCAAATTTTAAGGACGGGGATCTCGTTTTATTACAAAGTGACGCATCCAACGTGTGGCAGGGCAGAATAACACGGGATAAAAACGTTATATTACAATATATATATATATATATATATATATATATATTGCAACGATACTCTTAACAACTCATTTTTGCACATATGCTATTACTCATTTGTGGGCACTTACCCATGTCTCGAAGGTATACTCTTCTTCTGCAGTATTTACCTTGATGTTTCCCAGCTAGGTCGCAGGCTTTGGTAGTTAATTGAGGGTGGATAAGCACGTAAATATCGTTACAAGTAAAGAGTACAGAGGATTTATTACTGGTTGTGAAATTAGTACGACTTTGTTAATACAATTATATTCATTTTGTTTATTAATTAAAAAATGCAAATTGTCATGTTATTAATTAGTGTGTGGGTTAACTAATATTGAAACCCTTATATCCACTTATACGAATATTGTATAATTATAACGTGGCAAAATCTTATCTCTTATAGTCTAAGACACATTATACACACAAATAAGACATATATGACCTGGAATATTTACACAGACATATTGTAACCCCTCCTTATTTTTGTTTTTTATATTTTTTTTTTAAGGAGAGGCTACTAGATATTTAGGACTAGGCAGAAGGCCTAGTAGAACCATAAAGTGCGCTGGGTCAAGTGAGACGGGACTTGCAATTAAAACTCTCTATTAACAGACAAGATAACAACTTTTATTAAACTTTCTTAATTTCCATAATCCATGTTATATATATATATATATATATATTAATTATAATTCAAAAATTTCCCTTTATTTGTTTAATACATCATAATCTAGAAAGAAAAATTTCAATATCACAAATTCCCATAATTTATATGAAATGATTATTTCATATATTTTCCTAATTCACATAATTTTACATTAATACTTCTTAAATATTTATCATGATTCCAAAATTGATCATCATTTCTTTCACAATATTTTTATAATAAATTTTTTGAATATTCATATACCATGAATTCATAAATTTTATTTATTTATTTATTTTTTTTAATATCACAACCCCAAGTATTTCAATGTCTTTTCTTCCACAAAAAGACATAAACCTGACATAAAGAGAACACATAATTCAACAACACATAATATAACATACATACCTATACATCACAGAATCACAGACAAATTACAATTATAAAACCTGGTGGACAGCCTGTATAGTTTTTATCACCACCCCATTTAGAAATTTTCACATGTCTGTATAGTTTTATAAAATACGTACAAAAAAACGTGTTTTTAGGTTAGAAGTACAATAACTTTGTTAAATGACTAATAAATGCATAAAAGTTAAAAACAAAACTTGTAAATAATTTAATTCTGAGAAAAATGGTGTAAATAAAGTCAATAAAAATCAACAAAAAATTCCAATTGTTTCCAATTTTCCAAAATTTGTTTTTAGGCAAAGATTTTTCTGTTTTACATCGGATATCATGAAACTTATGGGAGATACAGTTCTGCGACCTATTTTATACGATTTTTCAGGTCAAAAACCATAAGAAACAACAGAATTCGCCCCTTCCCAGAATTTCAGAAAGTCTTCATTTACCCGGGGGAACTGAAACCCGGGCGAAATCTTTCGCTAGCCGTAACTCGCTTACAAAGCGTTTCCGGATATATGTTTATATGAACTTTCTTTCTTCTTTTACACTATAGAACCATTTCTCAAATTATTTCCCTCTCCTCCCGGGACACCCTGTATATATATAGTAACGTTCAGTTAATATAATCCTCCTTATGCATCCCGTGAATGTGGAAGGCCCCACTTCTGAGCGTCAATATGTAATATCAAAAGAAATTAGTATCTCTCACTAATAAAGCATAGCCTGTTTTATTTTTGAATAGAGGATTATTCATCTGAACCTCAGGGTCAACATACAATTTACATATAGAACAGACAATACAACTTTGATGCATGAGACACGGTAATACAGTGTTGTTAATGTCTGTTGAATGTTTGTGGGTCCTTTTAAACAACTATTAACTACAATAAAAACTCTTATAATTAACAACCATTTTCATAATAGTGCACTAACGCAAGTCAAAATTATTATTATCTATTTATTTGTTTATTGTTTTTTTTTCAGTTATTGTTTTTGTGGTATGATCTCACCCACTTTGAAGGTTTCACAATGGATTCATTTGTTGATTCCGCTCCTGGACACCTGGTTTTTCGCTCTCTCTCGGTCAAAACATCACTCCTCTAGGTCCCGGGTTGGTTCTCCTGGTCATCTCAGCTTCCACCGGTCCTCAATTTCTATCAACTCAGCAGTCACTTATCTTAAACGTTCTGGCTTGCAATTCACAATTTTTAACAATAATCTTCTTCCACTCAAAACATTAATTTCTTTAGTTAAAGGCCATGGCTATATTTTTTATGGGTCACAGGTTCGGTGTACCATTTCTAATTAATAATATTCTGTTGACCTTTACTTTATTTTTCCTTCGTAACTATATTATTATAAGTTTTTTAACATAAGAGTTTCTATCTTTTAAATTATATACTTTGTTTGATTTCACTATATGGGTTATATGCCTGGTTCATATGTATTATATAATTCTTCAACATTCATATTTTAATTATACTTAATCACTCTCTTCATACATGATTCTTTCTTTTTAATGTATTTCACTGTTATTTTCTCTTCTTAACACTGTCACAAAATATAACTTTTAGAATTACAGTTTGACCTTATTATATTTGTAAAACTTAAATAATTCACTTTTATGAAAATTGTTTCTTGATAAATAAAATAACGGTCTGAGGTACGCAGACCTCCCCATAGTTAAATTAGATTTATTTACATTTTAACTAGTATGTTATGTTTTATGTTTGGTGAAACGACACGTTACATAAAGCCCCCCATTTAAGACAAGTTATTTCAGTAATGGTAGTTTTAGGAGTTACTGAAATAAATGGCAAAAATCTACAAAAACTGTCTTCACTTTTCATAAAACCTCTTTATCTCGGTTTGGTTATATATTCCTTGGGGTATTGCTACAATGGGGTTGGTAATTGACAAACTACTTTTTCCTATAATATCTTCTTTTATCATGCGCTGGATTTACTTTCTTACAGCTTTCTTTAACAACTGTTTAACCGGATATTATTTAAATTCTTCGCTTTATTCGGTGAGTTGGAGAATACGATGCAGTAGTTATTATAATTGTTCACTAACCTCTTCTTTTGTGCCACACTCATGATCTCTGTATATCCTTTTCCTTGGAATGCCCTGATTTCCTGCAGTCTTTCCTGCCATGATTCTGGTCTGTTATGGTTTATTTGTTTCCTATGGGTACCCTAACATTTTCCCTAACTTAGTATGAATTCCTGTCCTGAGGGGCACTTGTGCTTCCTATTATCTCAGCGGATCATTCATAATCGCAGAGTGGTGCCGTAGCATATAACACTCTGTTTATACATTAAAGAGTAACCCTTGGGTTACTAATAACACCATAGGAATTCCTATTCCTTTTCTCGTAACATTCAGGTTTATTTGCTGCTTTATGATTTTATATTATTTACCTGTGGCTCCTATAATTGTATTTGGTTTATGGATAGCGTGTGTATTCTCTCCATTTTATTCTCCTGCATTTCGTTTCATTCCTGAAGTGTTCGGTCATGTTTTGATCAAGACTGTTGTCAGCACCCCTTGTAGTGTTTACTTTGATGTACTCTATGTCTCAGTTTGTTTTCGCTTTACCCTGTTTTCTTTCTAATGAATCCCTTGTTATATTGTTCTAAATAATATTTTGTCTTAATTAATTGTTAGTTTAATACTTTTTTCTTCTTATTTTTCCGTTTATATTCCCCTTTTGTTCCTTATTAGATTTTCTTCAGTTCTGGTTATGTTTTCTTAATTATCATTATTTTCTTCTTCCTTTCTTAAATGGTTCGCTTGATCGGTACCCAGAAAATCAGTCCCTTTTTACAATATTGTTCCTACTTGGTTTATCTGTTTTCGGTATCTGCCACGATCCGGGTTGCTCCACTAATATGGTTTTCCGGTGGATTCCTCTGTTCTATTAGCCTGGGGTTAGCTAGCAGTGACGGGCTATCCTGGTTTCTCACTGTGGGTTCCCGTTTCCCCTACTTCCGTCTGAAGTGGTTGGTCGCTCCTGTTCATCTCTATGCTGGTTTCCCGAAGGTTCATCTCGCCTTCCTTCCCAGCTTCTAGCTCTTCGACCTTCCGTACTGTGACTCCTCTGTGGGTGCTGATTTTCTTCCTCTCTTCGGTACCGATTGTGGTACGTCTGGCCGTTATTAAAACTTCATCGACGACCTTGGAATCTGTTATCATGTTGGCTTCGACTATTGTCATGACGGTTGTTTGACCGGACATGATTTACTCGTGGCCTGTTTTCCCGGTGTGGCTCGTTCTGCCGATCGTTCTGGGGTTCCAGTCTCCTGCGACTTCTCCTGTAGTAGTCCTCCTTTTCATAACTTTCCAGGAGGGCTTCCATCGCTCCAATCATCTTCACCTGACCGCACTGTCTGGCTCGTGTTATGCCTTCCTCGAAATGGTAAGAAATTTTAGTGACCAGACATTCTTCTGGGATCCGTGGTTCGAGATGTCTAGCGATGCAGACCTTACCCAAGAAGTATGCTGTTGGGGATTGACCTCTTGTGTATTCACACCGTCCATTACATAAATCGTCCCTAATGATGTTTTGGATACTCTCGGACCAATATTTGGTCTTAAATATCTGTTTGAAATCTGTATAATTTTGTATTTCGTTCCTCATTGCCGTCCACCAATTGTCTGTTATGTTCTTGAAACTCTCGTCAAGCAGGTTTTTTATCATGTGCCATCGGTTTTCTTTGTTGCGAGCAAATAGCTCTTCTAACCTCTCGAAGAATTCCAATGGGTTTCTGCAGTAATCTCTGAAGTTGATTGCCTCTCGATTTACTCCTATTGGTATGTGTGTGTAATTTATCGGTCTATTTTGTAGAATTACCAGTTCTTCCTGGATTTGGCCTACCTACCCTTTTACTTGTCCTGCATCACCCTTGATGGTTTCGATTTGACCACCTATTGTTTCCTTTATTTCTTCTAGCTTCTTTTGTGTTTCTGCTCGTACCTCCATTATACCAATTTTGTTACTATTTTCTGCCTGATCTATTCTGGCATCTATTTCTATTCTGGATTGTACAACTGTTTCTTCAGTTTTCTCCAGCCTGTCCTTTGTATCGGCTATCTGCTGTCCAACTTCCTCCTTACACTTGTCCATCCTCTGGCTAAGTGTCTCACTGACGTCTTATATCTTCTCATTGAGAGTTTCCCTTAACAGAGTTCTCAATTTTCTTATTAATTTGCCTAAAATCTTCCTTAGTACCCTCTTTAATGCTGTCCATCTTTTCATTCATCTGTCTTAAACTTTCTTCATTTCGTTCAAACTTTTCGTTTTGTTTTCTAAAGTTCTCATTATTTTCTTCATTCAATTGTCTTAAACTCTCATCATTCCTGTCCAATCTTTCATTCATTTGTTTAAACACTTCTTGGTTACTATCCATTTTCTTGTTAAGTGTTTCGATATTCTTTTCATTATTTTTATCTATTTTTTCAATATCCTCCTCATTTGTCTTAAACTCTCATTAGTTTCATCTTTATTCCTATCCAATCTTCCGGTTATTTTTTCCTCCTGTTTCTTGGAATTTTCTTTAATTAATTCCCATAATTTCTGTAAATCCAGGCCTCCTCTGGCTTCTTCATTGTCACCTGCCTGTTCTTCCATTTCGCTGTCTTTGACTGTTTCTTCTTCTTGTTCCCGCCTATCTTCTTCTGTCTCTGGCTTTTGTCCTCTCTTCTGAGAAGCTTCTCGTCGTCGCATTTTTTAGTCTTCTAGCAGTTGCCAGCTAAAATTAGGTCAATCGTTATTTCACTAATTATGTTTCGGTTAGTTGGTTTTGCCTAATTTAAGCCCCATGTTGGACGCCAATTTGTAACGTTCAGTTAATATAATCCTCCTTATGCATCCCATGAATGTGGAAGGCCCCACTTCTGAGCGTCAATATGTAATATCAAAACAAATTAGTATCTCTTACTAATAAAGTATAACTTGTTTTATTTTTAAATAGAGGATTATTCATCTGAACCTCAGGGTCAACATACAATTTACATATAGAACAGACAATACAACTTTGATGCATGAGACACAGTAATACAGTGTTGTTAATGTCTGTTGAATGTTTGTGGGTCCTTTTAAACAACTATTAACTACAATAAAAACTCTTATAAGTAACAACCATTTTCATAATAGTGCACTAACGCAAGTCACAATTATTATTATTTATTTATTTGTTTATTGTTTTTTTTTTTCAGTTATTGTTTTTGTGGTATGATCACACCCACTTTGCAGGTTTCACAATGGATTCATTTGTTGATTCCACTCCTGGACACCTGGTTTTTCGGTCAAAACATCACTCCTCTAGGTCCCGGGTTGGTTCTCCTGGTCATCTCAGCTTCCGCCGGTCCTCAATTTCTATCAACCCAGCAGTCACTTATCTTAAACGTTCTGGCTTGCAATTCACAATTTTTAACAATAATCTTCTTCCACTCAAAACATTAATTTCTTTAGTTAAAGGCCATGGCTATATTTTTTATGGGTCACAGGTTCGGTGTACCATTTCTAATTAATAATATTCTGTTGACCTTTACTTTATTTTTCCTTCGTAACTATATTATTATAAGTTTTTTAACGTAAGAGTTTCTACCTTTTAAATTATTTACTTTGTTTGATTTCACTATATGGGTTATATCCCTGGTTCATATGGATTATATAATTCTTCAACATTCATATTTTAATTATACTTAATCACTCTCTTCATGCATGATTCTTTCTTTTTAACGTATTTCACTGTTATTTTCTCTTCTTAACACTGTCACAAAATATAACTTTTAGAATTACAGTTTGACCTTATTATATTTGTAAAACTTAAATAATTCACTTTTATGAAAATTTTTTCTTGATAAATAAAATAACGGTCTGAGGTACGCAGACCTCCCCATAGTTAAATTAGATTTATTTACATTTTAACTAGTATGTTATGTTTTATGTTTGGTGAAATGACACGTTACAATATATATATATATATATATATATAAATTATAATTCAAAAATTTCCCATTATTTGTTTAATACATCATAATCCAGAAAAATTTCAATATCACAAATTCCCATAATTTATATGAAATGATTATTTCATGTATTTTCCTAATTCACATAATTTTACATTAATACTTCTTAAATATTTATCATGATTCCAAAATTGATCATCATTTCTTTCACAATATTTTTATAATAAATTTTTTGAATATTCATATACCATGAATTCATAAATTTTATTTATTTATTTTTTTTTTTATATCACAACCCCAAGTATTTCAAATGTTGTTTCTTCCACAACACCTGACATAAAGAGAACACATAATTCAACAACACATAATATAACATACATACCTATACATCACAGAATCACAGACAAATTACAATTATAAAACCTGGTGGACAGCCTGTATAGTTTTTATCACCACCCCATTTAGAAATTTTCACATGCCTGTATAGTTTTATAAAATACGTACATAAATGTAGAGAAAATCTGGACTTGCCATAATAACAAGAAAATCCAATTGTAAACTTAAGTATCAGTACAGCCTGTATAACTTTATAAAAATTGTAAGATTTTTAATTTTATAAAAATATAAAAAAGCTTAAAGAAAATCTGAATTAGCCATAACAGCAAGAAAATACAGTCATACATTTAAGTATCAGTACAGCCTGTATAACTTTATAAAAATTGTAAGATTTTTAATTTTATAAAAATATAAAAGGTTAAAGAAAATTTGAATTGGCCCGGCCGCCGACATGTTCCAGCGCCTGACCCAACATAGGGTAACATGTCGGAAGCTTGCATGAATTTGCACCAACAGGTGCCTACCCCTGATTTAGTGAAATATTTAAAATTAACGCGTCCTAATAGCAGAATAAAAGAAAAACCCCAGCCCTTCTATGAAAAAGAAAGTGATTATGTGCAATAAAAACTCCGTGATAAAAATAAAACCAAACCAGCCAGTTCGGCTCATTGTACAACAGCACCCATTTACTTAATAAAAAAAATGTCCCCCACAAACTTTTACAAACCCATTATAGAGCATAAAATTAATGCGCGCTGGACACATCCAGCGGGCGGGCCTACAATTGTTCTCGTACTAAATGTATTATTAAACCCAGGTTACATGAAAACTGTCCAGCCGGCACACACCCGATTAAACAGTCTAACGGTGTAAAAGTCAATCAAAGTGTATGTTAAATGCACAAAATAGGGTGTTTTCTGTGTAGGCCAATTGTAAGTAAAATTGGTTGAATATCACCTCATTTTAATCCAGCTGATTTCCAGGAGGTCTGTGCGCTGTGAGTCAGATGTCTAGCTGATGGGGTTTTACCAAGGCATGCTCATTCTGGTTCTCCTTCCAACAGGTGAGGACAAGAGCTTTTGTGTGTGTTCAGGACCAGATGGAGAGTCGAATTTCCATGCTTGTATCAGATCCTCGACTACCTCGGGAGCCCTAAGCATAAATAATAATTAAATTGCTGGACAAACACTTATTTCTGAGCATAACCCACACACGCACCACCGCCCACGCCAGTCTAGACAAAATTGAACAGGCACCCCTGACCAATTAAACTATGCTCATTCTAATTAGATTTAACATCGTCTCTTTTGTATCTCACCAAAAATTCTCACACCCGACCTAAAATCAATTTATAATGTTTCAATCTATTAATTACGCCTACGTGAGTAAGCAAGTTCAACACACTATAACCTGTTCAATGTTATATAAGGCCACGTGCTCACCCATTTAATACTTTAAAGTTCCCCGAAATTACATAATTTTTACTCCACTAGTGTGATGGGCAATTATTCTATATTAATTACAATTCACAAGGCTGTATCAGAGTTTAAATAATTAAAATTACATGACTATAAATATACTTTAAATTTGCGACCACGAGGTTGGCAAGCTTCAAACATATCCATTTACATCCACTCAAATAATGCTCAAATCCACATTTTTATTTCAAGCAATCCATAATATACATTCTGAATTTACTTACCGCAGATCTGTGCAAGTTTATCTATCCATGAAGAATAGAATATACAACAATTAATGAAACTTCAGCTCTGTCGGAAGAATAAGCTATACCCCGGGCGGTTGGCAAAACTCAACTAACTAACCCGCCCGTATGCAGAGCGCCAAGGAACAGAATTACGCAGTTACCCCAACAGGTAGTGCTCGCATGCGGAGAGGCACAACGGTATTATAGATCGACACCAAATGACAACTTCGCCGTTGCATTAATAAATTATATATATAAAAAAATTTCTATTTCGTACAAACGCCGGTTTCTCAAAAACCCGGCACAATATAATACATAACACATATATTCTTACAATGCGTGATTAACACGTATGAAATTGAATATTAATATTGACTTAGCAAGTGTGGTTTTTTTTTATGTACCACTTAATTAAAAAAATAAATAATTAAACATTTATAAAAATTCTAAGAGAGACCATTCTATTACTTTATTTAACTATACTCCTAATGTCTCAATTAATTAAAAATCTACAATTGAAGTAAACTTCCATACTTGATTTTACATTACAGTTACTTGATTTTAATTATATAATAAAAATATAAAAATATAATAAAATATTTTTTTCTCTAATTACCATTTATTTATGAAATTAATAAGTTTATGTTCTTCGTTATAAATTATTATTCTCTGAACTTTTATTAATTATTCATTATGCAAATACAAATAATAAAGTTTATGTAAACTTGTATATGGAATCTACAGCCTTCTTTTGATAGACTTCAGGGTCATTTATAAGATTGAATAAATGTCTGACTTCACCTGCATATGTCTGCAACCATTTAACTGTTGTTAGCGTCACCTGGACTCTTGAGTTTTTGTAATCCCCTTCCGGTATCACTTTCTATGTCTCTGCGTCGTTTGGAATTACTCTCTCCATCTAATGGATGCTGAGTTCTGACATGGACCTCTGGTCGTGATGATGTACGGCTGGATGTAGCCGCGTGTGGCTGTCCCTGCGTCCTCTAGTATATTGCTCTGGTTCCTCTCCTCTCCTCGTCTTTTCCCTCGTGGATGTATCGAAGTTCTACGTGGACTTCTTGAAGTACATCGACGATGTTTCGACTCCTCATAGTTTACGGTATTATTGTCTTTTTTAAATAACTTGTGTATATGACTAATTACTTTCACTGACTTACTGCCGGTTCCATCGCACTTTCAGTTACGTAATTCGATTTAAAACATTACTGAAACTTTGTAAAATTTGCAGTGGCAAGATGCGTGGATTTCACGTACTGTCTGTTAATGATCTGAGAAAGCGTGTGTCGCTCACTGGGGTTTTATACTCCTGCCGGGTTTCAATTCCTGTTGAAAACTGTTCGGACAGAGTTGAACAAGTCAGCGCGTCGGGTTATTAACTAATTACAACCTACATGTCTTTCTATGAAGCGCACACTTTTCTATAAATATTATTTGACAAATCGTTAAGTACATTAATAAACTTAACCTATGCAAATTATGAACATTAAGGTTTGTAAACTATGGAAGTTATGGCAAAATTTCACACGGTAGCTGAACGGTTCCCACGATCATAGACCTCTTAGTATTGAATTGTAGCGCCAGGCGCCAGCTGTTTTTCTACATATGTCTCTGATTCGTGTGACTTCTGGTTTTCATTCAGCACTTAAAAAACTGTGTAAAATTTTCCACAATCGTATACATAATTCAACTTGTTCTTCATTTACACGCTCACACTAACACTAACACACACACACACACACACACAAACTGATACACACGCGGTTGCCTGTCGCCATGACGTCACAGCTGCCAGTCGGGGCATGTTTCGTCTCCCTTCACTGCGTTTAAAACCAACCAGGCTTTGCAATTCTATATGCATGTTCACTTACAATTATTTCCTTATTTAAAATTAATTAATACGATTGTTTCTTTTATTTATTTCTTATACCTAACGCTTAATTATTACATTATTTTCATTATTTACATCTTTTACATGACTCATACGTGCGTTCGTATGTTCTCATACCCCAGTCAGGGGTTGATACGGAGACTTATTGTAACGGGACGAATTTTGAGGGTTTTTATTTTATTAATTTTTGGGGATTTATTATAAATTATTTGAAATTTAATTTCCATCTGTGTATACGGCCACGTGTTGAATCAAAGCATTGTATGAACAAAGAATCAGTACGCAGTAACAGTTGTGAAATATTTGCAAAAGAATGTGCCGGACGTCGATTCTAAGAACTTTACGTTTGTGTGGCGTCTACGCCCAAACGCACTACACCAGCGTGTGCGCAGACCGACGCGGAGTTGTTGGACACAAGATGGCTTAGAGAAGAATCTTTGTTCGCCACGCGGTCGGGGCTGGAGGAAATAAAACTAAGCCCAACCTCTTTTGTGACGTCAACCAGTGCTTACCAAATGTCATCCACGTCAAACACACAAAAAACCACGTGTGTTGAATGTGCCACAACAATGACGATCAAATAGAAGGCATTGCTTTCCGCCTTGTGAGACCGCAATCTAGTTGAGAGTGAGCTTAGAGACGCTCTCCCCAGTTCTCTCACCGAAGCGTACCTGGCCAGATATCTGCCCCAAGGGGCTCTTTCAAAATTTATGAGTTTCAAGTAAAAAGTGCGTTTATGTTAGAAAAAAGGTGAAGGCGGTTGAAGTTCATTGGCAGAGAAGGAAGTTATAAACTTTTTTGGACTTATAACACAAATTTTGTAAGTGAATCGCCACTACTTCAGAGATACCCTAGTTACCGACAAGGGTATTGCACCATGCCTAATACAAACTTTTATAAATAATTTAAAAAGGGGGTTTTATGTGAATTAGTGTGAATGTGAGAACGCTAGCAGGCTGAGCTGTCTGTATTTTAAAATAAGGTAAGATGCTAGAATAAGATTACAATTGCATTGTCGTAGCCATGAAGTGAATCACAGAAAAATATTATGTATGTATTTCACTTTCTAAATTTTGAGAAATAGTTGACATGAAGGTTTAAAAAGTTTAATAAAGAAAATTTTAATTTAATTCTCTTCAAAAAATGAGTTGCGTAAGTGATTTACATAACCCGTGAACCATGCTTGCATCCTACGTTCGTGTGACTGGATCTTGGCCCGAGAAAAAACAATTATATAAGGTAGGTGGAAATAAATAAATTATGTATTTGTATTTGTAATAGATAAATAACTTCACAGTTGGCGCAGCCGAAAGGGACCGTTTTTATAAATTAAAATGTAATATAAAAACCACACCTACAGATAAGATGCAAGTATGGTTTGAAGGTTAAATAACGGTACGTAACAATTATGTAAGGTATGTAAGTCTAAGAGCAGTATATGTAAATTAAGAAAATTAGTAAATTTATAATATAAAAATGGCAGATAATAACGAAGTCAGCTTCTCTGACAGTCAAACCGAGAGTCAAATAAATACTGACTCAGGTATTCAAACAGAGTCACTATCAATAGATGACCATAATGTAGAAGAATCTGTAATTAGTACACCGGGAGCGATTTCCACTCCCGTAACGATTAAAACAAATACAAAAGGAAAAGCATTGTCGATGGACGATCTGTTTAATCTGATAAAAACCATGTCTGAAAATATAAATAGTAACGTAAATGCAAAATTTGATAGACAAAGTAGTGATTTTAATGAGAAATTCGATGTTCAAAAGAATAGTTTTGATGAGTTAAAAAACCAAATTAATGAAATTAATGAACGTTTTGAGAATACCAATGGAAAAATTGTTAGCAAATGTAATGATTTAAGCACTAAGTTAAATGATGCAGTTAAGAATATAGACGTTAAAATTAATGAAAGAGATGAGAAAATTGACAGACAAATTTGTGAAATCACACTAAGTATTGAAAGTAAAATCAGTAACGTAAATGAGCAGATGGCAGACCAAATTAAAACTCAAATTGAAGAGCAGTGTATAGAAATAGAAAATAAGTGTGTAACTAAAATTAATGAAAGTAATAATGATATAGAAATTAAAATAATGGAAGTAGAAAGTGCATGTAAACAATCTATACAAGAGAGTGTGGGGGTTATTAATAAACATAACCTTCAATATGCAAATAAATGTGATAACAAATTTAGCATGATAGAGCAGAATATCATAGAAATCAAAGATGAATTACATGTGGCCGTCAGCCAAAATATAAATAGTATTGCGGAGCGAGTAGTGTATACTCGCGAAGCAAAAGATGATATAGAACTAGAACAATTTAATTGTGACAATCGTAGAGTACACCCGATGCAATTTTTGAATAGGGTAAGGGAATTCAATCGATTTAATAGTAGTAGTTGGGAGGTTAATTACTGAAAATTTTGAAGTGTTTTAAGGGTAATGCCGAAATATGGGTGGAAGTACACAATACCGAATGGAGTAGTTATGAGAAATTTGAGGTAGCATTCTGGAACAAATATTGGTCAGAAGAGGACCAAGAAATTTTACATAGCAAAATAATGGGAACGGGGAATTTTGGGAGAATCAATAACCACTTAACTATGTACGTGATGACAATATACAATGAGGCCAAGTACTTAGAACCGCCGTTGCCGTTCTGGTCATTTGTGAGACATATTAGCAAACACCTGCCTAGAGAGGTGCAAATTACAGTAATGACGAGAGAAATCGGAAACATAAATGAGCTAGAGAGCATGTTAGATGTGCTACAAAATATCGGGGAACGTGACATAGGGAGGCGTCCAAACACACCAGTGGTGTTAACCAACAATAATTATCATCAGTATAGGGGAACACCGAACTTTTATAGAGGAGCGCGTGGGGGAAACTTTGATAATAGAGGCGAGAGTTGGAGATGTAGAGACTGTAATGTAGATAACTATGCTAATAGAACCACTTGTTTTATATGTCATAAAAACAGTGAGTGTGCACATAACGAGAGAATACATCACCAGCCAAATCAGCAGCCGAGAGGGGCAGAATACCATAGAGGAGCGCCGAGAGGAGGTGGAGGTTACAACCGAGCGAGAGGAGGAAACAACCAAGCCGTAGCAGGTCCCTCCACGGTAAACTAGGGAGGACAATGGAGAATCGGGCCCAACCACTGTCAACGGAGAACCGGGTCCAAGTAACAGACGAATACCGGAGTAATATCATCGAAGTGGACATGGCGAAGGAATTATTGGAAGAAGAGGACAACAAGGTGATGGAGCACAAAACCGGATTGACGGAGGTGGCAGTCAACATAGAAGGTAAGAGTTACAAAACATTGATTGATACAGGTAGTGAGATCTCTGTCATTTCTGAGAATGTAATGGGAGAATTAAAAGAAATTAATAAGAATATACCATCGTTGCCAGTTGTGGGAGTTACAGTAGTGGGGGTAACTGGGGTAAGAAGCAAAAGAATAACTAGACAAGTACAATTAAATATTTTGATAAATGAAGTTGAGTTTGAAAACACATTCCTAGTGGTTAAAGGGTTGAGTTTAGATGTAATATTAGGAAATGATTTTTTGGAGAGAAATGGAGCAATAATAGATTTCAATAAACAAATAGTAAAATTTGAAAAGGGGAGTAAACCAGTCGGGGTAAAGTTTAAGAAAGTGGTAGATAAAGTTAAAATTACGGGAATAAAAATGATACACAAGCAGATAGGCGATGGAGAGATAGAAACTAAAATAAATATGTGTCGAGAGAGTGACAGTATAGAAAATGAGGAGGGAGAGATGCATGTGAGTGATGAGAGTGTGTGGATAAATAGAGCCAACAAATTTTTTAGTGAAGGTGTAGTTGTAGGAAATACTCAGCGAGAGGAGTTGTGGACGGTCGTGGAGCGTTTCAGAGATGTGTTTGATGAATCGCCAGGGAGAGCGAAGGACTACATCTGTGAGCTGAAGGTTCGGGAACACTCACCTTACATGCAGAGGAGTTATCCGGTACCATTTTCGAAGAGAAGAGCCGTGCAGGAGGAACTAGACCGGATGATGCAGGGAGACATAATTGAACGATCGATATCTCCTTACTCAAACCCTTTAGTCGTAGTGATTAAGAAGGATGGAAAGGTAAGACTATGTCTAGATGCTAGAAAGATAAATCAAATTATTATACCTGACCGGGAGTCACCGGAACCAATTAATGAAATTTTACAGAAATTTAGCGGCGTTAAGTACATGACGTCATTAGACTTAACAGCAGGATATTGGCAGGTGCCATTAGCAGTAGAGAGTAGAAGGTATACTGCTTTTCTTTTTAACGGTAAGAATTATCAGCTCAAATGCCTACCTTTTGGATTAAACACCAGTGTTGCTAGTTTTATTAAATGCTTGGATAAGATATTACAACCTAAAGATTTAGATTTTTTAACCGTGTACGTAGATGACATACTGATAGCATCCAGAACATTTACTGAACATTTAGAGCATATAGAATATGTGTTAGACAAGTTACAAAAAGGGGGTCTGACAGTTAATTGGGATAAATCTAAGTTTTTACAAACAGAAATACACTTCTTAGGTTTTATTATTACACAAGAGGGAATATTAGCTAACCCTGACAAGGTAGAAGCTATTATGCGCTTCCCAGAGCCAAAAAACATTAAGCAATTGCAAAGTTTTTTAGGTTTATGCAATTTCTATAGGAAGTTCCAAGAAAATTACGCACACACAACATCAAAACTAAGTGCAGTACTCCAGAAGAACAAGCAGTGGAAATGGGGAGATACGGAACGCAACGCATTCAACGAAATTAAGAGAAAATTTAGCCATATGATTATGATGAATCATCCTGATTTTAATAAAACCTTTTATTTACAGACAGATGCAAGCAACGTAGCGTTAGGGGCGGAGCTCTACCAGGAGGGCTGCGACAAGGAACATCTTACCATCGCATTCGCCAGTAGGTCGCTTCTGTCTGCTGAGAAAAATTATACCACCACTGAGAAGGAACTTTTAAACATTGTGTTCGCCGTGGGGAAATTCCGGACATACATCCTGGGAAACGAAACGGTAATCCGGATGGACCACAAGGCACTATCATTTCTGAATTCTTGTAAATTGACACACAGTCGTCTGACCAGGTGGGTATTAGCTTTACAAGAATATAACTTTTCCTGGGAGTACATAAAGGGGTCAGATAGTAAAGTACCAGACACACTTTCCAGGGTAGATTTTATAGAAAATAAAACTGGTAGGGACCTTAAAGAGATAGAAATTTTTAGATTAACTAGAGAAGATAGAATTTTTGGTGAAGAGTTAAGTGATATTAAGAATATGCAAAGATCTGAAAGTAAATTGGGTAAAATAATTGTTAGTTTAGAAACGGAGGTAGATGGGTCTGAATATAGTACACGTTTTCAAGTATATCAAGGGATTTTGTTTAAAAAAGTAGAGAGTGGGGAGCGTGATTGGAGGTTAGTTATACCAGAAGGGTTGGTAGATAAAATTATTTGGGATTGCCATATAAGGTATGGGCATTTTGGGGCAAGAAAGTGTGCTAATGTCTTAAAAGAATCATATATATTTAAGAATATGGAGAGGAGAGTTAGAAGAGTGTTAAGAGTTTGTGATTTGTGTCAGAAAACAAAAGTAGTGAACTATAAAGTAGAAGGTGAGATGAATTATATAAAAGTTGAGAGACCATTTGATTTAGTTGCAGTTGATTTGTATGGGCCATTACCCAGAGGTAGAGGTGGTGTGTTGTATGTATTTGTAGTTATAGACACTTTTTCGAAATTTGTTAAGTTGTATAGTATTAAGAGAGCGACGAGCAAAGTGCTCAGCAAAAAAATAGTAAGAGATTACATGATTAATGTAGGAAGACCAAAAATAATTTTATCGGACCATGGACCACAGTTTATAAGCGGCAAGTGGCGACAGACGCTTGGATGGGAAGGCATCATACCCAAGCATACGGCAGTTTACCATCCACAGTCGAACCAGGCAGAACGGGTGATGAGAGAGATTGGTAGGATATTTCGGGCGTATTGTCACGCCAAGCACACAGAATGGCCATCCTACATTAAGAAAGTAGAGGAGTGGCTGAATTGTACCACCCATGAATCCACCGGATTTACGCCGCATGAATTGATCAGAGGAACAAGGCCACCCAGGATATTGGAACAACTCTTTGAATACCCACCAGAAAATCAAATTATGGACGTAAACATGAAGATCAGATTAGCAAATGAAAATTTACTTACAAAAGGAGAACGGAGGAAGCAGAGACACGATGCGAAGGGTAAATGGACCAAATATGAGGTAGGTCAATTAGTGTTAGTAAAGAGGCATGATTTGTCAAGTGCCCAAGATAAAGAAATAAAGAAGTTTTTCTTGTTATACGAAGGGCCCTATGAAGTTGTAGAAATAAAGATGCAAAATGCGTATGTATTACAGGATCCAGCAACACAGGAAATAGTAGGTACTCAAAATGCGACGAACTTAAAGTTATATAGGTCACTTTAATGATAGAATTATATAGATAGTATTAAAATGTTGTTTTATGTTTACAGAAGGGACTCTCCCCCATTTTCGGGCGGTCATGATCTTACCAGTCCTGGCCGTGGTTTTCGGAACTTGGAGGCGGGCCATGGTTGGAGGATCTTCCTTCGGGCGGTGAACGCAACGATGGTCCGGCTCCACCAAAATTGGTTAAAAGTAGAAATTTATAACCACATTGGAACGGGGAGGGGGACCCCAAAGGTACGTGACACAAATGATTTTTTAATACACTCATGGTGCAGCGGTCAGGTGTACCTGTCACGTACCTGCACTGCCTTAGAGTGTCTGCAAATAATGGAGGCTGCACCTAAATAAAAGGCGGTGCATACAAATTAAAATTTCAGTGTTAATGGCGAAACTAAAAGTAGCCATTGACAATAGTTTCAGTGTGGTCTGAAAAGACGAATTTTGTGGTGAGGGAGGCTGGGGGGTGGCAAAGACGGCAGGCTTGAGTAAAAGAGGAAGTAGATTTGGTTTAGAAAGGGGGAAGTGAATTCACAAAGTGAATCTATGCGATCCCCAGGTTTCCCTCATAGCAAGATCCCCGTCTTTCAGGGCAATTACTGTCTTACTACCACTTATCATAGGAATGTTAGTCAGCCTCCAGTGTAAATAAGTATCAAAATATTTTGGAATGTTTATAATTTTAAATTTATATAAATTTTAATAAATAAGTGACCAAATAATTGTAAAGTTCTTAGTACCAGTGAAAGTTTGGAACGTGTTGAAGTGTGTTAAATAAAATAAAACTTGTTGTCATACAAGAGACGTGGGTAATTTTGCGGGGGTAGATTGGTGCTCATAGAAGTGATATAATAATGGAGTGTAGAAACTGCAAATGTAGAAAGTTTTAATTTAGCTATTAGTGTGCTATCGCTGTGGTGGCATGTGCCACAGTAGATAGCGGAAAGTGTTGGGGGTAATAGACAGTGTTACTCCCATCGGAGGCCGAAAGGGCGAAAATGCACGGCACACCCTTTTATACAACTTATGTTGTATACTGATAGATTTTTCGTGCCGTGCAGTTAATGACGAGTGTAACATGCCTGAAGGTAAAGATGATTTCCCCAACTTTTTGGGTGATTACTGCCTTACCAGCACTAATCGTGGTTTTGGCTAGCGGTCAGCTATGGCCATAATTTAAGTCCCTTGACCATAGCTGGCTTGAAATTGGTTGATATTAGAAATTGATGGTGGGTGAAACTAGGGGAAATCCCGGAAACTATGGAACAGCGGCTGCCACTCTGTCCGAGTAGGGACAGCAAAGCCAGGTGGTAGACCCGTTTTAAGGGCGTGTAACTATATAACAAAGATATGTTGATATCTAAACCGTTCAAATGTAACGCTGAAGCAAGGACAAGGAGATGTTCAATTCCTCCAACTATGCCGTCCTTGTGTAGGCCAATGGACGCTACAGTCCAACAGAAAAAACAATAGTGTGTGTGGTTGCGGGGTTGCCCAGGTGAGCAACGAATTTAAATTTTATAACTTAAAGATGATAACTCATTTTTGCACTAATTAAATGCTTGTATTATGCTTTGATAAATAGGTGTTCATATGTTCAGTATACTGTGTTTATTCATATAATAGATATTTACCATATATCCGTCGTGCGACTTCGTTTTTCTTGTCTTATGACGCGTTTCGGCAACGAATTGCCATCTTCAGAAATCTTAATCACTCATTAGAGATCGTTAAAAAATTAAAAACACCAAAATCATTACAGTAAAAGTGCACTTTTACGACAGTGGAAAATCACATACGTGAACATGAAATTTTATGTTTCTCGCGTGGACATTATCGATCGACTGATTCACTGTTTATATAGCCACTGATAAACCTGTTTTGCTTATTATAGCCCATGTGTACTGTGACTTTCTATTTACCGGCGCCCGTGTGCAAGTATTGCCGTGTCGTACAATATGTTATGTGAAAATGTAAGTTTATCATTCAAGACATAATCACTGTTAATTTTGACGGCTTTATATATTTCGTATTCCTCAAGTGCGTCCATGTATTTTCCTTTCCTGCAGCAATGCAATGAATGTGTTTATTCTGTTTTATAAATGTATTATTTTATTGTGTTAGAGATAAGGATTGATAAAAATATGTATTTCATGTAATTTGTATGATTTTTAAATGTGTTTGTAGTAAGGTCATTCACCTTACTAAGAAAATCAGCTGATCCGCTGTAGAATGTCACTTATAAATTGTTTGCTAATTTCCAGGGTAACTAATGTTTGAAGCTAATGTTTTTAATGTGTTAAAGATTTTATTTTAAATGAGGAAAGTAATTTGATAAAGTTAAGATTTTAATGATTTGTGAAAGATAGTAAAAGGTAGATTTTGGGTGATTAATATTTTGTGGGGACATGTAGATCAGTCCAAGTTGAATTTAAAGTGGCACTAGAGACGAAAATGGTGTTATGAATAACGTAATGTAGAATTTGAGAAGTATTGATAGTGACACAGTAGATATGGGGAATATGTGTAGAGTAATGATTGATATATTGATGTAATAAGTAAATGATGATATTTTGTTGTAATTGAAGTGAGGTAATTAGAATGGTAATTAGGGGATGGTAATTTTGTAAGAGGGGATGGGGTGGTAGGAGTCCGCAACAAAAGTGGTTGGGACGGGAAGGGACCGTTTAGCGCCGGAAAGGGTTGCCTTAGGTAGAATCCAGGAACCAGATTAAGGGAATGAGTTTTTGGGGGGGGAAACACATCCTAAGTACAAAGGGTTAGAGAGTATTTTTTTTATATAAGGGTAGAAGTGATGCGAATGGAGTTAAGTAGTAAGTTGGGTTTACAGATTGTTTGATAGATGTTTTGATAGAGATGGGTGTCATGTTTAGTTAAAGCTGCTAGTGATATTAGAGTCAGAGGTTTAAAGATTATAAATGTATACATATCAAGTTGTAAGTCAAGTTAGTATGAATAATTAAATCACCCAAACTAATGGAGATTGAGAGTAGTAAAGAAAAAAGAGTTATAGTAAAAATATAGAATTTCAATTGAAGCAAGTGACAATTTTAATAGAATTTGAAGATGTAAAGTTGTAAAAGGTATAATTTTGAGTAATTTAAATGTCAATTTTATTGTTAATTATAATAATACTTTGTTATTTTAAATGTTTTATTTTATTATGTTTTTGTGTTTAAAGATAGAATTTTAAAGATGTTCAAGGTATTTTCTGATGTAACTTATGTAGGTCAAGGCTGTGGACTTGACCCAGTTTGATCAGCTGATGGGTGATGTTCTATACTAAACCAGTTTTGGCAATCAAGTGATGCCAATTTTGTTTCTTAATTAATTTAAATAAATTTAAATTATTTTAATATTGATAAAAAATATATTTTAATAAATTTAAATTTTTTTTGAAAAAAAAAAACAAACAAACAAACAAAAAATTTTTTGATTTTGTGCCTGCCATCTAATTTTTTGTTTGTTTGTTTGTTTGTTTTTTTTTTCAAAAAAAATTTAAATTTATTAAAATATATTTTTTATCAATATTAAAATAATTTAAATTTATTTAAATTAATTAAGAAACAAAATTGGCATCACTTGATTGCCAAAACTGGTTTAGTATAGAACATCACCCATCAGCTGATCAAACTGGGTCAAGTCCACAGCCTTGACCTACATAAGTTACATCAGAAAATACCTTGAACATCTTTAAAATTCTATCTTTAAACACAAAAACATAATAAAATAAAACATTTAAAATAACAAAGTATTATTATAATTAACAATAAAATTGACATTTAAATTACTCAAAATTATACCTTTTACAACTTTACATCTTCAAATTCTATTAAAATTGTCACTTGCTTCAATTGAAATTCTATATTTTTACTATAACTCTTTTTTCTTTACTACTCTCAATCTCCATTAGTTTGGGTGATTTAATTATTCATACTAACTTGACTTACAACTTGATATGTATACATTTATAATCTTTAAACCTCTGACTCTAATATCACTAGCAGCTTTAACTAAACATGACACCCATCTCTATCAAAACATCTATCAAACAATCTGTAAACCCAACTTACTACTTAACTCCATTCGCATCACTTCTACCCTTATATAAAAAAAATACTCTCTAACCCTTTGTACTTAGGATGTGTTTCCCCCCCCAAAAACTCATTCCCTTAATCTGGTTCCTGGATTCTACCTAAGGCAACCCTTTCCGGCGCTAAACGGTCCCTTCCCGTCCCAACCACTTTTGTTGCGGACTCCTACCACCCCATCCCCTCTTACAAAATTACCATCCCCTAATTACCATTCTAATTACCTCACTTCAATTACAACAAAATATCATCATTTACTTATTACATCAATATATCAATCATTACTCTACACATATTCCCCATATCTACTGTGTCACTATCAATACTTCTCAAATTCTACATTACGTTATTCATAACACCATTTTCGTCTCTAGTGCCACTTTAAATTCAACTTGGACTGATCTACATGTCCCCACAAAATATTAATCACCCAAAATCTACCTTTTACTATCTTTCACAAATCATTAAAATCTTAACTTTATCAAATTACTTTCCTCATTTAAAATAAAATCTTTAACACATTAAAAACATTAGCTTCAAACATTAGTTACCCTGGAAATTAGCAAACAATTTATAAGTGACATTCTACAGCGGATCAGCTGATTTTCTTAGTAAGGTGAATGACCTTACTACAAACACATTTAAAAATCATACAAATTACATGAAATACATATTTTTATCAATCCTTATCTCTAACACAATAAAATAATACATTTATAAAACAGAATAAACACATTCATTGCATTGCTGCAGGAAAGGAAAATACATGGACGCACTTGAGGAATACGAAATATATAAAGCCGTCAAAATTAACAGTGATTATGTCTTGAATGATAAACTTACATTTTCACATAACATATTGTACGACACGGCAATACTTGCACACGGGCGCCGGTAAATAGAAAGTCACAGTACACATGGGCTATAATAAGCAAAACAGGTTTATCAGTGGCTATATAAACAGTGAATCAGTCGATCGATAATGTCCACGCGAGAAACATAAAATTTCATGTTCACGTATGTGATTTTCCACTGTCGTAAAAGTGCACTTTTACTGTAATGATTTTGGTGTTTTTAATTTTTTAACGATCTCTAATGAGTGATTAAGATTTCTGAAGATGGCAATTCGTTGCCGAAACGCGTCATAAGACAAGAAAAACGAAGTCGCACGACGGATATATGGTAAATATCTATTATATGAATAAACACAGTATACTGAACATATGAACACCTATTTATCAAAGCATAATACAAGCATTTAATTAGTGCAAAAATGAGTTATCATCTTTAAGTTATAAAATTTAAATTCGTTGCTCACCTGGGCAACCCCGCAACCACACACACTATTGTTTTTTCTGTTGGACTGTAGCGTCCATTGGCCTACACAAGGACGGCATAGTTGGAGGAATTGAACATCTCCTTGTCCTTGCTTCAGCGTTACATTTGAACGGTTTAGATATCAACATATCTTTGTTATATAGTTACACGCCCTTAAAACGGGTCTACCACCTGGCTTTGCTGTCCCTACTCGGACAGAGTGGCAGCCGCTGTTCCATAGTTTCCGGGATTTCCCCTAGTTTCACCCACCATCAATTTCTAATATCAACCAATTTCAAGCCAGCTATGGTCAAGGGACTTAAATTATGGCCATAGCTGACCGCTAGCCAAAACCACGATTAGTGCTGGTAAGGCAGTAATCGCCCAAAAAGTTGGGGAAATCATCTTTACCTTCAGGCATGTTACACTCGTCATTAACTGCACGGCACGAAAAATCTATCAGTATACAACATAAGTTGTATAAAAGGGTGTGCCGTGCATTTTCGCCCTTTCGGCCTCCGATGGGAGTAACACTGTCTATTACCCCCAACACTTTCCGCTATCTACTGTGGCACATGCCACCACAGCGATAGCACACTAATAGCTAAATTAAAACTTTCTACATTTGCAGTTTCTACACTCCATTATTATATCACTTCTATGAGCACCAATCTACCCCCGCAAAATTACCCACGTCTCTTGTATGACAACAAGTTTTATTTTATTTAACACACTTCAACACGTTCCAAACTTTCACTGGTACTAAGAACTTTACAATTATTTGGTCACTTATTTATTAAAATTTATATAAATTTAAAATTATAAACATTCCAAAATATTTTGATACTTATTTACACTGGAGGCTGACTAACATTCCTATGATAAGTGGTAGTAAGACAGTAATTGCCCTGAAAGACGGGGATCTTGCTATGAGGGAAACCTGGGGATCGCATAGATTCACTTTGTGAATTCACTTCCCCCTTTCTAAACCAAATCTACTTCCTCTTTTACTCAAGCCTGCCGTCTTTGCCACCCCCCAGCCTCCCTCACCACAAAATTCGTCTTTTCAGACCACACTGAAACTATTGTCAATGGCTACTTTTAGTTTCGCCATTAACACTGAAATTTTAATTTGTATGCACCGCCTTTTATTTAGGTGCAGCCTCCATTATTTGCAGACACTCTAAGGCAGTGCAGGTACGTGACAGGTACACCTGACCGCTGCACCATGAGTGTATTAAAAAATCATTTGTGTCACTTACCTTTGGGGTCCCCCTCCCCGTTCCAATGTGGTTATAAATTTCTACTTTTAACCAATTTTGGTGGAGCCGGACCATCGTTGCGTTCACCGCCCGAAGGAAGATCCTCCAACCATGGCCCGCCTCCAAGTTCCGAAAACCACGGCCAGGACTGGTAAGATCATGACCGCCCGAAAATGGGGGAGAGTCCCTTCTGTAAACATAAAACAACATTTTAATACTATCTATATAATTCTATCATTAAAGTGACCTATATAACTTTAAGTTCGTCGCATTTTGAGTACCTACTATTTCCTGTGTTGCTGGATCCTGTAATACATACGCATTTTGCATCTTTATTTCTACAACTTCATAGGGCCCTTCGTATAACAAGAAAAACTTCTTTATTTCTTTATCTTGGGCACTTGACAAATCATGCCTCTTTACTAACACTAATTGACCTACCTCATATTTGGTCCATTTACCCTTCGCATCGTGTCTCTGCTTCCTCCGTTCTCCTTTTGTAAGTAAATTTTCATTTGCTAATCTGATCTTCATGTTTACGTCCATAATTTGATTTTCTGGTGGGTATTCAAAGAGTTGTTCCAATATCCTGGGTGGCCTTGTTCCTCTGATCAATTCATGCGGCGTAAATCCGGTGGATTCATGGGTGGTACAATTCAGCCACTCCTCTACTTTCTTAATGTAGGATGGCCATTCTGTGTGCTTGGCGTGACAATACGCCCGAAATATCCTACCAATCTCTCTCATCACCCGTTCTGCCTGGTTCGACTGTGGATGGTAAACTGCCGTATGCTTGGGTATGATGCCTTCCCATCCAAGCGTCTGTCGCCACTTGCCGCTTATAAACTGTGGTCCATGGTCCGATAAAATTATTTTTGGTCTTCCTACATTAATCATGTAATCTCTTACTATTTTTTTGCTGAGCACTTTGCTCGTCGCTCTCTTAATACTATACAACTTAACAAATTTCGAAAAAGTGTCTATAACTACAAATACATACAACACACCACCTCTACCTCTGGGTAATGGCCCATACAAATCAACTGCAACTAAATCAAATGGTCTCTCAACTTTTATATAATTCATCTCACCTTCTACTTTATAGTTCACTACTTTTGTTTTCTGACACAAATCACAAACTCTTAACACTCTTCTAACTCTCCTCTCCATATTCTTAAATATATATGATTCTTTTAAGACATTAGCACACTTTCTTGCCCCAAAATGCCCATACCTTATATGGCAATCCCAAATAATTTTATCTACCAACCCTTCTGGTATAACTAACCTCCAATCACGCTCCCCACTCTCTACTTTTTTAAACAAAATCCCTTGATATACTTGAAAACGTGTACTATATTCAGACCCATCTACCTCCGTTTCTAAACTAACAATTATTTTACCCAATTTACTTTCAGATCTTTGCATATTCTTAATATCACTTAACTCTTCACCAAAAATTCTATCTTCTCTAGTTAATCTAAAAATTTCTATCTCTTTAAGGTCCCTACCAGTTTTATTTTCTATAAAATCTACCCTGGAAAGTGTGTCTGGTACTTTACTATCTGACCCCTTTATGTACTCCCAGGAAAAGTTATATTCTTGTAAAGCTAATACCCACCTGGTCAGACGACTGTGTGTCAATTTACAAGAATTCAGAAATGATAGTGCCTTGTGGTCCATCCGGATTACCGTTTCGTTTCCCAGGATGTATGTCCGGAATTTCCCCACGGCGAACACAATGTTTAAAAGTTCCTTCTCAGTGGTGGTACAATTTTTCTCAGCAGACAGAAGCGACCTACTGGCGAATGCGATGGTAAGATGTTCCTTGTCGCAGCCCTCCTGGTAGAGCTCCGCCCCTAACGCTACGTTGCTTGCATCTGTCTGTAACTGTTTATAATATCACTCCAATCATTGGTTGTTTATCAATGTTTCACAGAGTGTCTGCTTACTTATCATTCTATTTTGAATGTTTCACATACACTTTCACTATTTTTTAGGGTATTTACACTTCACTAAAGCACTTCACTTTGGTTCACTGTTTTGTATTTAGTGTTATTTAATGGGTAATCCCTATACTTCCTCCTACCATTTCTCACTATTTTGTTTTAGTATGACATTTACTATTAACAATATTAGGTTATTTGTGTTTTGTTAAATCTAACCTTTCTGACTGGGTTAGTGTACTTTTTCTATATTATTATATTTTACAATTGTATTGTCTTTAAAATGGGTACATAGGTTAAGTTAATGAGAATAATAACATTGGTTTCATTAATACGTAATTATTCAAGGTTTATTGACCGTATTCTATCTTTAAGTATACAATCTTTCCCTTTTTTATGTGTGTTAGTTTCCCCTTGGGTTTAACCTGTCTCCTCTTCATTCTTCCTCTTCTTCATCTTCAATAGTCTTCATCTTCAATCGTCTTCATCTTGGTTCGGTTCTCCTCTTCATTTTTCCTCTGATTCTTCTCTCGTTAGTTCATTGTTTTGTCTATCATATTTTTCTTAAGTATGTTACGTGGTTCCCTTCTTTATGTTTAGGTTGTTGGCTCAATCACTTGGGTTGGGTAATATCGTTGTACGTCGTATCAAAGTATTTACATTTTAATCATTTTTTAAACATTTTATTTTATATGAAGTACTTTTATATCAAGAATTATCTTTTTTATCACTGGTACGGGATTTGGCTTAATTGTATCGTTACGTAATGCCTCTCCTCTAAAATTGATCATTTTAATAAAACACTAGCATAGTTTTTTATGAAATTATCAGTTATAGATAACTTTTTTCCTCTTCTTCCTTGTTTGTTTCTCCATTTTTCATTTCTCGTCTTACTTAATTCATTCCATTTTATTTGGATCTGTTTTTATTTATTTCCATTGGTGCATTTTCCCTCATACACAAATTTTTCCCTAACTTTTATACAGTAGCTGGTTTCTCCCATTACTACTCATTTTTCTGAGACTAGAGGCGCATCTTCTCTACTCAGTTCATTTGGATTGCTGGACTTTTCAACAGTCAATCTTAAATCTTTGTCAACTTGTGACTTAATAATAATAATATAATAATAATATAATATACTATACTTTGGGATTGTCCACCTTGTGGTTTGTTTTTAGTTCACTTTGTCATTACTACTCATTCTTCCTTCCGCTATACCTTGACTATACACTATCATCTCCTCATACACTTGGTTGTTTTTATCTTTATTCATATGTTAATTTCATCATATCTCACTTTTCATTATTTTATTTTCAATGCTCGTTGTGATCATTTTAATTGTCTTAGACATTTTTTTATTCTTTTCTTAGTCATTTAGCAGAATTCTGCTTTAGGCATATCTGTATATTGGTTTTATACATAATCTCCCTCTCTCCTTGTACCAGGTATAATTTAAAAAAAATTTTTTTTTCTTATAATACTTTTGATTCAGTATAATTTCAAGTAATTTATCTCAGTAATTTGAGCTTGATTTTATTTTTGTTTATTTCATTCTGCATTAAATATCATTTTTGATAATTCTTTGGTAAGTTAATTGTCTTACCTTAAAGGAATGTTTGTAGCGTATTCCTTTTTAGCTATTTTTTGTTTTAATTATAATTGTAAGTTTGTGCTTCTTACATTTTTATTATATAGGAATGTGTGTAACTTATTCCTTATTATCTCACTTTTTACTTCATACTTCATATATCAATTTTTTGTTATATTTTAAACTGATTTAAATTGAAAGGAATTTGTATAACTGTTTCCTTTGTTTTTTTTTTCATTATTATATACTTATATTAATTCTTTTTATTGTTCCGCATATATCATCTAAATAAGTTAGTAAGCTGCTCTTACAATCTCTTCTGGAATTTTGAAATATGTTTCATTTTACAATGGTTTTATTCTTCTTCGTAAAACTTTTTTATCGAAGTTTGGTTATAAACTCCCTTGATTTTCCTTGTATTGATATTACTGATCTGGTAAGTATTATTACCATTATCTTTTGTGATGATATACGGATTATTATGATATACATAATTGTTCTATTCATATTACTATATACCGGTCCTTGTTATTTATATTTTGTTAAGTTGACTTCTCCTTTTCTTTCCTTTATTATTTCCTTCTCTTGTTCGACTCTTTGTTATTATGCACCTCTACTCCTTCAAGTGCTTGGTAGACACACTTATTCTGGATGACATTATTTTAAGTTTTCACCACCTTACTACATGTTGGGGCCATACCCTCTCTCCATAGCTTAAATCATCTTCTACATTACCTCCATTTCTGTGGTTATCAGGTGGTTCTTGGCTAGGTTCTGCCCTTATGCTGTTTACTTGAGCTGTCCGGGGTCCTTCGTCATTACTTGTCGTATCATGCCGTATTGAAAAACCCGGATTCTCATGGACTGTTACCCAATTTCCGCTATTATTTTGGTTGGTGTTGGGTTCCTGGCGGTGGTTATCTTCACTGCGAGGTGGTTCATCGCTCCTACTCTCTGCTGATGGATTATTGTTAGTCTCGTTGGACACGTGGTACCATGGTTCAGGGTGCCAATTTGGGTTGTATCTTCGGTGGTTATTCCGCCTTCTCCCACTAATAAAATTTACATGACATCGATTGTCACTTCTGCTTGGATTACCCCCGGGTCCCCGGTTGTACTGGTAATTGGGATGATACCGGTTGCCGTAGTAATTATGGTCATTGGGGTGACCGTTGGTATGTTGTTCAGGTTCCACTCCTCGGTAATTCTCATTTGGTCTGTTATTATTATTTGGGCTGTTTCTATTATTGTTTTGATTTCCTGAGTGATGGTTCTGTTGACCTCGGTTACCAGGCTGATTATTTGGAGGGTGATGCTGATTATTTCCATTGAATGTTTGTTCTGCATTATCATTGTTATTTTGGCCCCAGTTATTCCGATTATTGCTTTGTGGATAATTGTATGGTCCATGGAAATTAGGTGTATTGTTGTGTTCATTCCACTTATTGTATCTTTGGTTTGTGATCCTGTTTTTTCGATACTGGTTATCGTTCTCCAGGTCCTCCAATAGACTAACCATTCCTTGAATTGTTTTAATTTGGCCTTGTCGCCTGGCCTTCTGGATGGCTTCTTCGTAATGATAACCCAGTTGTATTACCAACGACTCCTCAGGTATCTTGGGTTCCAAATTTCTGGCTAAGCATACCTTCCCCAGAAAGTACGATGTTAACGTGTGTCCTCCTTGTGTCTCGTACCTTCCGTTACTGATGTCATTGCGGACCACATTCTGTGTTGATTCGGACCAATACTTCTCCCTGAACTGTTTCTTGAACTCTTGGGTATCATTGATCTCAGGTCGTGTGGCCGTCCACCAATTGTCATGGGTGTCACGGAACATCTCATCGATCATACTTCTTACACTGGACCATCTGGTTTCTCTGTTCTTCTCTATCAGCTCTTCTACCCGTTTGAGGAATTCTATCGGGTTTCTCCGGTAGCTACGAAAATTGATTATTTCTCGATTTTCACTGGTTATGAACTGTGTGTGATTATATGGTTTTTCTCTTAATGCATCTAATTCTTCCTGCATCTGTTTCTCTCGTATATTGATTCCCTGGATTTTTTCTCTGTTTTCTCGGGTCAGTCCGTCTATTTTATCTATGACGGTGTATACCTTCTCCACCCGATTGTTTACATCCAGTTGTATCTCTTGGTGCCTCTCCTTCAGTTCCTTGACCACCTCCTGTTTGTTTTTCTGGCACCCTTCAGTAAGGACTTGGTAGAATTCAGTCGCTCTCAACTTACTTTCCTCCTCAACGTTATTAATTTTATTATTTAATTCTTCTCTGATTTGTATCACTGTTTCGTTGGTCTCCATTATCGTTTGTCTGATCTCTTCTCGACATTCGACTAGTTGTTGCTTCCATTCCTCCTTGGTTTTCTTACTTTCTTCCTCGATTTTCCGTTGGAGAATATCATGATTATTTTCCATCTTTTTATTTACTGTCTCCAGATCCTTCTTGATCTGTTTCTTCAGCTCTTCGCTCTTCTTTTCCAAAGCCTCCTGACTTCCCTGTATCACTTCCATTTGCTTCTTCAACTCTTCACTGTTTTGGTCCAGTTTTTTATTCACTCCTATTTGTAATAATTCAAATTTTTTGTTCAGTTCTTCCTTGTCTGATTCCAATTTTTTATTTAATTCTTCCTTGTCTTGTCTTCTATCTTCCTTGTCTGACTCTAATTTTTGATTCATTTGTCCAAATTGTTCCATCATGAAGTTCAGCATGCGATCTAATTTTGTTTCTTCTGTTGGTTTGATTGGTTGGTTATTTACCATGACTTCTGCTTCTATTTCCGGTTCAGGTGGATTGGGATTTTCCATTTGGTCCTCCTGTGGGTTTTCTTCTGACAATTCTCCAGTCGTTTCCTCCATTTCTACTTCCTCAACTTCCTCCATTTCTTCTGGGTTTCCTTCTTGGTTTGATGTTTCCTTCCCTTTGCGCCTCGTAACCATACCGTGTCTATTCATGATCGCCGCTAGTTATTCTTCCTAGCCGCACGTTGCTGGTCGCCAATATGTAACTAGTAATTAGGGTCGTACCTGTCAAAATGTATCACACTTGTTTATTTTGTGTATTAGTGTGAATGTAGTGTGTTTGCCTCACACTGGTCGTTACATAAATCGACGTCACTACTGGAGTCCGTAGAGTTGTCAATGTTACCAGTACAACCTACCTGTTAATTCATAGGGATTGCTATTCCCGGGTGGCGCCAAATTGTTTCTGTTAAAACAATTAAAATATTTAATTTCTAAGATAATACGTGATATTAGCATGGACAGCTGTGGCGTTCGAATTGTTCCCGCTGCTAGACAGGTTGTCAACTCGTCCACTCGTGATGAGCGCTAGTTGGCTGTTGCTTAAAACTTCGCTAACACACATATATTCTACAAAATCCTATGAAATAACAAGATAATAATGTTATGTTCTGTGTTTTTTAATACAAATTTGGTCATCAATAAATATGACAAATGAATTATAAATAATTTTATAACATTCGGCTCCGGCTTAGAGCTTGAAACACAAAATATCTCAGAGTTGGCAAAATTGATTTCAAAACATTATCGTTGCCGAGATGGCATTAAGTTACTTTTAATGAATTACTATGTTTAAAATCTGGAGTTCTTTTGATCATGAAATAAGACATAAACGTTGGTTACATTAAAAAAGTACACTACCATACCTTATACGTACTTAGAAATTATAATGTGTTTATACAATTTGTTCGGTAGTGTCGTATTTCTGTTACAAAAATTGTGCTCTCAAATAAGGTTATATTTAGTTTAATACAAATGTTTTTTAAGTAAGTAAATTATGCATTTACCTTTGAAAGAAAATATTACTTTTTAAATAGTGAGAAATTTTATCATTTGAAAAATAATTTAAGTAATTTAGGGTTTTGGGAATAAGGAATTTATTCGGTACTTATCAGTTCATCTCACGTTGAAATGTCGTCATCAGGATAGTCGTGTATTCTTCGAATTTGGGCTGGTTTTAAACTTCCAACATCTTCTTCAATCTGGTCTGGGTTTTTTCTTTAATTAATTTAGTTAATCTGGTTCCTGGACATCATGAATTCTTTATAGATCGACGTCTATTCATTTTGGATCATCTTGGTTCACTGATTCGACTTTTTATAACTGTTTTAACTGTTTTAATTAAAATTTCAATCGTTCCAATTTTGCGCGTCGCTTACCCACGCTTCGTTTTTCAGAGTCTATATAATTTAACGGAAAATAAGCCCTCAAACGTCTCGTTGTCATAGTAACCATAATTCGATGATTGGTTAATTGCTCCTTTAGGACATTGTTAAAATATTTGAATTTTTATTCAAATTTATTAAGTATTTTCCTAATGATTTTATTCCTTTATAATTCCTTTGGGATAATAAATGACATCACTATTATTTTTCTTTCCTTTCAAAGTTTACAATGATACCTCATAAGGTCATATTCTGTTATACATTAACTATAGTCCAATTATTTGACATTTAATAAATAACATATCTTTCTTATATTAAATTATTACAATAATATTTCTGTGTTAAAATAACTGATATATAATTACTGTCCATTCACTGGTCTTAGATTATTAAGATTTCTTGTGAAATTGATACAATTTACTTTTGAATGTCTTTGGCAGTTAAATGTTTTCATAGTCAAAATCAGCCATGATTGTTTTTTAGTGTATTTCCTTTTTAAATTACATTCTGAATTCAGCCTGATGGGCTTCACTTATTTGTTTGTGTTTTAACTACTATTCAACATATATTTTCATTACTCTTCCTTTAAAATATCATAATTAGGTTTATGGACTGTAGGTTCCTTTCAGCCATATTCCTCCTTTAACATTGAACCAACTATTCTTTACAAATCATGAGTTATGATTAGTACTAACATTGATTTCTTTCTTGTGTTACAAACTAAAGTGATAAACATTGTCACTTTTCATAAAATTATGAAGGTTGATTCCCCTTTCAACATGGGGTGTTGTATTCTTTGCAATCTTAATTTTAATAACAAAATTTTACTTCTATTCTATCATACCATGTTAACACAAGTTATTTGTCTGGGCTTTCTCCCTGAATAATATCACAAGCTTCCCTTATATTAATTTGGAATACTATTTCTAGTTACTTCTAGATATATTACTGTTTATAATATCACTCCAATCATTGGTTGTTTATCAATGTTTCACAGAGTGTCTGCTTACTTATCATTCTATTTTGAATGTTTCACATACACTTTCACTATTTTTTAGGGTATTTACACTTCACTAAAGCACTTCACTTTGGTTCACTGTTTTGTATTTAGTGTTATTTAATGGGTAATCCCTATACTTCCTCCTACCATTTCTCACTATTTTGTTTTAGTATGACATTTACTATTAACAATATTAGGTTATTTGTGTTTTGTTAAATCTAACCTTTCTGACTGGGTTAGTGTACTTTTTCTATATTATTATATTTTACAATTGTATTGTCTTTAAAATGGGTACATAGGTTAAGTTAATGATAATAATAACATTGGTTTCATTAATACATAATTATTCAAGGTTTATTGACCGTATTCTATCTTTAAGTATACAATCTTTCCCTTTTTTATGTGTGTTAGTTTCCCCTTGGGTTTAACCTGTCTCCTCTTCATTCTTCCTCTTCTTCATCTTCAATAGTCTTCATCTTCAATCGTCTTCATCTTGGTTCGGTTCTCCTCTTCATTTTTCCTCTGATTCTTCTCTCGTTAGTTCATTGTTTTGTCTATCATATTCTTCTTAAGTATGTTACGTGGTTCCCTTCTTTATGTTTAGGTTGTTGGCTCAGTCACTTGGGTTGGGTAATATCGTTGTACGTCGTATCAAAGTATTTACATTTTAATCATTTTTTAAACATTTTATTTTATATGAAGTACTTTTATATCAAGAATTATCTTTTTTATCACTGGTACGGGATTTGGCTTAATTGTATCGTTACATAATATATATATATATATTGCAACGATACGTTTAGCATAATGTGAAGTTATTTATCTATTACAAATACAAATACATAATTTATTTATTTCCACCTACCTTATATAATTGTTTTTTCTCGGGCCAAGATCCGGTCACACGAACGTAGGATGCAAGCATGGTTCATGGGTTATGTAAATCACTTATGCAACTCATTTTTTGAAGAGAATTAAATTAAAATTTTCTTTATTAAACTTTTTAAACCTTCATGTCAACTATTTCTCAAAATTTAGAAAATGAAATACATACATAATATTTTTCTGTGATTCACTTCATGGCTACGACAATGCAATTGTAATCTTATTCTAGCATCTTACCTTATTTTAAAATACAGACAGCCCAGCCTGCTAGCGTTCTCACATTCACACTAATTCACATAAAACCCCCTTTTTAAATTATTTATAAAAGTTCGTATTAGGCATGGTGCAATACCCTTGTCGGTAACTAGGGTATCTCTGAAGTAGTGGCGATTCACTTACGAAATTTGTGTTATAAGTCCAAAAAAGTTTATAACTTCCTTCTCTGCCGATGAACTTCAACCGCCTTCACCTTTTTTCTAACATAAACGCACTTTTTACTTGAAACTCATAAATTTTGAAAGAGCCCCTTGGGGCAGATACCTGGCCAGGTACGCTTTGGTGAGAGAACTGGGGAGAGCGTCTCTAAGCTCACTCTCAACTAGATTGCGGTCTCACAAGGCGGAAAGCAATGCCTTCTATTTGATCGTCATTGTTGTGGCACATTCAACACACGTGGTTTTTTGTGTGTTTGATGTGGATGACATTTGGTAAGCACTGGTTGACGTCACAAAAGAGGTTGGGCTTAGTTTTATTTCCTCCAGCCCTGACCGCGTGGCGAACAAAGATTCTTCTCTAAGCCATCTTGTGTCCAACAACTCCGCGTCGGTCTGCGCACACGCTGGTGTAGTGCGTTTGGGCGTAGACGCCACACAAACGTAAAGTTCTTAGAATCGACGTCCGGCACATTCTTTTGCAAATATTTCACAACTGTTACTGCGTACTGATTCTTTGTTCGTACAATGCTTTGATTCAACACGTGGCCATATACACAGATGGAAATTAAATTTCAAATATTTTATAATAAATCCCCAAAAATTAATAAAATAAAAACCCCCAAAATTCATCCCGTTACAATACCCCCCCAATGAGAGGTCTCAAAACCCCCCTTTGAGTTTTGATTATCTTATTGTTTGGGTGTATTAATAGTGTTTTTTATTGAATTGTATTGTTTAGGGTATATGTATAATCACATGTTAGGATAAGGAAGTTCATGTTTTAATAAATGTTCCATTTATTTGTTTTTCGAATTATCACTAATGACGAAGAGAATTATTCAATTCAGATAAAAGATTTGTATTTTGATTTTTGAGATTAATGGTAATATAGATTTGGTTTCAATTTAAAGGAAATTCCTAAATTTGATAACAAGATTTGATAGGATGTAGCAATAAGTGTGTGTACGAGCCCAGTAACTGCTAAACGCAGCCCAGTGTGCATGATAAGGGGGAACATATCGGTTGAGGATCTGGCACGATATAAGCCAGGGATTTGGATTTTGGGGCGGCATGACAGGAGGTGAGGTGCGCTGTGGTGCGTATCTGTTCGATTTTATGGTGTTGGGATCTCGTACAGAGAAGTCCAGTAATCTCGTTCAGATGTGGCCATAGTCGCCGAGCCAGGGGGGTTGTTTACCCATGAAGTATAAGAGCTAAAGGGGGTTGTTGGCACCATATCCTCACCGGTCCTCTTAGGGGTTTTAGCAATGAGATTTCTTCTGTTTCGACAGAAGACCTCTCATTGGGGGGGTATTGTAACGGGATGAATTTTGGGGGTTTTTATTTTATTAATTTTTGGGGATTTATTATAAAATATTTGAAATTTAATTTCCATCTGTGTATATGGCCACGTGTTGAATCAAAGCATTGTACGAACAAAGAATCAGTACGCAGTAACAGTTGTGAAATATTTGCAAAAGAATGTGCCGGACGTCGATTCTAAGAACTTTACGTTTGTGTGGCGTCTACGCCCAAACGCACTACACCAGCGTGTGCGCAGACCGACGCGGAGTTGTTGGACACAAGATGGCTTAGAGAAGAATCTTTGTTCGCCACGCGGTCAGGGCTGGAGGAAATAAAACTAAGCCCAACCTCTTTTGTGACGTCAACCAGTGCTTACCAAATGTCATCCACATCAAACACACAAAAAACCACGTGTGTTGAATGTGCCACAACAATGACGATCAAATAGAAGGCATTGCTTTCCGCCTTGTGAGACCGCAATCTAGTTGAGAGTGAGCTTAGAGACGCTCTCCCCAGTTCTCTCACCAAAGCGTACCTGGCCAGGTATCTGCCCCAAGGGGCTCTTTCAAAATTTATGAGTTTCAAGTAAAAAGTGCGTTTATGTTAGAAAAAAGGTGAAGGCGGTTGAAGTTCATCGGCAGAGAAGGAAGTTATAAACTTTTTTGGACTTATAACACAAATTTCGTAAGTGAATCGCCACTACTTCAGAGATACCCTAGTTACCGACAAGGGTATTGCACCATGCCTAATACGAACTTTTATAAATAATTTAAAAAGGGGGTTTTATGTGAATTAGTGTGAATGTGAGAACGCTAGCAGGCTGGGCTGTCTGTATTTTAAAATAAGGTAAGATGCTAGAATAAGATTACAATTGCATTGTCGTAGCCATGAAGTGAATCACAGAAAAATATTATGTATGTATTTCATTTTCTAAATTTTGAGAAATAGTTGACATGAAGGTTTAAAAAGTTTAATAAAGAAAATTTTAATTTAATTCTCTTCAAAAAATGAGTTGCATAAGTGATTTACATAACCCATGAACCATGCTTGCATCCTACGTTCGTGTGACCGGATCTTGGCCCGAGAAAAAACAATTATATAAGGTAGGTGGAAATAAATAAATTATGTATTTGTATTTGTAATAGATAAATAACTTCACATTATGCTAAACGTATCGTTGCAATATATATATATATATTATGTAACGATACAATTAAGCCAAATCCCGTACCAGTGATAAAAAAGATAATTCTTGATATAAAAGTACTTCATATAAAATAAAATGTTTAAAAAATGATTAAAATGTAAATACTTTGATACGACGTACAACGATATTACCCAACCCAAGTGACTGAGCCAACAACCTAAACATAAAGAAGGGAACCACGTAACATACTTAAGAAGAATATGATAGACAAAACAATGAACTAACGAGAGAAGAATCAGAGGAAAAATGAAGAGGAGAACCGAACCAAGATGAAGACGATTGAAGATGAAGACTATTGAAGATGAAGAAGAGGAAGAATGAAGAGGAGACAGGTTAAACCCAAGGGGAAACTAACACACATAAAAAAGGGAAAGATTGTATACTTAAAGATAGAATACGGTCAATAAACCTTGAATAATTATGTATTAATGAAACCAATGTTATTATTATCATTAACTTAACCTATGTACCCATTTTAAAGACAATACAATTGTAAAATATAATAATATAGAAAAAGTACACTAACCCAGTCAGAAAGGTTAGATTTAACAAAACACAAATAACCTAATATTGTTAATAGTAAATGTCATACTAAAACAAAATAGTGAGAAATGGTAGGAGGAAGTATAGGGGTTACCCATTAAATAACACTAAATACAAAACAGTGAACCAAAGTGAAGTGCTTTAGTGAAGTGTAAATACCCTAAAAAATAGTGAAAGTGTATGTGAAACATTCAAAATAGAATGATAAGTAAGCAGACACTCTGTGAAACATTGATAAACAACCAATGATTGGAGTGATATTATAAACAGTAATATATCTAGAAGTAACTAGAAATAGTATTCCAAATTAATATAAGGGAAGCTTGTGATATTATTCAGGGAGAAGGCCCAGACAAACAACTTGTGTTAACATGGTATGATAGAATAGAAGTAAAATTTTGTTATTAAAATTAAGATTGCAAAGAATACAACACCCCATGTTGAAAGGGGAATCAACCTTCATAATTTTATGAAAAGTGACAATGTTTATCACTTTAGTTTGTAACACAAGAAAGAAATCAATGTTAGTACTAATCATAACTCATGATTTGTAAAGAATAGTTGGTTCAATGTTAAAGGAGGAATATGGCTGAAAGGAACCTACAGTCCATAAACCTAATTATGATATTTTAAAGGAAGAGTAATGAAAATATATGTTGAATAGTAGTTAAAACACAAACAAATAAGTGAAGCCCATCAGGCTGAATTCAGAATGTAATTTAAAAAGGAAATACACTAAAAAACAATCATGGCTGATTTTGACTATGAAAACATTTAACTGCCAAAGACATTCAAAAGTAAATTGTATCAATTTCACAAGAAATCTTAATAATCTAAGACCAGTGAATGGACAGTAATTATATATCAGTTATTTTAACACAGAAATATTATTGTAATAATTTAATATAAGAAAGATATGTTATTTATTAAATGTCAAATAATTGGACTATAGTTAATGTATAACAGAATATGACCTTATGAGGTATCATTGTAAACTTTGAAAGGAAAGAAAAATAATAGTGATGTCATTTATTATCCCAAAGGAATTATAAAGGAATAAAATCATTAGGAAAATACTTAATAAATTTGAATAAAAATTCAAATATTTTAACAATGTCCTAAAGGAGCAATTAACCAATCATCGAATTATGGTTACTATGACAACGAGACGTTTGAGGGCTTATTTTCCGTTAAATTATATAGACTCTGAAAAACGAAGCGTGGGTAAGCGACGCGCAAAATTGGAACGATTGAAATTTTAATTAAAACAGTTAAAACAGTTATAAAAAGTCGAATCAGTGAACCAAGATGATCCAAAATGAATAGACGTCGATCTATAAAGAATTCATGATGTCCAGGAACCAGATTAACTAAATTAATTAAAGAAAAAACCCAGACCAGATTGAAGAAGATGTTGGAAGTTTAAAACCAGCCCAAATTCGAAGAATACACGACTATCCTGATGACGACATTTCAACGTGAGATGAACTGATAAGTACCGAATAAATTCCTTATTCCCAAAACCCTAAATTACTTAAATTATTTTTCAAATGATAAAATTTCTCACTATTTAAAAAGTAATATTTTCTTTCAAAGGTAAATGCATAATTTACTTACTTAAAAAACATTTGTATTAAACTAAATATAACCTTATTTGAGAGCACAATTTTTGTAACAGAAATACGACACTACCGAACAAATTGTATAAACACATTATAATTTCTAAGTACGTATAAGGTATGGTAGTGTACTTTTTTAATGTAACCAACGTTTATGTCTTATTTCATGATCAAAAGAACTCCAGATTTTAAACATAGTAATTCATTCAAAGTAACTTAATGCCATCTCGGCAACGATAATGTTTTGAAATCAATTTTGCCAACTCTGAGATATTTTGTGTTTCAAGCTCTAAGCCGGAGCCGAATGTTATAAAATTATTTATAATTCATTTGTCATATTTATTGATGACCAAATTTGTATTAAAAAACACAGAACATAACATTATTATCTTGTTATTTCATAGGATTTTGTAGAATATATGTGTGTTAGCGAAGTTTTAAGCAACAGCCAACTAGCGCTCATCACGAGTGGACGAGTTGACAACCTGTCTAGCAGCGGGAACAATTCGAACGCCACAGCTGTCCATGCTAATATCACGTATTATCTTAGAAATTAAATATTTTAATTGTTTTAACAGAAACAATTTGGCGCCACCCGGGAATAGCAATCCCTATGAATTAACAGGTAGGTTGTACTGGTAACATTGACAACTCTACGGACTCCAGTAGTGACGTCGATTTATGTAACGACCAGTGTGAGGCAAACACACTACATTCACACTAATACACAAAATAAACAAGTGTGATACATTTTGACAGGTACGACCCTAATTACTAGTTACATATTGGCGACCAGCAACGTGCGGCTAGGAAGAATAACTAGCGGCGATCATGAATAGACACGGTATGGTTACGAGGCGCAAAGGGAAGGAAACATCAAACCAAGAAGGAAACCCAGAAGAAATGGAGGAAGTTGAGGAAGTAGAAATGGAGGAAACGACTGGAGAATTGTCAGAAGAAAACCCACAGGAGGACCAAATGGAAAATCCCAATCCACCTGAACCGGAAATAGAAGCAGAAGTCATGGTAAATAACCAACCAATCAAACCAACAGAAGAAACAAAATTAGATCGCATGCTGAACTTCATGATGGAACAATTTGGACAAATGAATCAAAAATTAGAGTCAGACAAGGAAGATAGAAGACAAGACAAGGAAGAATTAAATAAAAAATTGGAATCAGACAAGGAAGAACTGAACAAAAAATTTGAATTATTACAAATAGGAGTGAATAAAAAACTGGACCAAAACAGTGAAGAGTTGAAGAAGCAAATGGAAGTGATACAGGGAAGTCAGGAGGCTTTGGAAAAGAAGAGCGAAGAGCTGAAGAAACAGATCAAGAAGGATCTGGAGACAGTAAATAAAAAGATGGAAAATAATCATGATATTCTCCAACGGAAAATCGAGGAAGAAAGTAAGAAAACCAAGGAGGAATGGAAGCAACAACTAGTCGAATGTCGAGAAGAGATCAGACAAACGATAATGGAGACCAACGAAACAGTGATACAAATCAGAGAAGAATTAAATAATAAAATTAATAACGTTGAGGAGGAAAGTAAGTTGAGAGCGACTGAATTCTACCAAGTCCTTACTGAAGGGTGCCAGAAAAACAAACAGGAGGTGGTCAAGGAACTGAAGGAGAGGCACCAAGAGATACAACTGGATGTAAACAATCGGGTGGAGAAGGTATACACCGTCATAGATAAAATAGACGGACTGACCCGAGAAAACAGAGAAAAAATCCAGGGAATCAATATACGAGAGAAACAGATGCAGGAAGAATTAGATGCATTAAGAGAAAAACCATATAATCACACACAGTTCATAACCAGTGAAAATCGAGAAATAATCAATTTTCGTAGCTACCGGAGAAACCCGATAGAATTCCTCAAACGGGTAGAAGAGCTGATAGAGAAGAACAGAGAAACCAGATGGTCCAGTGTAAGAAGTATGATCGATGAGATGTTCCGTGACACCCATGACAATTGGTGGACGGCCACACGACCTGAGATCAATGATACCCAAGAGTTCAAGAAACAGTTCAGGGAGAAGTATTGGTCCGAATCAACACAGAATGTGGTCCGCAATGACATCAGTAACGGAAGGTACGAGACACAAGGAGGACACACGTTAACATCGTACTTTCTGGGGAAGGTATGCTTAGCCAGAAATTTGGAACCCAAGATACCTGAGGAGTCGTTGGTAATACAACTGGGTTATCATTACGAAGAAGCCATCCAGAAGGCCAGGCGACAAGGCCAAATTAAAACAATTCAAGGAATGGTTAGTCTATTGGAGGACCTGGAGAACGATAACCAGTATCGAAAAAACAGGATCACAAACCAAAGATACAATAAGTGGAATGAACACAACAATACACCTAATTTCCATGGACCATACAATTATCCACAAAGCAATAATCGGAATAACTGGGGCCAAAATAACAATGATAATGCAGAACAAACATTCAATGGAAATAATCAGCATCACCCTCCAAATAATCAGCCTGGTAACCGAGGTCAACAGAACCATCACTCAGGAAATCAAAACAATAATAGAAACAGCCCAAATAATAATAACAGACCAAATGAGAATTACCAAGGAGTGGAACCTGAACAACATACCAACGGTCACCCCAATGACCATAATTACTACGGCAACCGGTATCATCCCAATTACCAGTACAACCGGGGACCCGGGGGTAATCCAAGCAGAAGTGACAATCGACGTCATGTAAATTTTATTAGTGGGAGAAGGCGGAATAACCACCGAAGATACAACCCAAATTGGCACCCTGAACCATGGTACCACGTGTCCAACGAGACTAACAATAATCCATCAGCAGAGAGTAGGAGCGATGAACCACCTCGCAGTGAAGATAACCACCGCCAGGAACCCAACACCAACCAAAATAATAGCGGAAATTGGGTAACAGTCCATGAGAATCCGGGTTTTTCAATACGGCATGATACGACAAGTAATGACGAAGGACCCCGGACAGCTCAAGTAAACAGCATAAGGGCAGAACCTAGCCAAGAACCACCTGATAACCACAGAAATGGAGGTAATGTAGAAGATGATTTAAGCTATGGAGAGAGGGTATGGCCCCAACATGTAGTAAGGTGGTGAAAACTTAAAATAATGTCATCCAGAATAAGTGTGTCTACCAAGCACTTGAAGGAGTAGAGGTGCATAATAACAAAGAGTCGAACAAGAGAAGGAAATAATAAAGGAAAGAAAAGGAGAAGTCAACTTAACAAAATATAAATAACAAGGACCGGTATATAGTAATATGAATAGAACAATTATGTATATCATAATAATCCGTATATCATCACAAAAGATAATGGTAATAATACTTACCAGATCAGTAATATCAATACAAGGAAAATCAAGGGAGTTTATAACCAAACTTCGATAAAAAAGTTTTACGAAGAAGAATAAAACCATTGTAAAATGAAACATATTTCAAAATTCCAGAAGAGATTGTAAGAGCAGCTTACTAACTTATTTAGATGATATATGCGGAACAATAAAAAGAATTAATATAAGTATATAATAATGAAAAAAAAAACAAAGGAAACAGTTATACAAATTCCTTTCAATTTAAATCAGTTTAAAATATAACAAAAAATTGATATATGAAGTATGAAGTAAAAAGTGAGATAATAAGGAATAAGTTACACACATTCCTATATAATAAAAATGTAAGAAGCACAAACTTACAATTATAATTAAAACAAAAAATAGCTAAAAAGGAATACGCTACAAACATTCCTTTAAGGTAAGACAATTAACTTACCAAAGAATTATCAAAAATGATATTTAATGCAGAATGAAATAAACAAAAATAAAATCAAGCTCAAATTACTGAGATAAATTACTTGAAATTATACTGAATCAAAAGTATTATAAGAAAAAAAAATTTTTTTTAAATTATACCTGGTACAAGGAGAGAGGGAGATTATGTATAAAACCAATATACAGATATGCCTAAAGCAGAATTCTGCTAAATGACTAAGAAAAGAATAAAAAAATGTCTAAGACAATTAAAATGATCACAACGAGCATTGAAAATAAAATAATGAAAAGTGAGATATGATGAAATTAACATATGAATAAAGATAAAAACAACCAAGTGTATGAGGAGATGATAGTGTATAGTCAAGGTATAGCGGAAGGAAGAATGAGTAGTAATGACAAAGTGAACTAAAAACAAACCACAAGGTGGACAATCCCAAAGTATAGTATATTATATTATTATTATATTATTATTATTAAGTCACAAGTTGACAAAGATTTAAGATTGACTGTTGAAAAGTCCAGCAATCCAAATGAACTGAGTAGAGAAGATGCGCCTCTAGTCTCAGAAAAATGAGTAGTAATGGGAGAAACCAGCTACTGTATAAAAGTTAGGGAAAAATTTGTGTATGAGGGAAAATGCACCAATGGAAATAAATAAAAACAGATCCAAATAAAATGGAATGAATTAAGTAAGACGAGAAATGAAAAATGGAGAAACAAACAAGGAAGAAGAGGAAAAAAGTTATCTATAACTGATAATTTCATAAAAAACTATGCTAGTGTTTTATTAAAATGATCAATTTTAGAGGAGAGGCATTACGTAACGATAAAATTAAGCCAAATCCCGTACCAGTGATAAAAAAGATAATTCTTGATATAAAAGTACTTCATATAAAATAAAATGTTTAAAAAATGATTAAAATGTAAATACTTTGATACGACGTACAACGATATTACCCAACCCAAGTGATTGAGCCAACAACCTAAACATAAAGAAGGGAACCACGTAACATACTTAAGAAGAATATGATAGACAAAACAATGAACTAACGAGAGAAGAATCAGAGGAAAAATGAAGAGGAGAACCGAACCAAGATGAAGACGATTGAAGATGAAGACTATTGAAGATGAAGAAGAGGAAGAATGAAGAGGAGACAGGTTAAACCCAAGGGGAAACTAACACACATAAAAAAGGGAAAGATTGTATACTTAAAGATAGAATACGGTCAATAAACCTTGAATAATTACGTATTAATGAAACCAATGTTATTATTCTCATTAACTTAACCTATGTACCCATTTTAAAGACAATACAATTGTAAAATATAATAATATAGAAAAAGTACACTAACCCAGTCAGAAAGGTTAGATTTAACAAAACACAAATAACCTAATATTGTTAATAGTAAATGTCATACTAAAACAAAATAGTGAGAAATGGTAGGAGGAAGTATAGGGATTACCCATTAAATAACACTAAATACAAAACAGTGAACCAAAGTGAAGTGCTTTAGTGAAGTGTAAATACCCTAAAAAATAGTGAAAGTGTATGTGAAACATTCAAAATAGAATGATAAGTAAGCAGACACTCTGTGAAACATTGATAAACAACCAATGATTGGAGTGATATTATAAACAGTAATATATCTAGAAGTAACTAGAAATAGTATTCCAAATTAATATAAGGGAAGCTTGTGATATTATTCAGGGAGAAGGCCCAGACAAATAACTTGTGTTAACATGGTATGATAGAATAGAAGTAAAATTTTGTTATTAAAATTAAGATTGCAAAGAATACAACACCCCATGTTGAAAGGGGAATCAACCTTCATAATTTTATGAAAAGTGACAATGTTTATCACTTTAGTTTGTAACACAAGAAAGAAATCAATGTTAGTACTAATCATAACTCATGATTTGTAAAGAATAGTTGGTTCAATGTTAAAGGAGGAATATGGCTGAAAGGAACCTACAGTCCATAAACCTAATTATGATATTTTAAAGGAAGAGTAATGAAAATATATGTTGAATAGTAGTTAAAACACAAACAAATAAGTGAAGCCCATCAGGCTGAATTCAGAATGTAATTTAAAAAGGAAATACACTAAAAAACAATCATGGCTGATTTTGACTATGAAAACATTTAACTGCCAAAGACATTCAAAAGTAAATTGTATCAATTTCACAAGAAATCTTAATAATCTAAGACCAGTGAATGGACAGTAATTATATATCAGTTATTTTAACACAGAAATATTATTGTAATAATTTAATATAAGAAAGATATGTTATTTATTAAATGTCAAATAATTGGACTATAGTTAATGTATAACAGAATATGACCTTATGAGGTATCATTGTAAACTTTGAAAGGAAAGAAAAATAATAGTGATGTCATTTATTATCCCAAAGGAATTATAAAGGAATAAAATCATTAGGAAAATACTTAATAAATTTGAATAAAAATTCAAATATTTTAACAATGTCCTAAAGGAGCAATTAACCAATCATCGAATTATGGTTACTATGACAACGAGACGTTTGAGGGCTTATTTTCCGTTAAATTATATAGACTCTGAAAAACGAAGCGTGGGTAAGCGACGCGCAAAATTGGAACGATTGAAATTTTAATTAAAACAGTTAAAACAGTTATAAAAAGTCGAATCAGTGAACCAAGATGATCCAAAATGAATAGACGTCGATCTATAAAGAATTCATGATGTCCAGGAACCAGATTAACTAAATTAATTAAAGAAAAAACCCAGACCAGATTGAAGAAGATGTTGGAAGTTTAAAACCAGCCCAAATTCGAAGAATACACGACTATCCTGATGACGACATTTCAACGTGAGATGAACTGATAAGTACCGAATAAATTCCTTATTCCCAAAACCCTAAATTACTTAAATTATTTTTCAAATGATAAAATTTCTCACTATTTAAAAAGTAATATTTTCTTTCAAAGGTAAATGCATAATTTACTTACTTAAAAAACATTTGTATTAAACTAAATATAACCTTATTTGAGAGCACAATTTTTGTAACAGAAATACGACACTACCGAACAAATTGTATAAACACATTATAATTTCTAAGTACGTATAAGGTATGGTAGTGTACTTTTTTAATGTAACCAACGTTTATGTCTTATTTCATGATCAAAAGAACTCCAGATTTTAAACATAGTAATTCATTAAAAGTAACTTAATGCCATCTCGGCAACGATAATGTTTTGAAATCAATTTTGCCAACTCTGAGATATTTTGTGTTTCAAGCTCTAAGCCGGAGCCGAATGTTATAAAATTATTTATAATTCATTTGTCATATTTATTGATGACCAAATTTGTATTAAAAAACACAGAACATAACATTATTATCTTGTTATTTCATAGGATTTTGTAGAATATATGTGTGTTAGCGAAGTTTTAAGCAACAGCCAACTAGCGCTCATCACGAGTGGACGAGTTGACAACCTGTCTAGCAGCGGGAACAATTCGAACGCCACAGCTGTCCATGCTAATATCACGTATTATCTTAGAAATTAAATATTTTAATTGTTTTAACAGAAACAATTTGGCGCCACCCGGGAATAGCAATCCCTATGAATTAACAGGTAGGTTGTACTGGTAACATTGACAACTCTACGGACTCCAGTAGTGACGTCGATTTATGTAACGACCAGTGTGAGGCAAACACACTACATTCACACTAATACACAAAATAAACAAGTGTGATACATTTTGACAGGTACGACCCTAATTACTAGTTACATATTGGCGACCAGCAACGTGCGGCTAGGAAGAATAACTAGCGGCGATCATGAATAGACACGGTATGGTTACGAGGCGCAAAGGGAAGGAAACATCAAACCAAGAAGGAAACCCAGAAGAAATGGAGGAAGTTGAGGAAGTAGAAATGGAGGAAACGACTGGAGAATTGTCAGAAGAAAACCCACAGGAGGACCAAATGGAAAATCCCAATCCACCTGAACCGGAAATAGAAGCAGAAGTCATGGTAAATAACCAACCAATCAAACCAACAGAAGAAACAAAATTAGATCGCATGCTGAACTTCATGATGGAACAATTTGGACAAATGAATCAAAAATTAGAGTCAGACAAGGAAGATAGAAGACAAGACAAGGAAGAATTAAATAAAAAATTGGAATCAGACAAGGAAGAACTGAACAAAAAATTTGAATTATTACAAATAGGAGTGAATAAAAAACTGGACCAAAACAGTGAAGAGTTGAAGAAGCAAATGGAAGTGATACAGGGAAGTCAGGAGGCTTTGGAAAAGAAGAGCGAAGAGCTGAAGAAACAGATCAAGAAGGATCTGGAGACAGTAAATAAAAAGATGGAAAATAATCATGATATTCTCCAACGGAAAATCGAGGAAGAAAGTAAGAAAACCAAGGAGGAATGGAAGCAACAACTAGTCGAATGTCGAGAAGAGATCAGACAAACGATAATGGAGACCAACGAAACAGTGATACAAATCAGAGAAGAATTAAATAATAAAATTAATAACGTTGAGGAGGAAAGTAAGTTGAGAGCGACTGAATTCTACCAAGTCCTTACTGAAGGGTGCCAGAAAAACAAACAGGAGGTGGTCAAGGAACTGAAGGAGAGGCACCAAGAGATACAACTGGATGTAAACAATCGGGTGGAGAAGGTATACACCGTCATAGATAAAATAGACGGACTGACCCGAGAAAACAGAGAAAAAATCCAGGGAATCAATATACGAGAGAAACAGATGCAGGAAGAATTAGATGCATTAAGAGAAAAACCATATAATCACACACAGTTCATAACCAGTGAAAATCGAGAAATAATCAATTTTCGTAGCTACCGGAGAAACCCGATAGAATTCCTCAAACGGGTAGAAGAGCTGATAGAGAAGAACAGAGAAACCAGATGGTCCAGTGTAAGAAGTATGATCGATGAGATGTTCCGTGACACCCATGACAATTGGTGGACGGCCACACGACCTGAGATCAATGATACCCAAGAGTTCAAGAAACAGTTCAGGGAGAAGTATTGGTCCGAATCAACACAGAATGTGGTCCGCAATGACATCAGTAACGGAAGGTACGAGACACAAGGAGGACACACGTTAACATCGTACTTTCTGGGGAAGGTATGCTTAGCCAGAAATTTGGAACCCAAGATACCCGAGGAGTCGTTGGTAATACAACTGGGTTATCATTACGAAGAAGCCATCCAGAAGGCCAGGCGACAAGGCCAAATTAAAACAATTCAAGGAATGGTTAGTCTATTGGAGGACCTGGAGAACGATAACCAGTATCGAAAAAACAGGATCACAAACCAAAGATACAATAAGTGGAATGAACACAACAATACACCTAATTTCCATGGACCATACAATTATCCACAAAGCAATAATCGGAATAACTGGGGCCAAAATAACAATTCGCACGGTGCTCGAACTCTTATTCCCTTATTGTCGCGGAACAATGGCTGAGAGGGTGGCGGAGGTCATGCGTCGTAATGGTGGAGTGGCGGAGTTCTACCGGGTGGTGTTGGGGACGTTCGTCCCCGGTAGATTAATGGAGCAGTTGCGCCATCGACACTTTTATCGAGTGCAGGCGCGGGGCGAAAGTCTAGCCCAATTCGCACAACGAATCCGAGAGGTATCTCGAATACTGGGGCTGGGCATGTCGGAGGAGGAAGTGGTCCAAAATATTCTCGACGGCGTCTCCTCCGAGGACCGATTGCGTCTAGTTTTTGCAGAGCGGCCGCGGTGGTTTGCGGACCTGGACCGGCTGTGTGTCATGACCAAGGCCATCCAGATGAGCGACCACGCGAGGGGAGACGGTAGAGGAGAAGAACCAAGACCTCAGAGATCGGAAGGACCCAGGGAGCCTTTCTTCCACCGACAGGCCCAGCCAGTTCGAAATCGCGAGCAAAAGAATGCGGTTGTTTGTTACAATTGTAACCGCCCAGGACACGTGGCTAGAAATTGCACTCGAGGGCGCGCGCGTCCAGCACCACCTTCGTCTAGACCAGTACCAAAAAACTAAATAGACAGGGGAAGATATTTCAGAGGATGTCTTCCCCCCGCTCTAAATCTGTTCAACTTCCGACGACCTCCAGGCAATTGTTAGCATCCAACTCTTCCGACATCAAGGTCCGGTCCACTACCTCGCAACACCTTTCAGTATGCCCCTTTCTGTCGCTCGAGGTAAAAGGGGATCAGCTCAGAGCCTTAGTTGACTCCGGTTCAGCCCGATCCATCATCTCATCTCGGGTATACGCGGACCTTGAAAAGCAGGGCTTGATTAAGGAGTCGAACCTGTCATCTGCAGTATGCTGGACTGCATCCTGGGAAATCTTGCCTATCTCCCGGGTTATCACCTTCAAAATTAAAATCGATGGGTTTTCTTGGGTGTGGCCTTTTCTGGTTTCTCCTGCTCTGGGAGTGGATTGTATAATTGGTGCCGACTTCATCGCAAAGAGTGGTCTCGTGCTGGACATCCAAGCGCACCAATGTTTCTTTAAGTTTAATCGGGGAGTTCTAATTCCGTTCCTTGGGTACCAGGGCGCAAAGCCGGGTATCCAAGAAGTAGCTTGTCCCGATTCTGCACGAGATCATCTCACTCCATCCCAGCAGAAGGCCTTAGACCGATTGTGTGAGGAATTTCCCGAGGTGTTAACTCCTACTTTGGGACTCACACACCTGCTGGAGTACAAGATACGCCTAACAGATTCCAAAATAGTAAGGTCACACCCTTACAAATTCGCTCCTCCGAAGATGACCATTCTGCGAGAGAAGGTTCAAGAATTGTTAGAACAAGGGGTAATTGAACCTTCTCATTCGAGCTATGCCAGTCCAGCATTTTTAGTACCAAAGCCTGGGGGCAAGCAAAGAATGGTAATAGATTATCGGAAGTTGAATTCCAATATAGAGGTGGATTCTGTTCCCCTCCCAGATTTACATTCGGCCTTTGATTGGTTCAGTGGGGCCAGATATTTTACTATAATCGATCTTAACGCGGCCTATCATCAAATTCCTCTGGCTAAAGAGAGTAGACCATATACGGCCTTTTGTGTACCCTGGAATTTGTACCAGTACACAAGGGTTCCCATGGGTTTGGCTGTGGGGGCCCAGACACTTACTCGTCTTCTCGATACCGTTTTTCACGATGTGAAATTTCGGTTCGTGTTTAACTATCTTGACGATTTATTGGTATATAGCGAGACCTTCGATGATCATCTGGGTCATCTCAGAGAAGTGATGGGTCGGTTAAGGAGTTCTGGTCTCACTGTCAATCCCGAGAAGGTTCGTTTCGCCCAAGAGAGTATTTCTTTCTTGGACCACTTAGTTTCACACCGGGGCGATACGGTCGACCCCGAGAGGACACAGGGCATCCGTGACTTCCCTCCCCCTAGGGATGCGAAGGGCATAGCGAGATTCGTCGGTATGGTAAATTTTTACCGACGTTTCATACCTAACATCGCCGAGATTGCCGCACCCTTGAACGAACTGAGGAAGAAGGGCGCCAAATTTACATGGGGTGAAAATCAACAAAAAGCTTTCGACACCTTGAAGGAAGCCATCATCTCCCCACCGGTGTTACGGATGCCCGACTTTTCGAAGCCGTTTATACTGCAGACGGACGCGAGTTCGGTTGCGCTCGGGGCGGTTCTTTCCCAAGTGGTAGACGATGCTAGGCAGCCTGTGGCTTTTATTTCCCGGACATTGACCCAGCAAGAATGAAAATCATCTGTCTATGAGCTAGAGTGTTTAGCTGTAGTGTATGCTCTAGACACGTTCAGGCGTTTCCTGGAACATGCTGAGTTCCTGCTCGAGACCGACAATCAGGCTCTCTCTTGGCTTCTGGCTCATCCCCGGCAACTGGGTAAAATTGGTAGATGGGTGGTAAAGATCTCATCCTTTAAGTTCACCGTGCAACACATTAGGGGATCTCAAAATGTGGTTGCAGATGCCTTGTCCTGCATGTTTTCCCAGCCCAGTGATGCCCAATCTGAGCAACCCTGTTCCGTTCTATTAGACTTTCCATTAGCCTTCACTGATGTGTTACCTCATCAGTTAAACGACGAAGTGCTGGGTCCAGTCATCCAAAATATCAAGGAGGGTAACGTACAGGCCCCTTACTTCTTGTCCAAGGGAGTCCTCTGTTGTAGAGAGAGAAAAGGACGTGCCCCTAAGATCATGCTGCCTAGCAAGTTAGTGCCCATGGTCTTCAGTTATTACCATAATTCCCCAGTAGGAGGCCACAAGGGAATTTCTAAGACCACTTCCAGTGTTAGGAAACATTTTATCTGGAAGGGCATGGATAGGGACATCGCGACAAGGGATAAGAGCTGTCATCTTTGTGGCTTGAGCAAGCCTGCCCAGAACACCAAACTAGGGTTGTTGTCATCTGAGGTGGCGAGCAGACCGATGGAGAAGTTGTTCATCGACTACGTGGGGCCGTTCCCCCGTAGCAAGTCAGGTAATGCTTACCTGCTTGTTTGTGTGGATGCTTTTTCAAAGTTTGCCTGGCTACTGCCCTTACGGCAGGCAACCGCTCGTTTAACCATTAACGCGCTACAGAACAATGTGTTTCAGCATTTCGGTCTTCCGACCATCATTGTCTCGGACAATGGCCCGCAGTTCATTTCAGGTGAATTCCGGCGAATGTGTTTCGCCAGTGGGATCAAACACGTGACCACTTCCCCTTATTACCCACAACCGTCCCATGCGGAGAGATTCAATCGGAATCTCCGGTCCGCCCTGATTGCTTATCACGCAGAGCAACAAACCACCTGGGATCAGAATCTGAAGTGGTTACAATTAGCTTTCAACACGGCCCGACACGATAGTCATCAGGCCGTGCCCTTTGAAATCCTGTTTGGATTCTCGCCCGCACTCCCGTTGACCAATTTGTGGAATATCGAAGATCTTCTGCCGCGGGAGCCCAATAATAAAACAGCGGAGAGGTGGAAGGAAGCTCGGAAGAATTTGCTGCGAGCGCACGAGCGGGTCCGTCGGCGTTATAATCAGGGGCGAATTCCAAACCCCTTCCGAATTGGTGACTGGGTGTACAATACGTACTCAGCTCAGCCGCAGACAAACGTGCCGCAAAGTTGTGTTACCGCTGGTCGGGGCCATATCGCATCCTGGGATTCACGTCACCGGTGACGGCCCGGCTGGGCGTACCGGGGGACGATGTTAAAATAGTGGTAAGCCATATTTCTAAATTGAAGCGCTGTCGAGGGGGGATCGCGGATCAGTGAAGGGGGTTAGTCCCCGTAGAGATAGGGCAGATGCCCTGTTAAGGTGGCAGTTGTGTTCTGGCTTTAGTGGACAAGCCTCAGGAGGTCGGAAGTCTGCGACGTCCTCAACTTTTCTTTGGTCTTTTCTTCACTTTCCCTCTTTGCTGTGGGCTGGCCCTGATCAGGTCAGCGTGCAGTACCCGCACACTTACATACTACATGCCTTCTTTCGTCTCTTTCGTTTTCTTTCTGAGCCTCTGTTCTCCTGAGAGCAAGTGCTGCTGGGCCGACCTAATCACGATGACCACCGGCTTGTTTTGGGAGGGGGTACACTGCAGGGTACCCTCCCTGCGTTTAACTATGAGGCAACTATGTTGTCCTTTTGGGGTGAGGGTGTGCCGTTCTAATATAGATCGGCGATTATTCAGTATTTAACGTCAAAAATAAACGTTAAATGCTGTACGGTATTTAGCCCTAGCAGTTGAGATAAGCAATACTGCTGCCTGATTTACCATTTAGAGCGGCTTGATTAGTGCTGCACCCTAGCGAGCACGGTTTACGAGATCAGAACGGAAATTGCGTTTTCCGTAATTCTTTGTCTCTCGCTGGTATTCAAAGTGTTCGCCTCGTGGCATATTTTCTCCGGTAGAAAGAAGTTTTTGTTGCACCATCCTTCCACCTATGGCAAGCTAAACGATCACAGATCTGCGGTAAGTGCGGCAATATTATTATATAATTATCTATTTAAAGTTTTACTAATAAAAAAATGTTTAATATGCCACATTAAGTTGATGCAGATAACCTTTTACGTCACCTCGTGGCGATTGTGCAATACGTAATTTAAAGGTAATTATTTTTAGTAATACTATATTAAATTCACATGTATTAACTAAGGCACCAAAATTGAGAGTCATATGAATGCAAAAAGTATTTGTTTAAATCATACAGACATGGATGTAATCTGATAACCTTATTATGGCACCTCGTGGCGAGTGTGCAATGCGTAATTCAGAGTAAGTTACATACAACCTTTACTAGTGAATATAGTAACACTATATCAATTGCAGAAAGCCTACTAAGGCACCAGAATTGAGAAGTATGTAATTGCCAAAAGGTATTAATTTAAATAGTATAGAAATGATGTAATCAGGTAACCTCTCTCAACCACGTGGCAAACAAAAATTCAGACTATGTGCAAATTTTATTAAAAGTGTAACAAGCTGAATAATTAGCTAAGCAAAATTGAAGTATGTTAACCCACATGGGTAAAGTTTATTACTATTAAATGTAACTGTACTAAATGTTTTCAAATAGGGCCTGTTGGCCATATAACCTTGCCAAGTGTGTCAAGTATTATATTTAAATAGCCCTAAAGCTGTGTTAAGATTATATATGGGTTTTGGGTGTGTGTGAAGTTTCTGGGGGAATTTATTTTGTGTACTCTAGCTGATAATATATTGTATGATCAGGGTTCCTCGATGAAGGCGGGGACCAGCTCCAACCTGAACTTTTGAACATCCAGATTTCTCTCTCAACTTCATCTGCCGGAGAGGAATAGCAATGACGAAACACAAACACCCTATGATGTAGGCCACGAGATTGCCACTTCACACCCATGGACAAAATAAGGTGAACTCAATCCATTATATTCTTTACACATTGTGATGCACTCAATAGAGCCAGTGAACCCATTCAATCACTCAACAACATGACTTTCAAGTTTTAAACATTTTAATTGGATCCCCGATTAACGGGACAGAATAGTGTGTGAACTGGGAGGGAAATCTTTTGTAAATTTTATTAATTTGTTTGTATAATTTGTGAGCTCAGAGGCTGACATGCATCTTTGGCTGCTCACCTTTCAAACGTGCAATTCCTTCTTATTTTCAGTATAAGGGTTTCATCACTGCTTCTAATTCATTCAATCAACTTGTAATTTCTCTGTTTCAATTTAGTGTTCATTTTATATATTAATTTCTCATTTTTAAATTCAGTTTGCATTATATAGGGATAGAAGTTTCTGTGGTAGTTAAGTAGAGTCACAAGTTTAATCCTGTACGGGTGCATGTTCATGCAGTGTTAAACATGCTGTTGAGACAGGTTGAATTATGCACTGACTTGCCCATCAACATGTCGGTCTCTGGGCCAAAATTACTTTTTAAAAGGGTTATAAGGTTCATGACACATTACTATTTTCAAAACTTAACAATATTTCTATATATATAAATTCTATTAATTAATTATGATAACTGGGCTGTTCACTGTATTCTAAATTTTATTTCTCCCAGTATAAGTGCCCAGTGTGGCAGTATTTTATAATAGTATTAGGCACTTGGCCAAATTTTGAATTTATTATGTCCTGGGGACTACTGGTGTTGCATATATACTCAGATACACGTGTAATGTGTTATGCACACATTAAGAATTAAAACCTGACATGGATTTTCATAAATTATTAATGATGTACCTCATGGGGGTAGAAAAGGGTGTGGCAAGAGATCAATGTAATAATTGTCCTGTATTGTGGAACATGTAGATGTATTGTATATTCGTGTGTGTATTTTGTGGGGTTCTATATGTATTGTACATTTGGGTGTATTTTTGGGGGAGTTAGATATAGGGCTTATAAAAAGAAAAGAGAAAACATAGGGTTATATATATATATATATATATATATATATACCTTTAATTTTTGATGACAATTAATTAATTCTATCTCTATTAATTTTTAATTAATATTTTTTCTAAGAGAGTTAATTTATTTTAATTAACTTTAATAAAGAGTATGTAGATTTGTCTCGATTTAATTTTAATTAATATTTTTTGTTTAAAAGAGAATTAGTTCTTCTAATTAACCTTATCAAGATGGATATAAATTTTATCTCAATTAAGTTTCAATTGATTTTATTTAGAGAAGATAGAAAATAAATTTTGGAATTATTTATAATTTCAAGTAACCTTTTTAAAGAATATAAATTATTTTAATTAACAGTTTTAAGGGGAAAATAGATTCTCAATGTTATATTTATTGATTTTGTTGTTAATATTTTTAAAAAAGGAGATAGAATAATAAACGGATTTTATTAATTGTTAATTTTATGAGTTTTAATTGCAAGTCCCGTCTCACTGGATCCAGCGCACTTTTGGCTTCTCTAGGCTTTGGTCTAGTTCTAATTATCTTGTGGCCCCTCTTAAAAAAAAAATAATAATAAAAAAATAATAATAATTTTTTTTTACCAGTCTAAGTTAAAGCGGGGTTACAACGAAACCGGTAAAGAACCAATATAAAAGGTAAATATTAGTATTGAATAAGTGACAAATGTAATTAATAATTAATAAAACCCGATAAATAAAAATACACTAACCCAAGAATTAGAAGTATATGTAAGTAAGAAATAGAGAAAGATATGAACTTAGTAAGTATAAATAATATGTGTAAAGAAAGAGAGAGATATTGAGATAGTGAGAAATAAACTGAAAATAACTAAGTAACAAAGAAAAGTAATGATAGGGATTACCCAGTAGCGATTCCTCAGAGCAAGCAAGGCAAGCAGTGCTTGCCCAAAGAAAATCAGGCAAAAGTAAATGGTTACATATCGAACAATAATGTTGTCATCAAAAACAGTTTCAAATGCCTTCTTATCTCTCATCTTTTGAAAACCGGCGGCGAATTCATCACCTATCTTACTGTCAAAATGCTACTGATGACTTGATTTGATCAAAGTCATTAATATCAGTATCACTTCACTTCCTGTTTTAACAGCTGACCGAGCGCTTCGCTCCCAAGGCAAGCACTTTAAAAAGTGCTTCGGTGCACTAACCTGTTTGAGGTTAGCTTTTGTATTGGAAGTTACAAGTAAAGTAAAGTGCCGGTGTGCGTCTGTTTGTATCCGTCCTGTGAATCTGTGTGAATTATGTGTGATACAAGTTCAGCAGCTTCGACGTCGCAGTGCAGCTGTGTTATTCACTCCCTTATACAGAAACCTTTTAGAATGCGTTCCTATGAAGAGAAAAAAGAAATAGCAGCGTGTCCACAACCACAGTCTGAATTAACTACCTTAACCAAAAAATTGAACAAAACGCAGGTAACAAGACATTTCAATACCTCTTACTACAAGAAATATTCTTGGCTATGTGGGTGTGCATCTAGTTCTTCTTTATTTTGCTGGCCTTGTATTTGTTTTGCTAATCCAAATGATTATAATAATGTTTGGTTCAACAAAGGTTATACTGACCTCAACAATTTAATTAATGCTAGCAACCGTCATCAAAAATCAGAAGGTCATGTCAGAGCTTTTTTGACGTTTAAAGAATTCGGTAAAACTCGAGTAGGCACCCAGCTTGATATTCAATGTAAAATTGAAATTACTAGGCATAACGAAAAAGTGACAAAGAACCGACTCATCCTTAGACGTTTCATTGATATTACCTGTTTTTTGGCCAAACAGGAATTAAGTTTTCGGGGTCATGACGAATCAGAATCATCTACCAATCAAGGCAACTACAGAGAACTTGCTTCTTTACTTTCGACATACGACCCATTATTAGCTCAGCACTTGGATGAGGCTACCATTTTCACTGGTCTTTCATGTTCAATACAAAACGACTTAATTGATGCTGTGAAAGATGTGGTATTTAATAAAATAAAAAATGAAATAAATGCAACTGATTTCATTGCAGTAATGATAGATGAAACGTCTCACTGTTCAAAAAAGTCTCAGTTAACCACGATATTTAGGATCATAGATGAGAGTGGTACAGTGCAGGAAAGATTTCTAGGTTTTTCTGATGTCAGTTCCGACCGTTCTGCTAGGGCACTTTCAGAGCACGTCATTGAAGTTGTAGAAAGGTTAGGATGCAGTTCGAAAATCGTTTGTCAAACGTACGATGGGGCTTCAGTTATGTCTGGAGCATTGTCTGGCACACAGCAACGAGTCAGAACTCATTTTCCCTCTGCAATTTTTGTGCATTGTTTTGCCCATGCGTTGAATCTCATCTTAACACAGTCAGTAAGTTTTATCTCAGGATGTCGAATTTTTTTCTCCACTTTGGGTGGTCTTGTTTCATTTTTTTCTCCCTCTTCTTCCAGAACATATTTACTCGATTCAGTTGTCCGTAAAAGGCTTCCGCCCATGGCACCAACTCGGTGGAATTTCAATGATAGACTGGTTGAAACCATGTGTCATTATAGGCTTGACATCATAAATTGTTTTTGGAAAATAGTAGACAATGAAAGTGAATGGGAAAATGACGCTATTTTTAAAGCTAGGGGTTTCATTAACTTTCTTCAGTCTTTCGAAACTGTACTTCTTTTACAGTTATTCGAAAACATTTACTCAAAAACTGGTCATGTGTATAATATTCTGCAGACAAAATCACTTGATATTTCTTACTGTCTCTCAGAAGTAACTTCTAGCAAACAATATTTAAATGACTTGAGATTTTCTTTTTTCAACGATCTCTTACAAGAAACTACTGTTCTTGTTGGGCAGCCCACCACCACCACCAGGAGACAAGCTGACGTAGATCCAGTTTTGCGGTTCAGGAGATTGTTTAATGAGGTCTTGGATGTTCTGATTGTCAATATTGATTCTAGGTTTTCAAACCTCTCTCAACTTAAGTTTCTCGAAATTTTGGATGCTACTAAATATAGTGATTTTAGAAGAGTATTTCCTACTGAAAGTTTGAACTGCCTGGCTACGACTTATTCGGGGAAATTTGACATACCCATACTTAGGACAGAACTGAACATTATTTATAGCCATGACAACTATCAGAACAAGTCACCAGTGAAAATATTAGAAACTATTGTGCAAAACGACCTTCAAGAAGCTCTCCCTGAGTTGTGTAAGCTCTGTAAGCTTGTTCTTACAATCCCAGCTACTTCTGCTAGTGCTGAAAGGTCGTTTTCAGCCCTGAAACGAATTAAATCAATTCAGAGAAATACATTGGGGCAGAACCGTCTGAGTTCCTTAAGTTTCTTGTCATGTGAAAAAGAGTTATTGGAGGCTATAAGAATACCTCGAGAAGGGTTTGATTTTTATGATGAAGTCACTAAACAGTTCATCAAGAAAGAAAGACGGATGGAATATATTTTCAAGTGATTCTGGTCAGTATCTAGTCACATTGAAGAAACTACTCTACTGACCAAAAAATGTCTCGGGAGTATTTTCTTCTGTTTTCTCTTTTGATCCACATGGTTGGGAATTGGTTGGGGTGGATCGGGCAGGACACATGTGGCATACCTCCCCGCGGTGTGTCCTGGGTACTGGCTGCTGAAATCATAATTTTTGTAAAATTAGGTAGCTTGCTAAATGCCACTTTTATAATCCTCATACTAATTATACTTGATGAATATTTTTCTCACAATGATACAAACAAGTGTGTACCTGAATATTTTGTAATGCTTTTCTAGCACTGGAATTTTATGTATGTGTGCCTATGTTGTGCTTAGAGTCAATGCTTGCCCTACCCATCAGGCCAGGAATCGCCACTGGGATTACCCACTAATAAACACTTAATAAAAAGTTTAAGAAGTGCCCATAGTGAAAATGAAAAAACCCTAAAGTAAAATGATAGAGAAAAAACACTAAATAAATTTAAAAAAACACAAGATAATTTAAAAGTGAAGGTGATGAGTAAATAAAAATATTGTCAATGATAGCAATAGGAAAAATAGTGAAAGCTAAGATAAACACTTAGTAAAAATAACAAACACTAAAGGTTTAATAGTGAACAATATTAATATTTAAGAAAGTTGTTAAGAATATTATTTAAAATAAACAATTAATTAAGAAGTAATGAACACTGAAGAGTGATGTTAACTGTATTGATTATAAAAGAATATTATTGTAAAGTTTAAAAGTATATAATAGTATTTAAAAGTGAGAATCCCATGAAAAAGTAAACAGATAGTGTTACCATGGAGTGAAGTGAAAGATTATTTATAAAATAAGAAGTTTAAAACAATCAATAAACACCCATGTTATAAGGGATAATTATTGAAGTAAGTTCAAAAGAGGTGAGGTTGTTTATCACCCAAAAAAAAAATAAAATAAAATGTAAGGAATTGTACACCAATATTGCCTACTAATTGTTAAATAATTGTTTAAGCAAATTTATGAATAGGATATGGCTGGGGTAATTATACCAACCATAGACCTAAACGTTGTATTTTATATGATAAAAAATAGTAAATAATAGCCATATTGTTGACATTGGCGGAGTAAATAAGTAAGAAAGTAAAGCAATATATGACTTAGAAAACGAGAAAACCAGTTCGTAAATAATTAGCAATACATGATGTATAAATTAGTAGTAACATACAAATAACACAAAAACAAAACCAAAACACATCAATAGGTAACAAAACCAGTTATAAGAACAAAATAAAGCATTAGGCTAAAATGAGATGTAATGTATATGAAATAAGTAAAAATCAGTAATGGCTACTTAGGCTTAAGAAATGCCTAACTGTCAAACACCAACAAATACAAATTGTATGAAAATAACAAAGTAATTAACAAATCCAAGGCGAATAATCAACCAAGGATAAACTGTAAATCTTATTAAAGGCAAAATATTAGAATAAGGACTTAAATCAAAAGAGAAATGTAATTAGGAAATATTAAAATAATAGTAAAATTATAAAACATGTAATAACCCAATCTTGTGGGATACCAAAATAATCTTTGGAAGAAAATACAAATAACAGTGATAATAATTATTACTTAGGAAGGAAGATAATGGAAAGCAATCAGAAGATATACAAGGATTTTGAAAAGAATTCAAATTTTGATAACAATGGATTTATAGCCAGATTAACCAATCAGATTTAATTAGTAACCATGGCAACTGCCGTTAGGGACGGAATTACCGTTGAATATCGTTACTCGTAAAACGACGCTCTTGGAAAACAGAAGCCAAATTTTGAACAACCAAATATTTAATTTAAAATGTTATAAAAGTAAACCAAATTACCACAACTGAACGAGAAGGAAGCAGACGATGACTGAAACTATTTAACTGATGTCGAAGACCATTTAAATCAAAAAAGAAATGAATAAATTGCTCCGATTAAATTGAAAAAGATGCCAGAAGCCCAAACAATTGAAATTTGAATACGATTGCAGCTCAAGTCCTTTTTACTTTTTACCAGACCAACTGCATACACCCAGTCTACTAAGGCCTTAAGTATCATTTAAATTACCCAGATTTCCAAAAAAAACGCACTTTAAATATTTCTCACTGTACTATGAACTATCACTAAACTGAATTTATTCTCTTTCAAAGATCAAATAAAAAACTAAGACACTGAAAATTTGTCAACTTATAAAATTAACCTGTTGTTAGTTTACGAACTTTTGAAACACTTTTACTACACTCCAAAAAACAAATTATAGCTACACGTTATATTATTTAAGTAGAAATAATGTAAGGTTGTGTATTTTTATTATTGTAATTGCATCTAATCCTTTTATCGTAATCTCAAGAATCCAGACGATCGAACGAAAATATTTTGGTATACTACTCCGACAGACGCCATTATGGTGTATCTGTTACATTCAGAATCGATTCGTCAAAACCCAGAGAAAATTGTCTTAGATTAATTGCCGGTGCAAAATAATATAAAAAACCAAATATAACCTGTGTCACTGAATAAGTAATAACCATTAACTAATAAACCAATACTGTGTGTAACCAATGTGTTTTATTTTCATTAGGAAAGTGTATTATAAATGTTGTACATGGTAGCGAACAGCTATGAATTGATGGCAAGCGCTCAAGCAGTAAACACAGCAAACTGCTGGCTTGATTGTAAAAATCGATAAGTGGAGGGAACAAGTTTGAATTCTCCCTACCGCCAGAGCTGACTCGCCGATAATACTAAATATTTTAATTGTTTAAAATAAACAATTTGGCGCCACCCGGGATATATACACCCCTAGTGAACCTCAGGTAAGGACTTCGATACCTGGTTATTCGTACGTTCGCGACGGACTCAATCAGCGTAAGTTACGTTACCGAGCGATGACGGATTGGTAAGACACAATACACCAATTACATTCTGACACTTGCAGAAATTAGAAAAAAGAGGGTGGTTACAAAATATATGTATATATATATATATATATATATATATATATATATATAGTAACATCACAAGATCAAGCCATAAAATACAATACTTTCCTATACATACAATTTTGGTTAACCAAACACAAGCTTCCCATATTTAAAAATTATAAACTTAAAAAGAACAGAAACAGTGAAACTACATATCACAAACAGTATAGAACAATCACTTGTGAAAGACACAAACTCATTTAATATAAATTGTTAAAACAATATATTTTGCCTAAAATATGTGTGATGAATTCTGTTTGTAAAAAACCAATAGGATTTGTGAAAAATCCATATTTTTTATTTTAATGTGCTATTCTAATATCAGTTAATTTGTTTTCAGTTGTTCTTTTGTATAATCACAAGGACCCACCGCTATAAAATACATACACGTCCAATAGAACACATATGTACATTATTTATTTTATATTTTAAATATTATGTTAAGACTAAATGGACTTATGACTTTGAAAATATGTTAACAATTTTTATTTTACCCTGAGAAAAAGAGATTTCATGTACCGAAGAGCTACTGGAGAGCATGAAGGTAATTACTGAAAATAAAATTCGATGACATACAAGGATTGAAAATCATAATTTAAATAAGTAAATAAATCTGATTTCATACAAGCATCTGAATAAAGCATTTTTATTTATTATATCACAATTTAAAGCGATTAAGGCTGATTAAAGAATGAAATATTATTTTTTTGTTTTGCTAAACATTATGCCACTGATTTGTTATAATATTATTATATACATCAATAAATATTATTTATTGATTAATTAATATAACATAACATAACAGTAACATAATATAGATTTTGGCTCACACAATGTGGGGCAAACAATCCTTCATACTTTACATTATATATATATATATAATATGAAATCTCAAGTTGTGTCTATTAGAAATATTTATAGTTGTGAAGCGGAAATAATCATGTTTATGAAATAGTTTAATTTTGTTACCTTGCTTCCAACAAATTTTTCTATAGCCTGTTATATTGTTTTTATAGAGTTTAATCATTGTACTCATACATCAATTACAATCTCTTTTATTTATCATAATTTCTTTTGTATTTGTAATTGTTTATTCACTAACTTATGCAGAGCATCACCTTGAAAGATATGTTTTCATCACTTGCTAATTAAAAAGTGATACTAAATTATTTTTCTTAATTATTTTAAACTATTATGTTTTATAAACTTCTTTTTCTTAGTTTTTTTTTAATTATGATTTTTCATGCACTATATCTACTACATACAGTGAAACTTCGCTAATTCGGACTTCACTAATTCGGAATTTCTATAATTCGGACTGGGGTTCTCAGTACTGTAATTTATATGTACATATATAAAAATTCAAAATCAAGTGTAGATTTAGCCTACTTGAGAAGAGAAAGGCCGGAAATACTGTACATAGTGTATTTCCATGAACTGGGATTATTAATTGGTAGGTCAGCGATAACGAAAAGCAGTGTCGCATACATTTCCTGGAAATTCTGAACAGTAATGTACAATTCATAACAATAGATATGACTCATACAGACTTTCACATTTGTCATCATTGTGAACGTTCGTCCCATAGCCAGTCACTTTACGTTTTGACTCCGTAGTGTTCGTACCTTTTACTGTGTTCAAAAATGAGTAAACGTGGTTTGTATAAATCGTTCACGATAGAACAAAAGATAGAAGTTTTAAAATGTATTGACAAAAGTGATTCGGTACAGAGTTTTTTACGCGATTTCAGTATCAGTAAATCGACATTTTACGATATTAAAAAAAGAAGATCAGCAATTACAAATTTCTCATTGAATAGACACTTTGATCGGCCAGTGAAATTAAGCGAAAACGGATGACTCCTGCCAAAACGTCTGACATTGACGAAGCTGTTTGGTCGTGGTATAAACAACAACGAGCTGCTGGTGTACCGATCCGTGGGATAGAATTGCAGACTGCTGCTGAACGTTTTGCTACTCATTTTCAAACCCAAGATTTTAAGGCAAGTACAGGGTGGTTGTTTAGATTTAGAAATCGACATGGCATAGCAAACCGATCGATTTGTGGAGAACTTTTAAGTGCAGATCATGAAGCTGTTCAGCCATATAAGGATAAATTACAAAAGATTATTAATGATAATGAACTTGAACCGTGGCAAATGTACAATGCTGATGAGACGGGATTGTTTTGGAAGGCAATGCCAAAAAATACACAATCGAGTAAAAAAGAAACCCATACACCTGGACATAAAATAAATAAAATGAGGCTGTCTGCATTACTGTGTGCCAACAATTCCAATGGTACGCATAAATTAAAATCTGTTGTTGTAGGAAAATCTAAAAACCCAAGAGCAATGAAGAACATAAACGAGACTGATCTTCCTGTGATTTATAAAGCTCACAGAAACGCATGGTTCAGCTGTGAAATTTTCAATTCTTGGTTTCATAACAATTTTATACCATCAGTCACAACATTTCAGATGGAAGAAAAAAATGTTGCTAGGGAAGAAGTTAAAGCAGTGTTGTTATTGGACAATGCTCCAGTGCATCCTGCAGAGGACATTTTACGAAGTGATAATGGAAAAATAAAATGTCTATTCATGCCTCCTAATACATCGGCACTAATACAACCAATGGACCAAGTAGTAATCTATAGTTGCAAATGGCTGTACAGAAAGAAACAGCTACAAGACTGTCTCGTATTTTTTGAAGATGAAGAGGGTTGCAGTACCAGTTTAGGTGAACAGACTTTAATCAATATGAAAAATTACAACATAAAATTTTATTTAACTAGGCTTCAAGTTGGAAGGAGGTGAAAGCCATAACGATTGCTAATTCTTGGAAAAAACTTCTTAACCCTGAAGATAACAAAGAAGAGGATTTTAATGGAATTGAAGATGATTACAGAAATATTTTAGAAAATGCAGGAGAACATGAGACAAACACGGAAAATATTCGAGAGTGGCTGGATGAAGATGCTGGTGAGGTAGGGTACATTGTGCAGTCGGAAGAAGAAATAGCTGCTACTATAGAAGGTCGCCAAACTAAGGGACTGATGACAGACGATCAAAATGGTGATGATGATGATGACGATGAGGAAGAAAACGATCACGAAGAAAGTGAGAATGTTAAAATAAGTGATGCAATAAAAAACGTACAATCCTTGTTGAAGTTCGTAGAAACGCCTGCAAACTCTGACTTAAGCAAATATTTTTTTGTTTTAAGTGAAATGAAACAGGATTTTGTGAGGAAACAGCTAAAAACAAAATACACGCAGAAAAAAGTTAGTGATTTTTTTAAGAAGCTGTAGGCTTGGTAGAATACGTACTGTGCAGTGAAAATAGAGTGTTTTGTATTTAAGTACTGTATTTAAGTTTTGTTTTCTATGTAAGTTACGTACTACAGTATAAAACTGAATCGAATTTTTTTAGTAAACATCACATAAACAGGTACTGTACGTTATTTCTTATTTTATACCTCTTCTACTACTAATTAATAGAGCATTAAATACAGTATTTTTAACAAGAACATGCAGTAGACCTCTTGTAGATTTAAATTGGGTTTCAGAATGATTTCTTTTATATTGTCTGCTATCGGTAACCAATAGACACGCAAAAACTCGCGATCAGTTCGTAATGTTCTATAATTCGGACTTTCAGCAATTCGGACTGAGCTTGGTCTGCATTAGTCCGAATTAGCGAAGTTTCACTGTATTTAAATTTACTTACTGTATTTATTTACAGACTTTTATATAAAACTTTGCACTTTTTTAAGGTCAATGTGTTATTGACAATTTAATATACCCTAACTACAACAATATAACTATCTCAATATTTTTGGCCTATATGTGAATTCATATATTTTCTTGGATTTTGTTGTCTATGATGTGTCCATTAATTAACTAAATATACGTATATCCTTGGATTTTGTTGTTTATGACGTGTCCGTTACTTAACTAAATATAATTACTTCACTACCGACTCGGAACACAAAGTTTTTTATAAGTGAAAACGTAAAAGTTTTACCTTATAGACTTAACCGGCTTTTAACGTAACCTCTGAAGAAGCTTTTAAAAGCGAAAACCAGTTAAGGCTATAATGTAAAACTTTTATGTTTTCACCTATAAAAAACTTTGTGTTCTGAGTCGGTAGTGAAGTAATTATATTTAGATACGTATATCACTACCGACTAGGAACAAAACGTTTTTTATTGGTAAAAACGTATAAATTTTACCTTCTAGCCTGAACCAGTTTTTGCTTATTATAAGCTTCATCAGAGGCTGCCACTGGGAGCGGTGTCTGTCTTGTTCTTGGCAACAGTATCAACTTTTGAAGGATCGATGTTGTGTGTGTGGCGTGTGATATGTTCGAATAATACATGTGATTTGAATTGTGTCTGTTCATTTAGATGTTGTTTTTATGTGTTTTTGTGTGTTTGTATATTTCCAATTGTTCTAGAGTGTCTAGTTTTCAGCCTTTTGTGTGTACGTGTAGAATATCCATGTTGTTTTCGATGTTTGTGAATCCACCTTTGTAAACCACCTCATTGAAGCAAACCACACATACACAAACATCGACAACAACATGGATATTCTTATATTATACATAATCATAGGAAATATCATATCTAAGATAATTAAGATGATTACAGAACTTTTTAATATAGAAAAATGGTCAATTCATTGCTACAGCAGTTCGATAGGACTCTATTTAAAAGCATTAAAAGTTTTTGATACTCATTTCCTCAGTTTTCTCAGACACTGTTAACATAAAAAATCCTGAATATTTAACACTAACTTGATTAGAACAGGAAACAAATTAATTACATATCTCACAATATAAGGAACTTAATAAAATTAAGGTATCAAGTAACAATTAATGTTATTGGTTTTTGGAGTTTTTCAGAAATAAACATAATACTATTTACAGAAATATTAAAAACTGAACTATAGGCACTGTTAAAAAACAAATTAAAGTTTGCATCAACAATACTCAGCTTACCACATTTGAAACGTCTGCAGTTCTTAACATTGCAAGGTATATCTGAGAGTACAGAGTAGTTGCCAACAGAATGTCCCTTGATGGGTTCACAGCCACATTCAGTACAGTATTCATTTTAGAGCCCAGTTCATCTTTGACTTCACTGGATGGTATACAGTAAACAATTCTTCTTTTGTACCTGCATGATGAAATTTCAGACAACTTAAAAGACAAGAAGAATGCCAATTTTACTTACTAAATGATCTAATTAATGACTTTTCAAATTAAAAATAAAAATTATATTTCTTAGAGATACAACTTATTGTAATTAAGTATATTAATTTTAAATGATGAAAATACAATTAATCAACAGCCATCACTGTCTTAATTGTTGTAAAAAACCAAGTAATATAAATAACAAGTAATGAATATGTTTTTTAACTACTATAGATAAGCAAATAATAGATATATCAATTTTGAATTTTTGTTATGCGATACAAGTGATATCACTGAAAGCTGTTTTCTAAAGATTAAATTTTTCTGTTTTTCAAAAACACAGGTTGATATATATAAAAAAATGTTTAAAATACAGACTTCAGATTTTGTGCACTTCTTCATCATACTATATGAAATGTTTCTGATATAATGAAATAAATGTCTGGTACCTCCAGAACATGAGAAGTCATTAATTATTCAAATTACAAATTTTTAGGTGATTTTTTTAGGGTGTAGAACTTGATGAAGAGGGAAGATATAATGTTCAGCATTCCTAATTTTTTTTGTTACCTAAATTTTATTCAGCTTTGGGTAGCTGAATGAGATAACTTACTCCCCCAATCCTAATCTCTGCCTGTTCCTATGGAGAGATCTATGAGAGACCAAGCTTATATATGTACATTTCATTTACAAAGGTCAATGAGTTATTCATAGTAACTGTTCTTGTCTCAACACATAATCAAAATAGAGAATGATATCTACTCACTTGTAGTTTAAAGACAATATTGTATTAACCAATGTGCTTTTTTACCAAGATTGACCAGTTTTATCAAGCCAGGACACAAGGACACACTTGATAGCTGATAGCTGTAGCTGTTGTTTATGACTTCCTCTGTGCCATATAAATCCCACTGAAATTGCTTGGATAAAGATTAAAAGTTACATAATGAATTAGAACTATCACAGAAATCTCAATTTTATGACACTGAGTGAAATAACTGACAAAGTAATAAGGTCCATAACAGAAAATAAGTTGTTAGGGTGCAACAAAAATGTCAAAGAGGTAGAGGCCTCCCAATTAGTAAAGAGGAAGTGCTGGGGTAGTATCAAACCTCACTGACAATATTATAATCATATCACATTTCGATGATGATAATTCAAATATCACCACCAACAGTGACATTGATTCTTATCATAATACAAGTACTGAAATGAAAGAGAAAAGATTATGAACTCTAGAGTCTACTTGGCCTCTTTAAATATATAAATAAACTGTTACATTTCAATTTGTAGGTCTAAAGCTTTCTTCAATGGCATGATAATATTCTTTATGCATCAACTCTTCTGGTATCTGGTGTCTAAACCAGATACTGAAAGAAGGGTCACTGTATCAACACCAAGACCATACAACTGTAGATGATTTCCATAGCTGAAGTCAAAATGTTTGTTCGTCTTAATAATGTATCATATGTTCTATATCAAATAAATCTAAACTTGAAAGTTTGAATGGTATTCAATTCCTTCTAAAAGCATATTATTACAAAAAACTCTTGATAATCTGAACTAACTGATACTGGGTGCAATGAATGATAAGACAAAGATGACTGGTAAGATGAAAGATAGTAGAACTGAAAATTACAAAATACACAACCTGTTAGATGGAGGGAGAGATGGTTGGTAAACTTGCAAGCTTGCATTATCAAACATTTGGAATTCCCATAGCTTAATAATGGGAAATAAATATTAAAATACTGTCACATACTACATTAAGGTTAAAGGAATGAAATTCCAAAGTAGAATAACTCAAAAATATATAATTTATGTTGGTAGCCAAGATAGATTACCCTAGATAGAAAATGTATATATTAGATTAAGGAATTACATTTCTAAACATGAACAAGTTTGAAACAGCAAAGTTAACTCTTCAAGTTTTAAACATTTTTAACTATGTTATTTAATATATTGTTCTACTGAAAAAATAAAGTAACGTTTAAAATCACTCTTTTCAAACTGTACAAAATACAAAAAAAGACACAATAATAATATTGTAGTCTGTCTCATGCTTTCTACCAGTGTTGATCATATTCATTGATCATACATGTCCACTATTTGAGACATTTACTTTAATATTTTCTGATTTATCTTATATTATAAATTATTGTGTTTTCATAATTTACATTGTTTCTTTTTTACTGATTAATTTATTTAATTACATTAAACTTACATTATGGATTTTACTTGTAGCTCTTAGGATTAACAAGATTATTGAGCATTGTATTTATTTAATTACATTAAACTTACATTATGGATTTTACTTGTAGCTCTTAGGATTAACAAGATTATTGAGCATTGTATTAACAATGCTCCACTGAATTTTTATTATCCAAACTACAGTTTAAATGCATCATTATTCTATGCCAACATAATAACCAGAAAATGGTTTTTGCTTTAGTCACCTGTATTTAGTTTCTTTTTCAAAGATGGATATAGTATCACCAACAGAGAAGAGAAAACTGTTTGTGAAAGAATGCACACAGGTTACCTCTTTGTCAGGGTCCATTCCAAGTCGAACAAGTGATGTTATTGATGATGATGACTGCACCTGAACTTCTCCACTTCTGAAAATTATGAACCTCAACAAACAACTTATTCACAAAAAATTTTAAATAAAACATTGTAGAAGATATTCATAAAAAGTATATACTATCTGTATACACTAAGTTGGTGTCTGGACCGGCGACTACCAGCCCCAGGTAGTCGCCGGCCCAGACGCCAACTTAGTGTATACAGATAATAACTTAGTTAAATAACAACAAAAAATAGTTATTTTCTATGATGAGGTATGCCAGATATGAAAACAGTCAAACCTTAATAACTTGAATTATATTAACTTCAAGCCTTAATTATTTAAACTGTTTTTATTTCCCTTCCCCTTCATTTCCAAAGACCTCTTTGAGCAGAAAACTAATAAATAGCTAACTCATATTTTTTTAAACCATAATTTAAGAATATGGCTTTTTTGCCTGGAGTTCCAACCAAGTATTATTAGGATACACATGCTACCAATAAATGAGTAAGAAAATACTTCATACTTTCCAAAATAGTACATTACATTTTACAAGCTTATAAGAAAAAAGTTCTGCGTAGTATATATTTAGTCATTATCAAATATACGTCTATACTTTTTCACAGTTGCCCAAACTAACCAGACAAATTGTTTATTTAATGATAATTTATTAAAGTCAATAAACGAAACTGTAAGCATTTTCTTATAATTCCAAGTAAGTAAATATCACTATTGTTTGACGACTCGGAACACTAAGTTTTTTATAAGTAAAATCGTAAAGATTTACCTTACAACCTAAACCGGCTTTCACCTTTAGAAGGCTTCATCAGAGGCTGCCATAGGTAGCGCTGTCCGTCTTGTTATTGGCGACGGGATAGTTTTTCGAAAGATCGATGCTGTGTGTGTGTGGTGAGATGTGTTCGAATAATGCGTGCGATTTGAATTGTGTCTGTTTGTTTAGGATGTCATTTTAATTTGTTTTTGTGTGTTTGTATATTTCTAATTGTTCTAGAGTGTCTAGTTTTCGGCCTTTTGTGTGTACGTGTAGAATGTTCATGTTATTGTCGATGTTTTTATATGTGTGGTTTGCTTCAATGAGGTGGTTTGCAAAGGTGGATTCTGTAGTGGTGTGGAGTGCCTTTGTGTGTTCAATGTATCTCTGTTTGAAGCTACGTCCTGTCTGGCCTATGTAGAATTTATTGCAATTTGAGCAATTTAGCTTGTATACACCGGGTAGATCGAATTTGTTTTGTGTTTTGTGCGTGCGTTTTGATAGTGTGTGTTCTGTTTTGTTAGTAGTTTTGTAAGCGATTCTGTATCTTGCTTTTTTGAATTTGTGGGCAATTTTTTCAGTTTGTTTGTTGATGTATGTTAGTGTTATGAATTTGTTGTTTTCTGTCTTTGTCTGTTGTTTGTTTTGTGTTTTGTGTAGGAGTTTACTGACTATTGTTCTGTCGTTTCGAAAAACTATCCCGTCGCCAACAACAAGACGGACAGCGCTACCTATGGCAGCCTCTGATGAAGCCTTCTAAAGGTGAAAGCCGGTTTAGGCTGTAAGGTAAATCTTTACGATTTTACTTATAAAAAACTTAGTGTTCCGAGTCGTCAAACAATAGTGATATTTAGTTGAGTAACGGACACATCATGGACAACGAATCCAAAAATCCAAGTAAGTGTTTTCTTCCCTTGCATATAAGGATACATATAAAGATACATGAATGCTTTTTCATCAGGTTATATACCTCCTTTTATATACCACCTTATACACCTCATTTTGGTATGGTAAGTAGGGATGTAGGGATATACATAATGTATATTGTGTATTTTGGCGCCTGAGTAGAATCTGCAAACTAATAAACAACTAAGTGTATGATAAAATAAAAGTACCGGTACATTTCTTTGTACTGAGTAAACTCAGGTGTATAAAAGATCTTTGAATTAAAAGAAGACAGAAGAAGAAGAAGACTATGAGGTCCATTCAGAATGCAATGAGAAGATAAAACAAATCTACAAATAGCAGAGAGAAGAACATCACAGAAGTGAGGCAAATGGCAGACAAACAATCATCTACAGAAGACGGGAAGAGAATACAACACTATCCTTCGATGGAAAAATAGAAGAAAGAAGAAGGAGTATTATTATTAACTAGTAGTAGTAGTAGTAGTAGTAGTAGTAGTGGTGGTGGTGGTGGTGGTGGTATAGTATATGTTTTAAGACTATAAGAGAATAAGTAGTCTGGATGTAATGGTAGTTAGAACACTTGCTTCCAAAGTAGTGTGTTGTAGATTAGAATCTATCTCATATTGGATTGATTTTCACTCTGTCCACCCAGGTTCTGGACTCTACCAGCCCCAGTAGGTACCAGCCTCATCAGGTAGTGAACTTACTTGTCCTAGCCATATTGTTCTATTTGTATACTGTGTAGGTTAAATAATGTAGCCTGACCTGCATGGCCCTACCTCTATCAAGGAATAAAAGAGATAAATGTACATTAATAAGAGAGTAAAAAACTGGAGCCATGAATTCCAAAACAGCACAAGTTCACCAACCAACTTTGTTCAAAAACCATTATTTGTATTTATCTTCTTTAATACAGTCTACAAGCTTATGATTTGTTTGTTTGTTATATTGTGTATACATATAGTTTCCTTCAGTTTATATTTTTAACACTCTATAACTTTTTTGGTAGAAAGTAGTGAACACTATGGACTTGTTTTGTTTTGGAAATCATCAGTTATTATATCATAAAATTTTATTAATTGTTATTTATTTGTGATTATTAATTATTTGCAACAAATGATGCTTAAATTTATTCACTGTTTCAAACAGCGCTTCCATCATTTGTACTTTCTTCAGTACATCCATATTTATGAACAACTTTTCAAAATAAGGGCAATGATTTGGATTGACACACACTTCTTTATACCTTGATAGTTTGCTGGTTTTAATTGTACTTCATTATTATAAGCTTATTTTACATGCTGAATGTTAAAGCATTTTCCGTTTGGACAGCAATGACTGCATGATTATTTGACTTGAAGACATGCTCACAGTTACTATATTTTTTACTGCATTTTGTAATTTTGTAAGAACTCACTTTCCATTTGATTGATTCCTAGATAGTGGTACAGGTTCTTTCATTATGAAAAGTAACATTTTAAAGTCCACTATTATTGACTAGTTGACATCAACAACCTGAATGTTTTGTGCTGCGTTTCTCATCATATCCATCATTGCTCAGGAGTGTACAGTCTGTCCAGCTTTTGTTTTCTTAGCTCTATCCGAGCAAAGTTCCTATCACATGGTAAGTAGGAATGTCCCTTAGTCAGACATATACGTACATTATGCATACAATTAAAACACCCCATGATCACAAGTTGAGACAAATATGTAACTATAGAACTGTTATGGTTTTGAGCTGTACAGGCATCAGTAAAAATGTATAAACTTTTTACTGTATCATAAACACTATTCATTATAAAATGTTTTAACAATGAAACTGTTTTATTTGGTGTTTTCTTTCCTTGGAGTTACATATAAGGATACATGAATGCTTTTTCATCAGACATTCAGTGAATCCCAAAAACGTATGACCAGTGTTGCCTAGCATAAAACATCTTTGTTACTGGAATGTATGGATTGCTATGTATGTATATTTTGCATGTAATCAAAAGCTACGCATTCAGATCTTTTGTATTTTTCCCCCCTGCTTTTACTAATAACTAACATTCCTTTATATCATCATACAATTGTTTTGCTTTGGTTTTGTAAACTTACACTGTATTCATAATTTTAGTGTTTCACTTTCTCATAATTTCTGTTCCAGGATGGCCAAATGGATAGTTAAAGTTTTCTTTGCAGAACCAATGAAAATACTCATAGTTTACCTGTGGTTTAAGTGAAACTTTTGTAAACAGTCAGGTTAATATTTTTTAAATTACATTTGCCACATAATTTTAACACTTTAATCAGAACTGAATTGAATTGTCTAGTCTTTTTACCACTTTTACCCATAATGTGATACTCTGAATGAAAACAACATTATATGTGCCAGCATTTTTTCTTTCAAATTTTCATATTTACACTAACTCTCTCATCTTCCACCACATCCATCAATTCAAATACTCCTTAAGATGCTGAAAATGGTATTCACCTTATCTTGATGTAGTTATCTTGATGTAAGGAGAGAAAAGCCTGCTTGCATATGACTTTCTTATAGTCACCAATCTTGATCTACAAAGAAAAACAAATTTTAACTATAAAAATACCCTCATACTTTGTATAAGGGGAAAAAATAAACAAAAAAATACATTATACTGATCTGCTTTGTACATACTTGGTGATACAAAACACATAAATCATAAGGCTTTACAGGCTCTTCAAGTCTTTGTGGTTCATGTACTGAATTTAACCCAGCATTACTAGTATCCTGCACATTATAGTATGTCATTGCATTGAACTGAGTCAAGGTATGTTGTTTGAAGCTTCAGATAATTCTTCTATGACTGTCATACATTATTATAATAACAATAATGCCTCAAAGAAAAACAACACACAAAATACAAAGAATCTACACTGATATTTATGAAGATGGTCAGCAGAGCACCAAGTGGGCGAATTCCAATCTAGGACTTGCATTGTTTAGAAAGTCAATATACTACCCTCAACATTTAGTTAGTGATTGTCAAAACAACATCTTTCATAGACTTGTGATGTGTTGTATATATCGCAGTTATTGAAAAATAACTGATAAATGAGATTTTTGTATTGTTTTGAATGTCACTGAATAGATATTAATATGCTCAAAACTGTCATACCAATAACTCATATAGTGCCAAAAGTGGACTTGTGTTGTTTTGGAATTCATGGCTTCAATTATTTCCTAAAGGAAATTGATTTCAGTATAATTGGTCAACTAAAAATAAACTTCACTATCATGAATAGTTGTTTTTATCTTAACAGCTAAGAAGGTTCCAGATATTCCCATCATAAGATATTTCATTTTTAATATTGTGCTCAGTTAATCATCCCTCTTATGAATTTAACCCATTCTTCTGAAGACATTATCACAAATTATAATAAGTAAAAGAATTAAAATAAAATACCGTGTGATGGAATATGCCTAAATCTTCTTTCCAAGGAGTACAAATACAAATTAATGAACGATTTCTTACTCTTCTGTAACTTGTAAGTCGATCTCTGTAACTTCATTTGCTCTGTACTTTCCTTTTAAGTCACCATATTCTACAATAATCAGTTGCCCATCTCTGGTCCCTGCAAGCACTATATCACTTGTCATCCAACACACACACTTGAGCATCATCTTTTCAGCCTTTTGAAATCCATACTGGCGCCACTGTGTGTCAGTAAGACTCATCATTCTGAACAATCCATTACCTACTAGCACAACTATAGTAGGATCTGTTGGACTTGGCGCTACCTGAAAAGACAAAAACAATTAGTTCTTGTACTGGCACAAATAATTACCCATTATTATTACTTTCATTATTATTGTTGTTGGTTTTGTTATTACTACTTCTTCAGATAAACACATTTGGCCATTGAAAAAACACAGAACTATTATTATGTTGTAGAGATCTTGTATATCTTCACTTGAACATACACAGATCTGGTGAGATGAGTTGTCTGATAATACATGACTCTTATATGAGTCAATCCATTGTTACGGATGTCGCAGTTAACTGATATATTCTGCTAACTTAAAATTCTGCCAAATTCATGTTAGTTGACAGTTTAAAACCTATAATATACACTTCTCATTGACCTATAATTATAAAATCTGAATCTTTGTCTAACAGAAGTGAAATGGGTAACACTAAATATTATAGGTGTTACAATACTGTTCGTTAGCATGTCGTATTCTTATGGTTCTATCAGTAATTGTTAACAGTAGACTTGAAGTAACAAATACTTATGCAGTAACAGAATATCTACTTCAAACTTAATTTTCCTTTCAAGTGTGATTATACAGAAACATTAATTATATTTCAAGTATGGCAAATTTCAGTTATTCTTTTTCTTCCAAACATTTGAAAATACAACTAGAATTAAAAATGCAATATGGTATAATTAAATATAATTAATTCACTACCGACTCGGAACACAAAGTTTTTTTATGGGTAAAAACGTAAAAGTTTTACCTTTAATTATATTTAGTTAAGTAACGGACACATCGTGGACAACGAAATCCAAGAATGGTAAAATTATTTACATATCCAAAAATCTTAGATAGGTAATTAGAAATATAGTAATGTGGCTTCTTTATAATCAGTTGAAAAACACTAAAAATATCATTTTTGGTACGGTCTCCAAGTTGCGTAATTTAATAAATTATATAGATTGGTAATTACCTTTATCTAATTCCTTCCTTGCAACTTAATTATTTGTGTAACAACGCGTTTCAGGATCACAGTCCCATCATCAGGTTATAAAATTAAATCATGCACTAGTCACTCGTCGTTAAGTTTTCAAAATTATAAAACCACTGCACAACATTCGTATTCGCGTAAACACATAGCTATGTGTATTCACTCACGTGCTCTTCATTGTAAAGTTAAAAGTCAACTGATTTGTTATCACAAACTTACACAGGCAAACGTCTACTTTCTTCTTGTTGTGTGCGTATTACTGTGTCAAAGAAGACGTTGGATTTAAATGACAACATATCATTCAATAACTCATCACGCTGGAATTTACTTGCTTTGTAGATTATAAATTCTTCCATTGCATCCATGAAACGTCCTTTCTTACAGTAATGTAGAGGTTTTAAATTTTGTACAAAACTGGTATAATTGTGGTTGTATTCCACCAAATGCTGCGCGTAACTGGACTTTATATTATTTAATGAAGACAGTTGTGTTAGTGGTTGAAATCACAAGCAGAATGATCACTGTTGCACACCACTATATAAAAATTATCCCGATTAGCGCTTTCAAGCTTCACAGCTCATCGTCAGATCGGAATTGAAAGAAATTATGTGAAAACAAACCCTTCACCCCATCTCACCCAACCCTGCTCACACACAACAAGCTATAATTCAAATGTCCCTTCCCCACCCCCTGAGCCCTGTCGCTCCATCTGGACAGTTACATATTTTTCTAGCAAATTCCTTGTGTTTCAGTGTTGTGTGTGTGTGTGTGTGTGTGTGTGTGTGTGTGTGTGTGTGTGTGTGTGTGTGTGTGTGTGTGTGTGTGTGTGTGTGTGTGTGTGTGTGTGTGTGTGTGTGTGTGTGTGTGTGTGTGTGTGTGTGTGTGTGTGTGTGTGTGTGTGTGTGTGTGTGTGTGTGTGTGTGTGTGTGTGTGTGTGTGTGTGTGTGTGTGTGTGTGTGTGTGTGTGTGTGTGTGTGTGCATTCCTTTTAAACCTACCCGTCTCCCTCTTCACACACGTGGGTCAGCCACACACCCTTATTTTAAAACCTCCAATTAGTACTATTCAATTTAATTCTTAATCTTATCTATCTGTCCTCTATCATTTACTTCTTAATTATGTTATAAAATATTTCTTCATTATCAAATTAAATTGCATAGTACTAATTGGAGGTTTTAAAATAAGGGTGTGTGACTGACCCACGTGTGTGAAGAGGGAGACGGGTAGGTTTAAAAGGAATGCACATGCACACACACACACACACACACATACACACACACACACACACACACACAACACTGAAACACAAGGAATTTGCTAGAAAAATATGTAACTGTCCAGATGGAGCGACAGGGCTCAGGAGGTGGGGAAGGGACATTTGAATTATAGCTTGTTGTGTGTGAGCAGGGTGGGGTGAGATGGGGTGAAGGGTTTGTTTTCACATAATTTCTTTCAATTCCGATCTGATGATGAGCTGTGAAGCTTGAAAGCGCTAATCGGGATAATTTTTATATAGTGGTGTGCAACAGTGATCATTCTGCTTTATATTATTGACATTCTTCTTGGGCAGATGTTCTATATATCTAGCTTTAAAACCTCTTCCTGTTTGTCCAATATAGAATTTCTCGCAGTCATCACATACAATTTTATATATGCTGGAACATGTTTCAGGATTTTTGTTTCTTTTTGCGCATAATATGTTTTGAATATTATTGTTTGTTTTAAAAATTACTGTAACGTTATATTTTTTTAATTGATTTTTAATGATTTGTGGTATCAAGTTAGTGTACTCGACGGATATAAATTTATTGTCATGTCTCGGTTTGTTTGTTCCTAGATTCTTTTTGCGTCTGTGTTTATCGATTAACTTGTCGACAATCGTGCTGCTATATCCGTTGGCGATTGCTATGCTTTTTATGGTGTCAATTTCTTTGATAAAATCCTCCTTCTCTAGGGGTACATTAAGGAGTCTGCTGACAAACGCGTTATAAGCAGCCATTTTTTGTGACCATGGATGGTATGCGTCTGCATGTACGGTAATATTGGTTGTTGTAGGCTTTCTATAGATCTTAAACTTAAAGCAATCTTTCTGTTTAACTAAAGTTAAATCTAAGAAATTCAAACAATTAATATCTTCAGTTTCTAGAGTAAATTTTATTTGGGTGTTTATACTGTTCACCCAAATCAAATTGACACCATAAAAAGCATAGCAATCGCCAACAGATATAGCAGCACGATTGTCGACAAGTTAATCGATAAACACAGACGCAAAAAGAATCTAGGAACAAACAAACCGAGACATGACAATAAATTTATATCCATTGAGTAACCACGTGATACCACAAATCATTAAAAATCAATTAAAAAAATATAACATTGCAGTAATTTTTAAAACAAACAATAATATTCAAAACGTATTACGCGCAAAAAGTAACAAAAATCCTGAAACATGTTCCGGTATATATAAAATTGTATGTGATGACTGCGAGAAATTCTATATTGGACAAACAGGACAAAGATAGATATATAGAACATCTGCCCAAGAAGAATGTCAATAATATAAAGTCCAGTTACGCGCAGCATTTGATGGAATACAACCACAATTATACCAGTTTTGTACAAAATTTAAAACCTCTACATTACTGTAAGAAAGGACGTTTCATGGATGCAATGGAAGAATTTATAATCTACAAAGCAAGTAAATTCCAGCGTGATGAGTTATTGAATGATATGTTGTCATTTAAATCCAACGTCTTCTTTGACACAGTAATACGCACACAACAAGAAGAAAGCAGACGTTTGCCTGTGTAAGTTTGTGATAACAAATCAGCTGACTTTTAACTTTACAACGAAGAGCACGTGAGTGAATACACATAGCTATGTGTTTACGCGAATACGAATGTTGTGCAGTGGTTTTATAATTTTGAAAACTTAACGACGAGTGACTAGTGCATGATTTAATTTTATAACCTAATGATATAACCTTATAACCATGACTGTGATCCTGAAATGCGTTGTTACACAAATAATTAAGTTGCAAGGAAGGAATTAGATAAAGGTAATTACCAATCTATGTAATTTATTAACTAAAAATATTCAACAGTTTTGAAAATTCAAAAAAAATTTCAAAATAGGTGTGCATCTATGAAAAACGTTCTGTTGTTTCATTTCAATTGTTACATGATAGAAAAAAATCTGTAATAAAATGGCAGTTTATCTTAAAAAAAATTTACCTTCAGACAGTAGAAGCAATGGGATGCCCCACATACATGAAACAATGTGGTTGCCCAGGGAAAAGGGCTCAGTGTTGAAACATATTAATATTATCCAGCCCTTGTAAGGAGAAAAGGAGAGAGAAGGAGAATTAACATTGTTTAACACTATAATCACTCTTGTATAGTTATCATAACATAGGAATAATAAATACGACAGTCAAAAATAAATACACACCTGAACTACAGGCCCCATTATTCCTGGTGGAACATTTGCTTTGGTGTGGCTTTCCACTTTACCCTTTTCCCAGTTGTAGCATAGAAACATCATGTCAGGTTCCCCTGTTATGGCAATCAAATTTCTACTATCACATGTAAAAGCTATGCTTGCAAATTCCTTTGCTGCTGATTCGTAATGTAGTCCTAGCACTTTTTTCCGCTTCAATGATTTCACATCATACAGTGATATACATGGTTTGTCTCCTTCTTCTGCTACAGCCACAATTTTCCTGTAACACAAGTTAGTCACTTGGTCAACAGTTTTTGTTTTAGACACTGTTATAAATCATAGTAATAACTTAATAATTTGTAAGTAATAACTGCATTTGTATCCATCATGTAATCATATATAACTGTTTCAGGATACTACTATACTGAAAATAAATAAACACTGATTTGTAATTGCCATATTTAATAAGTTATTCTTACATTTATAAGTTTTGTTTTGTTTTTATGATAACTTAACAAAAACAATTTTTAAGTGTCCATAACATCTGTTTTCAAATAGAATTATTCCTCCACTATTAGATATTTCTCAGTATGCAATATTTTTGTCTCATGTGTTCTTATAATATTACCGACATCTGTCTTCATGTTTCAGGTATATACACTTTACCTTAGCTACAAGGAACTTGCAGTCATCAAGAGTTGATAGTAACATCTTATCTTGAACTGAAGCTAACGGTACATTCTGCTACATTTGAATTTAGTAAAGAATTAATATACCAAGATTACTACTTACACAATAGAACATCTGTCTTCTGTAGGATTCAGTGTATTTTGAAACTAATTTGTAAAGGTCATTGATCAAAGAGACTCACCACCCACACAAAACATTGATGTGACGAATTAAGTTCATTGGGGCATGGTTTTATAGATACTGGACTTTCAGAGTCACAATAACTGTGCCAATGGCATGAACAGTAGTGTGGCGTCCATGTAACCTCTCTTGCCGGTGGCAACAGTACAGGAAATGAAAGAAAATAAAATTCATTATATAAAAGAGTAAATACTTTAGTTATTGATCAATTTGAAATGTGAACAATATTGGTAAGGAAACCTGAAGAAAAGTGTAGTATAGCTTTCGTACCTCTGGGAGCTTGCACTGTCATTTTAATGTGTTGCTGGATCAGACATCGGCGATGTTCGACTGCGAGTGGTCATTGACCTGTAGTAGTTGTCACTGTACATACTAGTGAACCAGACACATTCATCCACTCGGTGTGTTGCCGTTGTATAAATCAGCAAAACGCTCAGTTACCAGCGCTTACCGGTTACTACTTGTACCTATTTCTGTTTTGTTCGTTTAGTTATGTGTTTCTCTGTGTTACTATATTATTTGTATTCTTATTTATTTTGTGTAAGTATAATGGTCTCTGGATTCCATTGAACCAGGATTCTCTTCCTTCTTCTGCCAGTGAATTTAATTGCGTGATGGAATATGTACCACACTAAAAAATCTTTTGGTTCGCATACGTTTATGGAAATGTGTGATATTGTTAATAATGGTAGATTTACTCCTAATATAAAGGCTTTAAAATCAAAATAATGTGGCAGTTATGATTGGGATTTTAACACTGCATGATGCACGGAATATTCTTGGCTATGTGGGTGTACTAAGATGATAAAACTTTTCTGCTGTATTTTGTTTTCAACAGAAAAAAGTTGTAGAATAGTGATGGTGTTGGTGACACAGATAATCTCTTAGAACTGTCCGTAGTTGACAGAGAGGAATGGAATGCAGAAACACTAGCTTGTAACGTTGGTTATTATCAGAAATTTGCAACACTTGCTTTTAAATTTTTACTTGAAAAGCTTTCTGCTATATTTCCGAAGTCTGATGTTTTGTTCAATACTTTGCAGACAAAATATAATAGATGCAGGCTAGTGTAACAAGAAAGCCTGTAAACGTTTAAGCTATTCATTATCTTTGCATGATAGTTTTGATGAAGTTTGCCACAAGATTTAAACTTCAAATGAACTGGACGAAGCATCATACACAAATAGGGCTTGAGTAAATGAAATTAGTATTTTTGCTGATGACAAAGTTTCCTCCAGATAGGTTTTCTTTGAAATAATTAACATTTTGAAAGGCCAAATTACTGTTAAAATTTCAGATATTGATAAACTAGAATCTCTTGCAGTACTAGATTGCAAAAAACATGGTGATTTTTAAAAAACAATTTCCAAACAAAGCATTTCAAGTGTTATTAAAAAATCTAAGATAGAATCTTTAATATGGCCCATTTGAAAAATTATCTTTTGTATGCACACGTTTCCGACAATTTAGAGACAAGTTGATATATGATGTGAATCTAAAATTACATGCCAGTAGACTTACTAAAGCATTATAGGAAATTACAAAATTGTGCTCCTTGTTACTTACAATTCCTGTTACAAGTGCTTCTGCAGAATGGTCATTTTTCAGCCCTGCGGCAGATACATACTTACTAGAACGGACTACCCCTTATCTCAATTGAAAAATCTCTTTAAAAAATGTAAAGGAAATGCCTGCATTTTATGACTTTTTATAAACCTCTTTCTAGAGAAGATTGCCAAATCGAGCTGCAGTACAAGTAAAATACAAATACAACTCTAAGAGAAGGTATAAATAATTAATTTTTTGCCTACCTGTTTGGCCAAACAGCAACCAGCAACACCTGTTATATACCCAAGCCATGCCACTGGGCATGAAACTATTTCAGACTAGCCAGGAAGTAATCACCCAGTGGCACCATGTTACACCATCCAGCTGCTATATATAGTTGCCATAGTTGCTATATATAGTATATCTAGCACTGTTGTATTGTAGCATTCATGCATAGATGTGACTGTTAGTGATTGGCAGACTCCTATATTGCCCAAATAGTAGACAGACAAAGTTAGACTGTTTTGATATTACACTGAACCCACAACAGAACATAACAAATAAACATCATACAAAGCAGGTGCCCTTCTAATGTGTTACCCCGCTGCAATCAGGAAACTATTTACTGTATATTTGTGAAAACTCAGGTTGCAACAATATTATGATTATAAGTACATCTACAAGTAATTCTTGTAGACTACAAGTAAATATAAATGAAAACCAACCATCATGTTGGTTTCTGATTTCTATCCACAACCCTTTATGTCCATAGACACACACACACACACACACACACACGCACACACACACACACAACTAACTCTGTCTATCCAGATTCTTTAGGTCTTCCACTTTGTCTTCTAACTTCCAGTACCCATACCATTTCTTGTTTTGGTACTCTGGCATCTTTTGTACCGGCTTAGTTGTTCAGTTTCTATATACTCAGTTAACGTGTATGTGACTCACATTATTTATTTCACATATTCTATCATTATAGATTTCATCTCATCTCATTCTGCCCCTTAATAAAGAAGTCAAATAGCTTCTTTTTATAATGCCATTTTGGTTGCCAAAATTTTCTGCCACAAACTTATCAGTAGTAAGGAGAGCCAAAAGGGTGTTACTGGAAGAAAAAGAGCAAGACCGAACCAGAGAATGAAAATATACTGGAGATGGAGAAAAGAACTTTAGAAAAGATTGGCAAAAGGAAAGAAGGAATAATAATCATGATAAGAAGAATAACAACAATGATGAGAACAACAACAATCGTTTGTTCAGTAATGACCATATCTAATAACTGATGAAAAGTTTTTGAAGTTCACTTATTAAATAAACACGATTTTAATACAGTCCCCCAATGTACTGGAGAGGATGGGAAATGCCTATTGGGTCCCATAACCTTGATGAAGGGAAAACTTCCAACTGCACCTCCTCGTGGTGGGGGGTGGGCACCTTATGGTGGTTAATGCGGCTCTGGAGACGAGTGTCAGCCAGTATAAACTGTCCCCCTCTACCAAGTGCTAACAGCCTCTTTTGAGGATGGATGAGGGGGTAGAGGTAAAGGGCACTCTAGTGTCCTTGGACTGGGAAACTGTTCCTAAAGGCAGCAGTGTCTGACCCAAATTGGGTGGCTGTTGATCGCTTGTCACTGGGGGATTATAACAGTGACCCCATGTCCAGGGTACAAGGATGAGGTCCTCAACTGTTTGTATTTGAACAATAGCGGAAGAGGCAGCCCTCTGCCTGGTGTTAATACAGGCAGGAGCTCTGTTGAGAAGCTTTGAGATGGCAACCCCTCACTCAACTTGCCTTGTGAAACATTGGTAGCGTATCTAAGGGACACTTATATTACTTGCAAGCTCCAAAGGGAAATTAATAGCTGGACGGATTTAAGGATGATGACCACACAAAGAAAAAGGACAAGAAGAACACATTTGGAACCTCTAGGAAAATAAATATTGCTACCTGGAACATGAGAGGTATTCAACACAAAACAGATGAATTTGAAGAAGAAATAAAAAAAGAAAAGTGGATATAACAGTACTAATAGAAACCAAAGAGAAACAGAAAGGAAGTACAAACTTAAAAAGGCTATACATTGTTATACAGTGGTGTTGACATAAATACATGAGCTCAAGCAGAGTGGGCATTTTAATAAATGAAGAATTTAAAAGGGGTATAAGATACTATGAATGTTACTTATTTTTTGTGTACCGTATCACTTATTATATAATTACCTTATTATCCACTCTTGTGATACAAAGTTTCGTCAGTTATGACGCGTTTCGGGACTAAGTCCCATCCTCAGATAACACTCAATTTAATAAATTAATACATTAAAAATCGCAACCATGATACTGGTCAAGTCAATTAAATAAAATAAATAAAATTACAAATCGCATAGAAATGACTTATTTAATTGACTTGACCAGTATCATGGTTGTGATTTTTAATGTATTAATTTATTAAATTGAGTGTTATCTGAGGATGGGACTTAGTCCCGAAACGCATCATAACTGACGAAACTTTGTATCACAAGAGTGGATAATTATATAAATACTATGAATGGATAAGCGAAAGAATAATTTCAGTAAAATTAAGAGTGGAAAGAAGGAATCTAACAGTGGTGGGAGTTTATGCACCAAAGGAAGGAAGGAAAAAAGAATCTGATGAATTTGTGACGATTTCATTAATTAAAAAATAAAATAAATAATAAAATAGGAAATGTTAAAACCTGAGAAATTTAAATTTTAATAAATCGCACATTTAAACTAATTTTTATCACTATCATAAATCATAATAATATTTAATAAAGAGATTTAATAAAAAAAAAAAGGAATGCGAGTGTACAGATAGGAAAACCCTTATTAATTAACCCTGCATAGACATACGCTAACCGGAATTAACTTGAATACCGACCCAATAAACAAACTAATAATCCTTGTAAATTGATATTAAATAAATAAATAAACAAGACCACCATAGTGTACTATAATAAAGTCTGTAATAAAGAATATATTTGGATAATGAAAAGGTCAAACTTTCACCCCTTAAATAGAGAATAAATGTGGAACTATTTTGTTGGAACGTGTAAACTCCGCGCGATTTTCTGACCCGTCCTAACATAGTAATTCAATCGAGATGAAGCGCTCGCGTAGAAAACACACGCTTGAACCATGTCCCGGAGAACGACAAAATGGTTTTATTTAGAGGACAGATATAACAATGTGTAGCGAAAAGTAGTGGCAAATTAGTGTAATAATAAGTTTAAATGTAAAAAACCAAAAGGAATAAATAACTGTGTAAGGGATGACATCTCATTTGTATAATTTGTAAGATGTCTGTGTTGTTTTAAAATAATATGGTACAAGTTACCTAAAGTGAGAACTTTTATAAACAATAATGTGACGTGCGATTCTGCGACAAACAAGAACATTTACGGCACTTATACTACTAACGATGTTTAACTACTAGACTTCGGAGGACCTCAACGCTACTGCATTATGAACTAATCACTTCAGGAACTTCAACAGGAAAGTTAACTCCACTAAAGATCAACCTCTGACGAACACCACAAGGACCAAAGACCCGGACATCGAGTAAACTTCTGGATATCTCAGGTGACACGGAGACTTGTCCTCCGTGATTAATTAAAATTCTAACAAATGAATTGTTAAAGACAGTTTAAATATATATATATATATATATATATATATATATATATATATATATATATATAAAGACTTTAATGATAATCACTTTTTAAGATGTAGTATGGCTTAGGATTCACAATATTTGTAGTACCGAGTAATGCTGATGTATATATATATAGCTTCACTGATACAAAATTTTTAGATTAAGTCTATTCTTCAAATGGCCCCCCAAATAGTATGATAGAATATGAATAAGTGAGCTTAACTCACAAACAAGTTTAAGGTCACGGATCCATGGATAATGCTAGCACTTATAAATCCATATGTTTTGGCACCGTTTTTCACAAAATCTTTTATAAATTGTAATCTTTTATTAAGAAAAACTTATGTGGGAATATTTATGTAGAGCTGTTGTAGTAATGGTTTAATAAAGAGATGTCGTTACTTTACACTAAAATATTGAGTGAATAAATCATCAGACCCCCATGTAAAAGTTCCTTTAGTTATAACTACAGCTGGTTTAATTAATAATTAAAAGTTAATTACGAGTATGGCAGCCCGTGCAATTGATCTGAGGTAAGTATGCACAGGTTCCCGATGTTATAACGTAGGTGAGATGTAATAAAATGCGCAAGTCTGCTTTGGTGTATATAAAAAATTAATCGTGTACAGAGTGACACATATAAAATGCGCCACTCTGCTTCTTTATAAAAAAAAATAATAATAGTTGCGTGCATCGTGACGCATATAAAATGCGCCACTGCTGCTTTGTTTAATAAATAGTTGTGTAATATAGTGACACCTATACCATGTGACACCCTGTTGATCTATTCACTCATGTCTTTAAAATATGTCTAAAATTTTAAATAAAATAAAAATGATAATTATTATTATAATAGTATAGTAAATGGGTAACTTTAATTGTGAATTAGATATAGGAGTTTACACAATGTTAATTTAACGCCACATGTATACGAAACAAAATCATGTACGTACTTGTCAAAAAAAAAATTTCATTCATCACATTTCGGTTTGTCAACAAAATCTGACTGGTTAATTTCTTGTCCACGCCTGTTTAAAACTGTCCTAGTTACCTCCCGCAAAGTTGAGTTAGACAATACCCAACCCTCTTCCATTGTTCTATTGTTATAAGAAGCGTGTATCATCCTGTGCCTAGTAACCAAGAATTTCCCCCTTAGTTGAAAGTATATTGACGCCTGTGTGAGATTTCTCTTTCTCTGAGATTTACTTCTCACACTACCAATGTAAATTTTAAATGTGAACTAAAATCGTTTATTTGTGTAAACAAGAAAGAGTAGTATAGAATTTAATACTAATAGTAGAATAAGTATTTATAGTGACTCACATTTCAAAATGGCTTTAGTAAACCCCTCTATTGTTAGCTAAAGTGTTCGACCCCTTACCCCGAAACTAAACTTTTAAACAAAGTAAAATTAAATCAAAGTAAATAAACGTGTCCTAAATAAATAAAAAAAAGGTTTCTTAATTCTGACCAAGTAAAAAAAAAAAAAATAATAATAATAATAATAATAATAAATAAATAAGAAGTCCTTTAAATAGAAAGTTTAATAATATCTTAAATTAAACTAACGTGTAATAAAAGTGTAGTAGTAAAATAAGTAAAAAGAAAATAATAATAAAAGTATATTTGAAACGTGTAAACACCCGGTCGTGGCCTGTTCGAAAAATAATTCCCCAGCTTGCCAGTATAAGACAAACTCGTTCGTGCAGGAGATAATCATGTTGAGAATTGTAGTAAGCCACCCCTATTGTTATGAAATCCTGCATTGGTAAACAATAGCCACCACCCCGTGTATAATACAATGCGTCTTGTGTAAAGTGTTTGTCCCCTCTTGCATAGTTTGTAACAGCTGATCGTTTAATAGAAAATAAAGATTCCCCTTCGTGAAATTCCGCTTGTCTCAGTAGAATAAGATAGTAAGAGTTAAGAAAGAATCTAAGGTTGAGTATGGGATCAACTTTAGATTACTATAGTATAATTAAGAGATACAGAGATAAGTACGTAACACAGTCACAACGGCGCCGCACTGAAAAGGGTTAAAGAAAGTGCAGAAAACTAACTAATAGAGTTAGAGTATGCTAATGTAATCAGTCGGGCCATGATGTTGTGAGGTTCGAAATTAGTAGTAAGAAATAAAATTAAGTTAGCCGTTAAGAAACGAGAGAAAGGGAACTTCACGAAAGAAAGAAAACGGGTACTAGATAAATTTCACACGATAATCCCCGAGCATACTCCCAGCACATTGCTGACCAAATAACACATACAGTATATTTTCCCCACCCGGAGTCTGATTTAAGCGGCAGAGTATGTGACAATTTCATTAATTAAAAAATAAAATAAATAATAAAATAGGAAATGTTAAAAACTGAGAAATTTAAATTTTAATAAATCGCACATTTAAACTAATTTTTATCACTATCATAAATCATAATAATATTTAATAAGGAGATTTAATAAAAAAAAAAGGAATGCGAGTGTACAGATAGGAAAACCCTTATTAATTAACCCTGCATAGACATGCGCTAACCGGAATTAACTTGAATACCAACCCAATAAACAAACTAATAATCCTTGTAAATTGATATTAAATAAATAAATAAACAAGACCACAATAGTGTACTATAATAAAGTCTGTAATAAAGAATATATTTGGATAATTAAAAGGTCAAACTTTAACCCCTTATAATAGAGAATAAATGTGGAACTATTTTGTTGCGACGCGTAAACTCCGCGTGATTAACCGACCCGTCCTAACATAGTAATTCAATCGAGATGAAGCGCTCGCATAGAAAACACACGCTTGAACTATGTCCCGGAGAATGACAAAATGGTTTTATTTAGAGGACAGATATAACAATGTGTAGCGAAAAGTAGTGGCAAATTAGTGTAATAATAAGTTTAAATGTAAAAAACCAAAAGGAATAAATAACTGTGTAAGGGATGACATCTCATTTGTATAATTTGTAAGATGTCTATGTTGTTTTAAAATAATATGGTATGAGCTACCTAAAGTGAGAACTTTTATAAACAATAATGTGACGTGCGATTCTGCGACAAACAAGAACATTTACGGCACTTATACTACTAACGATGTTTAACTAGTAGACTTCGGAGGACCTCAACACTACTGCATTATGAACTAATCACTTCAGGAACTTCAACAGGAAAGTTAACTCCACTAAAGATCAACCTCTGACGAACACCACAAGGACCAAGGACCCGGACATCGAGTAAACTTCTGGATATCTCAGGTGACACGGAGACTTGTCCTCCGTGATTAATTAAAATTCTAACAAATGAATTGTTAAAGACAGTTTAAATATTGTAACGTACTCACTTCAAGGTACTAGTGTACTACAGTTACAGGTATATAACTAATTCAGCCCCAATGTTGGGTTCGCCATTCTGTAACTTAACGCAGGTATTTAGCGAAAGTCTCTATTTATTTGTTACGCTTTCCTAATTAAGCCCCCACGTTAGTACATCATTTGTAACGTAACCGCTCTGAGGTACCTTCCGCGAAGTCTTTTGATGTGACCTATTGTGTGCTCGTCTTACTTAATTATGCCCCACTGTTGTAAGCGCCAATTTTGCAACATATTCTTAAATAAGGTGTGACGTCCATCTTTTGACAGTCTCGGAGCGGTCAGAGTACTTATTTCTTATTTATAGAAAAATAATTCCTTTTAACTTTGGTTTATTATGCAATTTGATTTATATAAAGTTTTTTCGTTTATTTTCTTATAACCTTATATATAAGTCTTTAATATTATTATTTCCTTTAATTGAATTTATATATTATTTATTAATTTCTTATAGTATCCTTACACTGCACTATTTTCTTCTGCCATTTTCCTCATACAGTATTATTTTATTTTTTATTATCATCTTATATTTAACTCTTTTATTTTTAACCCTGGGTTATCTTATATTCAAACATAATCATTTTATTAAATATAAAATTAAACCTAGGTACTAAATTTTAGTTGCCTACACAATACAAATCATACAATAATTAAACAAAATACATAACTGGTTAGTAGCATCACAGTCTACTATTATAATCAATAGTTTCTACATCTACAGCACAAGTCTGTAAGATGCTCCCTTCAAAGTCACTTATTTACTCACTGGGTACACTATAACTCACTTGTTACACTGTATATCACTTAAATATAGTTTATAATGTTTGGTGATATCAAGTAATTTAGAGCTAGTTATATTATACCCATTTCTGACCTTTATGGTAGGATAATTAAGTTATCATTTTTGGGACTGGGTTATGTAACGTTACAATATATATATAAAGACTTTAATGATAATCACTTTTTAAGATTTAGTATGGCTTAGGATTCACAATATTTGTAGTACCGAGTAATGCTGATATATATATATATATATAGCTTCACTGATACAAAATTTTTAGATTAAGTCCATTCTTCAAATGGCCCCCCAAATAGTATGATGGAATATGAATAAGTGAGCTTAACTCACAAACAAGTTTAAGGTCACGGGTCCGTGTATAATGCTAGCACTTATAAATCCATATGTTTTGGCCCCGTTTTTCACAAAATCTTTTATAAATTGTAATCTTTTATTAAGAAAACCTTATGTGGGAATATTTATGTAGAGCTGTTGTAGTAATGGTTTAATAAAGAGATGTCGTTACTTTACACTAAAATATTGAGTGAATAAATCATCAGACCCCCATGTAAAAGTTCCTTTAGTTATAACTACAGCTGGTTTAATTAATAATTAAAAGTTAATTACGAGTATGGCAGCCCGTGCAATTGATCTGAGGTAAGTATGCACAGGTTCCGATGTTATAAAGTAGGTGAGACGTTATAAATCTACCAACAACTGACTTCCTCGTTGTTGCAGGTGACTTAAACGTTCATATTGGAAATGCACCAGTTCCCAGCATCTCTGGTAATAATGGAGAACAAGTATTGAATTACAATGGAAATAGCTTACTAATTTTTTAAGTTTTAATAATCTCAGGATCAGATTTTTAGATGCAAGGAGGTACGCAAGTACACCTGGACTGAAAGAGGAGCCTATTCCATAATAGATTATATTATTCTTAATCAAAAACCTAGTTCTGGACACAAGAGCCTTTAGAGGATGTGATGCCCATGCTGACCACCATCTACTGATTAGTAAGATTAGTTTGTTAAAAAAATGGTATGGTTACTGGAATAAGAAAATGGAAACACAAAGCAAGGAAAATGAATTCAAAGAAAGAGGACTCCATAAAAGATTTGTATCAAAGAAGAATAAATGGCTACTTACAGCAAATAGATCACAATCCTGAGATTGAGACAGAATGAGAATGCATATAAGGTGTAGTGCAAAAAGCCACAAGAGAAGTGTTGGGACTAAAGAAAATGTCAAAATGTAAGGGTGTTAAATTCTTGGATTTTGTTGTCCATGACGTGTCTGTTGATTAACTAAATATAAGTATAATACTACTGACTCTGAAGTCTAAGTTTTTTATTGGCAAAAATGTAAAATTTTTACCTTGTAGCCTGAACCAGTTTTTCCTTATTACAAGCTTCATCAGAGGCTGCCACTAGGAGCACTGTCCATCTTGTTCTTGGTGACTGTGCCATCATTCGAAAGATCAATGGTGTGTGTGTGTGTGTGTGTGTGTGTGTGTGTGTGTGTGTGTGTGTGTGTGTGATGTTCTAATAGTATGTGTGATTTTAATTGTGTCTGTTCATTTAGGATGTCATTTTTATGTGTTTTTGTGTGTTGAGAATATAATAAGAATATAATATGTGTTGGGAACAAGGGAAGATTCCGGAAGAATGGAAAATAGCAAAGGTGATACCCATTTTTAAGAAAGGAGACAGAGTCAATACCAGAAATTGCTGAGGGATCAGCTTGCTTTGTTCAACATATAAAATCTATGCAAAAATAATAAGTAGGAGACTGAGTAACATAACAGAAGCAATAATGCTAGAAGAGCAATCGAGTTTTAGGAAAGGACGAATCTGCATTGTTAATATTTTCACTGTTAAGCAGATTATAGAGAAAATGAGAGAACAAAATTTAGACACATCTATTATTTGTAGATTACTGCAAATCTATTGACAAAGTACCAAGGTCGATACTGTGGAGAGTTTTAGAAAATAGAGGCATTCCGTTACATTTAATACAAGTGATAAAGAGCATGTATCTAGAGACCATGATGCAAATAAAGCAACGGAACCCCATTAAAATAAATGGAGGTGTTAGACAACGTTGTCCTTTATCAACCACTCTTGTTAACCTGTTTTTGGATGGAATTGTTAGGATTTGGCTTAACAGGTAAATGGATAAATCAGAGTTGTGGGCAAAATGCTTTAAGACTCTATTTGCAGACGATAAGATTTTATCGGCCACATGTGAAGATGACCTGCAAAGGATCCTCCACTCCTTAAATGACATTGTGAAGGAATTTAAAATGGAAATATCTAAACAAAAAAACTAAACGTACGGCTTTTAAAGGACCATAAAATCAGTTAGATATAAAATTGTTTTGGATAGTAAAATTATAGAACAAACCTTAGAATTTAACTATTTAGTCTGTAAGCTCTCATATAAAAACAAAGATATTAATGGGAAAATTAATAAATTTAACCAGATAACAGGAACTCTCCAATGTCCTCTAAAACACAAGGCAAGGAAAGACACCATAATAAAATTATACAAATCTATAGCAGTTTCTACCCTTACTTAAGGTTCAAAAATGTGGACAATGTCTGCTATAAAAATATCAAGAATTCAATCTACGGAAATAAAATTTTTGCATTCCATTCCACAGCTAGGTACACAAAATTAGATATGAAAAGAAACAATCAGATATGAGAGGAACTGAAAGTTGAAGAAGTAAACAGAATCATCAATAAGTATAGAGAAAGCTGAAAACCACGTTAGCAGAATGGGCAGTGACAGATTCCCCATTCCCCACAGGTAGCCTTGATGTATCAGCCGAAAGGGAAGAGAAACCTGGGAAGACCCAAGAAGACATGGTCTGACCAGTTTGGAGCCAGAACAGACTAAACCAGTGAAGAAGAAAATTTTAATTAATTTCCTTCAATATTCTGACACAATTCTTTCAACAAGTCAGCATCACAACAACTGCGGATAAGTTGTTGTGACATCCACACACAGGCTATCTACAATTAATTGTCTTGAAATGATAAATTAAAATACTTATATTTTAGTGCAAATACCTAATTATTCGGATACGAATATGTTTAATACATCAATAATGCGAGGTTTACCTACAAGGTAATAAATGCTTCGTATAATAAGTAAATAAGCATAAAATGGGGTTAAGAACAAAATTAATAAAAGTTTACAGACTCAAGTATTTCTCCGAACACATTGTAGACTTGCATTGACTGAATTGACAAAAAATCTGAAAGTCAACTCCTGGCCAAACAGGGAATCGGAACAGAACAAACTCAAATTTTTTGGTAACATATATTTCCAGTGGCTCCACTGTTATATACCCGCCAGCCTTTCCTCAACAGTAACCTGTGCCGACTCAATGTATGAATAACCCCCACTTTTAAGTATAGCTAAGTTATCTAGAGAGAAGAGAGGGGAGACGATGCTATAATGTTCACTGTCTCACTTCCATATCATTTCCCTCTCTGTCACACACATGCTTCTGTTGTTCTCGCCAGTCTTGTTGCAGCCGATGTTCACGCTATGAAACACTGCACAAAACTGTTCTGCGCATGTGCGAAGTGAATTAATATTTTGTTAGCCTCGCAACGAGGTGTTTGTCTACTGCACATCGAGACTTGAGTGTTCAATTTACATCATCCTGCCACTACTGACACAATCCCTCGCGCATGACTACGATTCTACCTAGGCGTGGTGGGATGCGTCAGTAGACTCAGGTAGAGATGGGCAAAGTAGTTCATCCAAATGAACTTATCACAGCTACGTAGTTCACATCAACGAACTAGGTCACTAGTTCAATCTGTCGGACCCCTTTTCTTAAAATTTTTATAGATATTAAAAGAACAAAAATTTATATCTTCCTCTTTCTGTTTATCTTATGTTATACAAATATAGGCTAGGGAACATGGGATAACATCAAACGCATGAAGATTACTTCAACGATAACCAGAGTATACTTTTTTGGCGTTTCAGCAAAACGGACGCAATCAAATATTATTTAATTACAAAAAACATATGAAAATAATTTTATTCGTGTCGCCTTCGGCCAAATTCGCGAAAACCATCTCTCATTTAAGAGTCATAATAAATAACACATCTGAAGTAACAAAAATAATTTATTCTTTTCAATTATTTAATAACTTTTAAAGCAGCTTCTTCCAATCCTATCGTACGATATTCTCTGCGATATAATAATAAATATATAATGGAATAAACATACACATTCCCTTGAAGATAACCTCCTACACAAACAGTGGGTTAATTTTTATAAGAGGTGGGATAAGTTTAAATTCAAGAGAGCACATGAACTTGTCCCGAGCATTTTTCGTTGTGTAATTCTGAAAGAGATTTAAAATCGGATTGTTGAACTTTCCGTTAAAACACATTTCAAATTATTACTTTTATTTTAAGCATATGCATAAGCATATTTACTAAAATTTGTTGGATTTCTACATTATTTCGTGTGGTATAAACTTTATTCAGTGGAACAGCAGACTTTAAAAGACTTTTTAATTTTTAGAGGTGAGTTCGTTTAGAAAACATACATTTTAATTTACCAGCAACTCGCTTAGAAAACTAGCAAAATATAAGAAAACTATAATTTGAACTGCTAAAACATGATTATTTCTTATCAATTTCACATATTTCATTAACAGTAGGATATACTGTACTATACAGATAAAATCAAACACAGACGTGTATAACGAATAGAGTGACGCTGCAAGCTTTATCTGATGTGTTTGTGATTGTGCTTTTCTATTGTGAGTAATAAAAAGTTCATTAATTTTGTGTAGTAATAATCATGATATTTTCAATAAACATCATTATGGCACTGTTAAATGAAAAAAAGCCTGGAAAACATGCACATATTTGTTACACCGACGTTTGATGTAGGCCTAACAGAAATTTTCAGATAAAAGAAACGTTTTTACTTACAAATTGGGGCTGATAGTAATTCTGCTCAGTTTTTTCTGTGGTTCTGGTAACTTTATATATGATTGGGTTTTTTGAACAAAATTATGAATTATTAGCGCTCCTCCTGCTGGGTATAAAACGTCATGATCAGTCACATACTGTATATTCCCTTGTATTTCCGTATTGAGGCCCCAAAAAATACGCGGCTGTAAGCCTGGAATAGACGAAGGTTTGCTTCCTGCCATGTCTTATTTATTTACTGATCTGCTGTTGTAACTCTGCCTATTTCCAATTACGTATTCAGTTACCAACATATTTGTAAAATGCGAAGGTTATATTTCGTTGTTATTGTTTACGTTACCGTAGTAACCGTATGGAAAGATTCCCAAGAAATGTATGTGCACTAGTTTCGATGTTTTGACTATCCAGTAGTATCGATAGTCATGCTGTGAAGAAGAAATAGTGTACCAATTGTAAAAATTGTATTGCTTAATTTTTTGAAAAATGCAATGTTTCCATGCAAGAAGTTAGGAAGGAATGTGTACTTACGTGGAATGTGTCTGATTTTAGTTTATTGTGTAAAGGAAGCAATACGGGCTGTTGTGTACAACGTGTTACAAGAAATTAAAACGTTTAATAACTAAATATATTAATTATACACAGTAACATTTTGAAACACAGGGTACCCGAAACACAAACAAAACGTATTTAACAATGAAACCTCATGCTTGTAACCTAGATATACAAGAAATTAAAACATTTAATAACTAAATATATTAATTATACACAGTAACATTTTGAAACACGGGATTGGGGAATAGTCAGCGGCAAAATGGAACTTCCGTCGCCGCGCGTGTACTATATTTCGGTGTCCAATGTGTACATCCAACTGTTTTCTTCACAAGTAACTAATGCCAGCTTATGGAGGTTATGTACGACAATGTAACTTAAATAAAATTTACTTTGTTAGTGTACATTAAAAGGGTGTATTTATTTGAAGTACAGAAATTAGTTTACATTTATCGCACATAATTACGGTACAGAGACGATTTTGGGAGGTTGTGGCTACGTTTAACAATATAACAACTTGGATTTCGTTGTCCATGACGTGTCCGTTACTTAACTAAATATCACTATAATATTGACGACTCGGAACACAAAGTTTTTTATAAGTAAAAACGTAAAGTTTTACCTTTCTATAGGTGAAAGCCGGTTTAGGCTGTAAGGTAAAACTTTACGTTTTTACTTATAAAAAACTTTGTGTTCCGAGTCGTCAATATTATAGTGATATTTAATATAACAACCTTTTACATTTTTAAAATTAATTAGACTTAACAAACGTTTCCTTAGTTAGTGTACATTCAAAGGCTGTATTTATTGTATGGATAAAAGGCTGTATATAACATTAACGGCTGTATTTATTCGAAGTAAGTAATGCCAGCTTATGGAGGTTATGTACGACAATGTAACTTAAATAAAATTTACTTTGTTCGTGTACATTAAAAGGGTGTATTTATTGGAAGTACAGAAATTAGTTTACATTTATCGCACATAGTTACGGTACAGATACGATTTTGGGAGGTTGTGGCTACGTTTAATTATTTAACTTAACCTTTTAGATTTTTAAAATTAATTAGACTTAACAGACATTTCCTTAGTTAGTGAACATTCAAAGGCTGTATATAACATGAAAGGCTGTATTTATTCAAAGTACCGGAATTAAAACGTACTTCCAATTTAGAACCTAGTACAATCTAATGCATGACCAAACAAGTACCATTAAAATCTAACAAGCAGAATCTAATGGTTACGACAGAACAATAGTCAGTAAACTCCTACACAAAACAAACAACAGACAAAGACAGAAAACAACAAATTCATAACACTAACATACATCAACAAACAAACAGAAAAAATTGCCCACAAATTCAAAAAAGCAGGATACAGAATCGCTTACAAAACTACTAACAAAACAGAACACACACTATCAAAACGCATGCCCAAAGCACAAAACAAATTCGATCTACCCGGTGTATATAAACTAAATTGTTCAAATTGCAGTAAATTCTACATAGGCCAGACAGGACGTAGCTTCAAACAGAGATACATTGAACACACAAAAGCACTCCACACCACTACAGAATCTACCTTCGCAAACCACCTCATTGAAGCAAACCACACATATAAAAACATCGACAATAACATGAACATACTACACGTACACACAAAAGGCCGAAAACTAGACACTCTAGAACAATTAGAAATATACAAACACACAAAAACAAATAAAAACGACATCCTAAACGAACAGACACAATTCAAATCGCACGCATTATTCGAACACATCTCACCACACACACACAGCTTCAATCTTTCGAAACACTTTCTCGTCGCCAACAACAAGACGAGCAGCGCTACTAACGACAGCCTCTGATGAAGCCTTCTATAGGTGAAAGCCGGTTTAGGCTGTAAGGTAAAACTTTACGTTTTTACTTATAAAAAACTTTGTGTTCCGAGTCGTCAATATTATAGTGATATTTAGTTAAGTAACAGACACGTCATGGACAACGAAATCCAAGAATTTACATTAAAATCCTTTTTTTCAACATAATGCAATAAAAAGCAATGTGCAGTTTCTGTTAACATGCAAATGATTAAGTATTAATAATGGGTTACAGTGGAATTTAATGTTACTACGATCTGAATTAATGCAAATAAATTTGGGAGAATCTCGTAAACATATTAAAGAATGCTTGTATATTACACACAAAATTATTACAGTACGGACCTTTGTTAATGAATAGAAACAAATTTGACTCTATACTTTAGTATGTACCAATAAAATTCACCTTTTTTCAAATACCAATATCTGTTGTTTTTTTCATACCCTTAAAAAAAGGTCATTAACAACATACATTATGAGAAAACGTGATTACAAATAACCAGCCATTAGTTACTTATGAAGAAAATAGATATAGCATTTACAAACATCAAATCTTCAATTCTCTCCCTATTTGTTTTATAAAAACTGGAGTTTCTACTGCAGGTTGTAAGTCCACTAACTACTTAATTAAATATACATAATTGTTCCTGTATCTAGTTGGGTAACATATTATATTAATACATCTGCTTCCTACTCATATGTGCAAACAATGTTTTTAATGTACGGTCCTAAAATCTTTATCAACACTTTATATCTTTAAAATTTAGACAAAGTCTAATGAGCAACTTGGCCTAACCTGAATTTACATGACCTGGCTCAGAACAACTTTATTTTGGCAAATACAAAGATGAAGACTGGTTGCAATTTCTTCAGGGCTCACACCTGCTGCCAGGCTTAGTTCTATAACATGATAAGGAAGAAAGAAATCAGCCCAAACCTGCAACCGCTGTGGGAAGTCTTTTACACCATTACCAATAACATTAATGATGGCATCTAAGAATATCTCATTAGCTTTATTTATACATTTATGCATCTTAATTAGTACACTAACAGTACTGCTCTGTCTTACAGTAACAAAACACGTTACCGTACACTAACTCAAAAGAATTTCTTGTTTTCAGTTTAAGAAAGTTGAAATCGTGTATTTATTTTCTTTTCCATTAACTATTTGTAAAACATGCTTAAAATTAATATGTGTACGCTTACTATATTGAAATCCAATGTTCATTATCCAATAATTACAAATTTTGTGGAATTGTGAAATTAGTAACACTATGTACTAATGTGTGATTATCAGTTGACTTTCTGAATTCCTTTGATTCATTAATAAATCTTACTAATTTGTTTCTTTATGCCTATAATGATTTCTTATTAGTTTTTAATCTTTGTGTTTTCATTATTCATTTGTAAATTTTTGCATTTTGTTGTCCATGACATGTTCATTGATTAACTAATTATCATTAAAACACACAGAGGACTGATCCTCTTTTGCAAGATCACAAGTATGTTTCAAGTATGTTTTAAATTTTTTTAATTGTATGCAATGTGGACACATACAGAGGAGTGTCAGTTTTTTTATGTTTTTTCAATAAATACAATGAGAGGGGGAGAGAGAGAGACCAAAAATAACACGTACAGAAATTACATTAGAACTTTTCCTGATAGTAAAAAAATAATAAATGGTAAAGAACATTAACAAAATTAATGGAAATTATAGTTATTATTTGTTGTCTAATGAACAGGTACTAGTAAAGGCTTCATATACTTCACATCTTAAATTATAAACCTATTACAAACATATTTGGTATATTCAGCTTGAAACAAACGTTCAGACCAATAAAAATTGTTTAAATTTTGCCATGCTGCATTATTAGTACTGTTGAAACAGCAGTTTGATTATAATTGTTTTTAGAACGACTTCTGGAATGATGTGTGCAAAATGATTAAAACATACCTCCTTACAGTGTGCCTTAATAAGTTGTTGATTATTCTAACTGATACACTGTCATCCCATTATCCTATGACAGTTCTCAGAGCTTCAGTAATAGTCATCTTTGCTGTTAACATGGACAGAAGTCTCTTTTTTAAAAAGACTTTTCATTAGTAAAGTTACTTATAAGTAGGCATACATTTGTACTCATAATATGAGGTTAAGAAAATTAAAGAATGATATTTACTTACTAACCATTGAGTGTAACATTATTTACAGTAATTAATAATGTCCCAATTTATAAAAGTCATGTTTGGCTAACTAGGCATAACCCAACCTGTGTTCCTGACATCCTAATTCTCTTTCTTCTAATAATATTACTTAACTTTATTATGATATAACTGATCACAATTGTTCCTTATAACTCCCTACAACTTTTACAACAATACTAAGGACAAAAATCAATAATAATTTCTTACAATTAACATACATAATTTGTCTAGGCATATTGGCCTATTATAGTTTGAACAATATTTTTCATATTTTAACAATTCTTGTTTTTAATACAAGACAACTATTCTAAATTGTTCTTGATCCTTGGCTTTCACTTTTGTTACACTAATAATGACAATTATTAGCAATAATTGTTTACAAATAGTAGAAATAAGTTATTCAGGTATAGAGCCTACTGGCCCATTGTAGTGGACACCTTAGTTTCTTTCGTACGTTTAAAATAATTACTTTTGCTATCAGACAATTACTTTACATTGTTCTTGATACCCTTATTCAACTTTCACTACAATAATAATGACATAACTTAACAATTATTTACTATGAATAACATACAAATGTTCTAGGCTCATTTGCCTATGATATTGACCCTTAATTTCATTCATACCTTGAAAATACTTCTTCACAATTTACTGAAGCTTTGACAACATAGTTTGTCCTTTAATATTGTTTTTCTTACTTATTCTAGTTGTTATTATCTTCAGTATCAGTATTCTGAAGGTTTAGTCCATGTATCTTGTTTCATTATTTACTTTGTTTATACTTATTGGTTAATCATATCTTCCTTACTAGACTATTATTCTAATAATAACGATTCTAGTATTATTTATACAGTATAGTTTGTTTAATAAGTTTACATTAAAACTGTTCTTTTTACATACAATTATTGACAAGTTTTAGTTTCTCATATTTCTTCTTCTTCATGTTATAATTCAAATATAACCATTATTATCTAGCTATTATAAGCTTATTTACTACTTCATCAGTAGTTTTCACCTTCTGTTTACAATTCATGGATTTCACAATGCTTTTTTGTTCTTTCTGTTGTTTAAAACATTATAATGTTACATAACCTTACTTATAGGCTTACATTTAGCTCTATTGTTGTTTTATTATTACATTTTTGTAATACCCTTTTGATTTACATTATTCTATTCATAATCATAAATAAAATTTGATTTCATTATTTTAGAACTTAGAAACTAATTATTGAATTAATAATTTTCTTTATTGAGTATCCAGTTTATTACTGCAGTATGGAGTATAGGTTTCATCTTTTTTAACAATTTTTAATGCAGTTTACTGGAGTAAAATCTTCTTATTGATTATGTTCTTATCAGTTTCATTACATTATTCTTATCTCTTTTTATTATCTCGGACAATATTTATAGTATACAATTTAGTTAATGATTTAGTATTTTGTTCTTCATGTATCATGGTCATGAAATGGTTTAAGTTGGGGCCTATTTTATGTAAGGGGAAAACATAACATTACAATATTGTAATTACTTTTATTTCTATAATTATTTATAAGTATTACTTGTACAAACAAAACTGGTTTAGAAATGGGTCTACTTAGGAAATTATGGAATTCTGCTGAAATTTTGAATAGTTCTGGAGGGGAATTGATCCCCTGATAACCCCCCTCCACAAGTTACTCCACTGATCCCACTCTACACAGTTCCAAGAAATCCTGTATTTAGAAGTTCAAAAGAAAGTGATACAGACTCTAAAGATCTCATTGTAGCATTCACTACTGGGACAGTTCATGGTTTAGAGCTTCCCTTATGTGCCTGGTAAGTGAAGGAGAAGGGATCTATTTAACGTGCAAGTTGAAGAATATATTTAATTATTGCACTTAACTTGATATAAGTACTGATTGCATTTCAGGATTATTATTTTCAGAAATAATGTATGTAAACCAGTTTCCCCATATAAAGTTAATTAAAATTCTTTAATGCATAGCATTCCAGGCATTTACAGTAGTAGATTCGTATTACTAAATTTGAATTTACACAAATAATTCTCTTTGATTAACCAGAGTTACACACACAAACTAAATGCTGAGTGTCCTCCTAGTGTATAATAAATTCAGCTAAAACAGTATTCCAAAAACTTACCTTGTTACTAGAATATGTGACACGATGAACTTTCATCATGTGTTCAGCTTTGTGTTGGGAGTTAAGCATTTTAATAATTTTTATTTATGCAGGCGTATAGCAAAATCTGATCATCATGGGAAAGGAATAAGGCATTTTGTAATAGCAATTAACTGATTAGTTCCTGCTCTATTACCGAATCATATTACAAGACCAATTTTTGTTTAATTGAAAAGATATATTTTAACTGTTTCTTTTGGTGCAATCTATAAATTCCATGACACACGTCCATAAAGGTTTGAAAATATGCTTACTCCAGTTTGATACGAATAAATTCTCAAAAAACTAATACAACAAATTTGTTATGTCTGATCACACCAGCTATCCTTTCTATTGGAAATGAGCCTTTTATCCGAATTTATCATATAGTATTGTACCAAGATATTACACTACATTTGTATACTGTAATACAGTATATTATTTGCAGACTGACAGGGTTATAAAAAATTCTGAAAGAATTGTTGCTTTTACAACACTATCCTTTATCAAGTGACTACTCAAATCTGCCAGTTTTTCACAGAAACTGAAGTTTGATGATTAGATCCATCATGACCTAGTGATGCTCCAAACATATCAAGGATTCTCCTGGCCTTAAAAAAACTGGACTGGCCTCATTGATTGACATGACTAATGTTAAATTTACTTTGGGATACTTCCAAACATAATACAGTTTACAATAAACAAACAAAATATTATGCCTGTCTAATTTTTCCAGAACTGTATACACATAATTTGATCTGGATAGAACATTTATTAAACAATAATACTATTTGATGCAAATAATTAAAATATCGGTATGGAGAGCCATACATGACTACCATGTTTTAAGATTTATATTTGAAATCATTTTAGAAATGAAATATTTCCACAGAAACTACTTCTATCTTCAGCCTCAACCACAGAATTGTGATCACTAACATATACCACCTCATGTTAGCGCACTCGATTTTCACTGATGATGGCAGTCGATGGCACTTCCGAAACGTCTGGTTTTGCAGAAAACATTGGACCACGGCCAAACAGCCTGGGAAGGAATTTTATCAACAAATTACTTCAATGTTGCTGATAACGTAGTACACATATAAAAAATTATCCCCTCCCCGTCACCTATCATTTTCATTAATAGAAAATTATCCCCTCCCCTACCCCTTTTCTTTTATAGATATTAAATCTACCTTTCTACAGTGGATTATTATGACCTTTTCAGGATACTTTATTTATCAAAATTAAGTACTTTACTCTTGTTAAAACAAAACGTTGCAGGTAAACTACACCTTCTCCTTAACCGATCTTCACCAAAATCAACAGACCTTGAGTCCTCTACAATATGCAAAACATTATTTGAATTTGCAGGAGTTATCATTCACCATAGACAAAATTCTACACACAGACATGTTTCTAAAAATGACTTTTCTTTATGTTTTGAGGGTAGTACAATCAGAATCAGCCCTCACGAGACACTAATTATTAGATACAATTTTTACCTTCATTTAAGCCAGCTTCCATTCACTGTGTACTTTCTCAGAGGCCATAACATGTTCTTTTTAACGTTGCCGAACATAAATTGATGTTAAATTAAAAATAAAGTAAAGGCATAGCACCTTAAGTTTGCAACGTGCAAGTTGAAGAATCAATTTAATTATTGCACTTAACTTGATATAAGTACTGATTACATTTCAGGATTATTATTTTTAGAAATAATGTATGTAAACCAGTTTTCCCCATATAAAGTTAATTAATATTCTTTAATGCATAGCATTCCAGGCATTTATGGTAGTAAATTGCAACCAGTCTTCATCTTTGTATTTGCCAAAATAAAGTTGTTCTGAGCCAGGTCATGTAAATTCAGGTTAGGCCAAGTTGCTCATTAGACTTTGTCTAAATCTTAAAGATATAAAGTGTTGATAAAGATTTTAGGACCGTACATTTAAAACATTGTTTGCACATATGAGTAGGAAGCAGATATATTAATATATGTTACCCAACAAGATAAAGGAACAATTATGTATATTTAATTAAGTAGTTAGTGGACTTAAAACCTGCAGTAGAAACTACAGTTTTTATAAAACAAATAGGGAGAGAATTGACGATTTTATGTTTGTAAATGTTATATCTATTTTCTTCACAAGTAACTAATGGCTGGTTATTTGTAATCACGTTTTCTCATAATGTATGTTGTTAATGACCTTTTTATAATGGTATGAAAAAAACAACAGATATTGGTACCGGTATTTAAAAAAAGGTGAATTTTATTGGTACCTACATACTAAAGTATAGAATCAAATTTGTTTCTATTCATTAACAAAGGTCCGTACTGTAATAATTTTGTGTGTAATATACAAGCATTCTTTAATATGTTTACGAGATTCTCCCAATTTTATTTGCATTAATTCAGACCGTAGTAACATTAAATTCCACTGTAACCCATTATTAATACTTAATCATTTGCATGTTAACAGAAACTGCACATTGCTTTTTATTGCATTATGTTGAAAAAAGGATTTTAATGTACTTGTTTGGTTATACATTAGATTGTACTAGGTTCTAAATTGGAAGTACGTCTTAATTCCGGTACTTTGAATAAATACAGCCGTTAATGTTATATACAGCCTTTTATCCATACAATAAATATACCCAGCCTTTGAATGTACACTAACTAAGGAAACGTTTGTTAAGTCTAATTAATTTTAAAAATCTAAAAGGTTAAGTTAAATAATTAAACGTAGCCACAACCTCCCAAAATCGTCTCTGTACCGTAATTATGTGCGATAAATGTAAACTAATTACTGTACTTCCAATAAATACACCCTGTTAATGTACACGAACAAAGTAAATTTTATTTAAGTTACATTGTCGTACATAACCTCCATAAGTTGGCATTAGTTACTTGTGAAGAAAACAGTTGGATGTTCACATCGGACACTGAAATATAGTACACGCGCGGCGACGGAAGTTCATTTTGCCGCTGACTATTCCCCAAGCCCCGCTCGTTTAATCAACCTGTCCTATTCTATCATAATTCTCGATGTTGCTTCTGACTGGTATAATAAATATTTTTGGGTCTTTCACAGTTCCTGCGGCCAAATACAACTTCCGTCTCCACGTTTGTATTTTTTTCCGTGATCGATGTGTACTAGAACTGTTTTCTTCACAAGTAACTAATGCCAGTTTATGGAGGTTATGTAGACAATGTAACTTAAATAAAATTTACTTTGTTAGTGTACAATAAAAGGGTGTATTTACTGGAAGTACAGAAATACTTTTCCATTTATCGCACATAATTACGATACACAGACGATTTTTGGAGGTTGTGTCTACTCCAATGTGTTAACAATGCAACTTAACCTTTTAGATTTTTAAAATTAATTAGATTTAACAAAAATTTCCTTTGTTAGTGTACATTAAATTATTGTATGCATACAAGGCAGCTGTACATAACATTAAAGGCTGTATTTATTCGAAGTACCGGAATTAAAACCTAGTTCCAATTTAGAACGTAGACCTAAAACCTATTTGCATATTTTATTGGGGTTTATTGGCACATATTTTATTAAAAGGGTGTATTTATTGGAAGTACAGAAATTATTTTCCATTTATCGCACATAATTACGGTACACAGACGATTTTTGGAGGTTGTGTCTACGTTTAACAATGCAACTTAACCTTTTAGATTTTTAAAATTAATTAGATTTAACAAAAATTTCCTTTGTTAGTGTACATTCAAAGGCTGTATTTATTGTATGGATAAAAGGCTGTATATACATTAAAGGCTGTATTTATTCGAATTAAAACCTATCGGTACTTCCAATTTAGAACGTATAACCTAGTAGGCTACATTCTTGGATTTCGTTGTCCATGACGTGTCCGTTACTTAACTAAATATCACTATAATATGGTGTATTATAATGTTTATAATACTAAACGTACAGAAATATAATGTTTATAATACTAAACTGTACAGAGAAGTACAGAAATTAGTTTCCATTTATCGCACATAATTACGGTACAGAGACGATTTTGGGAGGTTGTGTATACGTTTAATTATCTAACTTAACCTTTTAGATTTTTAAAATTAATTAGACTTGTAGGGGTGTGTGCATGGCAGAACTACTTGTGCACCCACTTTATAATCATATTTTTGGTAACACTGAGAACTTTAAGCCTTCTTTTATGCTTAAACAAATTATATATACACTTAATTATAGAAAAGCAAATATGTAATTCAAAAGACTAATTTGCTCTAATAAACACATGCTGAAGTTAAAAACAAAAGAGTTTTTACATGCCTAACTAATCATTAGTTACTAATGTGACAGTTGGAGCTGCTTTTTCTGCAAAAGCTGGGGTATGTTGGATTCAAGAGTGGTTAAATTAAGTCATAAATCTGAGTGTGCGTCAAGTCTATTTGTGTGCTTGCTTTTCACTTGAGATGAAAATCCCATTTCACTCAAGAATGAGGTGGTGAATGGGATGAGCAACTCCGAAAGTTCAGGATATTCATCTCTTAAAGATATCCAGAACTTTGTTAAGTCAGAATCTAAAAGTTTATGGATTTTGTTGTCCATGACATGTCTCATGTTATCACTAACTATACAAAATAATTTACTAAAAATTTAGTTTTAATCCCAGCATCACAGATGATATCACACAATTGCTCATTTAGTTTTACTGACAACATGTTAGAACTTTCAAAATACAAGAATGGGTCTTGAATCCAATTGAATTCACTGTATCCCTCTGGGAAGCAACTTTCAATCTGGTTATAGAGAGTTAAACATCAGAGCTGGTAAAAAACAATGGTAGAGCATGAATAACAAAAATGTACAGTTTAGACTATGTACAAAACAGGTTGAATTTAAATTGTTAAAATGATATATCTTAGTTATTTACATGTAGTAGCTTTTTAAGACACAGTAAATAAATTTCCGAACCTGACTTTGCAACCCACCAAATGCCCTCTCGGGACCCTGCAGTGGCTCATGCCCAATAGGTTAAGAAATGCTGAACTAAAGGCATGTTTGTGGAGTGAAACATAAAAGATAACCCAGACTTCTAAAATGCTCTTAGTGACATGGAATTTTCAGGAGTAACAACACACTATTTGGTTAACAAGCACATTTTACTAATATTCTAATACCAAGTCAATTAGATAGCTTAAATGTGTAGTACTGTATGTGATGCTGATCACATACTGTTAATCAGCAGCACTGCAGAATATTCTAGAGCCACACTCTTGGCATTCATCTGGAACTTTATCACATTAGCCTGATAATTAGGATGTTGCCACCAGCTGAGTTTTAGAAAGTTGGTGTAGTAGGTTGTGCATTCATATAGGATGATATTAGACAGCAGTTTTTAATAAAAGTGACAAATGATCAATTGTTTACTTGTGTTGTAAACTACTGTGATTTTTTTATTACTGTTTGTAGGCTATACAGTGTGTCCTGGATAATTATATAAAGAGAACTGTTGTAATATAAGTGTGTTTGTTTTAGCAATTGAGTGTATCTGGTATTCAGTAATTCATTCCACTGTTTTAAGTTCATAATTCTTGTCACTGGTTGTAAGAATATTATGCTCATTAATTTTCCAATTCTATGAAGTCTTCAGTAGTTTTACCACGATGAGACTCAACTTTATCACTGAAGATGCCACATCACTGAATGAGCAAAACTTTTCTTTAATAATCTCAACAAAGCATGGTTATCAGCTGAAAAAAAGTTTTAGTATTAAAAGTTTTGATCACGCAAATCTATAAGGGATACTAAAAAGAAATAACATAATAATTGTATTGGACATAAAGTTATGTCCACAAAACAGATTTTGTTTGAAATAAATAAAACACAATTTGACACAAATATATTAATTTTATGAATACTTGTTTGGCACATATTACAGAAGGTTACACCATTAAATGAGTTTGCCTAAGTATAAAATTCTTGTCAGATGAAAAACGTGTACAGTCAGAATACTATTTGTTATGTACAATACAAATGATTCACTATGGGTAGCAGTGACACATAAACACTAGACATTGACACTGAATTGTACTTGTTTTGAATGATTCATTGTGTCCTACCTGACCAGAGTACAGGTATTAACCAAGAGATGTTTAGTATACTGCTGTGTAACTGATACAATGATGAATTATAAGTAGTACTTTTTGTTTTGGTCATCAACCTTGAAAAGGATAATAGAAACTTTGTATACCATGCTTCCAGCAGTTTTACATGATACATTCCTAGCACAAATAAGAAAAGTTTAAATCTGCTGATGATCTAAAGGAGTGATAGTTATTTGCAGGCTGACAGGGTTATAAAATAATTCTGAAAGAATTGTTGCTTTTACAATACCATCCTTAATCAAGTGGCTACTCAAATCTGCCAGCTTTTCACAGAAACTGAAGTTTGATTATTAGATCCATCATGATGACCTACTGATGCTCCAAACATTTCAAGGTTTCTCCTAGCCTTAAAAAACTGGACTGGCCTCATTGAACGTGTATTAAACAATAATACTATTTGATGCAAATAATAAAAATATCCGTGTGTAGAATTATAAAGGTTGTATTTATTCGAAGTACAGGAATTTACTTCCAATGTATAACCTAGTACAATCTAACGTATAACCAAACAAGTACATTAAAATCTGGGTACCTTAAATCTTTTTTCAATTTCAAGAGGAGTGTCAGTTTTTTAGTTTCAAAGGATAAAGAAAACACTTGTTTACAATTACTTCTAAGATGTCAAGGGTAATTGTAAATTGGGGTACCCGTAAATTGAATTTTAGAGCTGTATTTATATTTAAACAATTTTTTGTACGCAACATAATAACAAAAGGTTGAAATATTTGCAGTTATTTCAATTTTAAAATGTATACACAATTTTTAATCAATCAAAATGTTTCAATCCATTTTCCGTTTACAATTACCCCACCTAACCGCAAATGTATGGTGTGTCGCTATCTTCAGTTAGCACTTTTAATTTTAATTGCTATGAAAATAAATTGAAATAACATGTATGAAAAAGAAACGTTTATTTTAGTAGACTTTAAAAGACTTAATACAGGGAGTCTTTAAATTTGTTTTAAAGTTTTTTCCTAAAGCTCTAATTTTGCTTAGAATAGCCAAAGACACCACGTGGTCTTTTATTTTATATTACACTTTACAGCACGCGGTAAAATTGTGTTGTTACGATGGCTGACGTGCGAATAGGTATGACGCTTGTTTCATTACATTTTTAATCAGTGTTGTGTTGTGAGTTTGACATTCATTTAATTAAAAAATGATTAGCTACGATGAACTGTTGAGTGTTATTGGTACAGAAGAGGATGCAATTTCTTTTCTTCAAGAAAAAGGTTTGATTCGCAATCCTCGTCGATGTGAACAAGGACACGACATGGTATTAGCTCTTGGGCAGCAACAGCGTTGGTGCTGTAATAAGAGGACTTGCCGTGAGTATAAAGTAGTTCGCAAGGGCACATTTTTAGAGGGGTCCAAATTACCGCTGAGAACAATAATAAAATTTATTTATTTGTGGTGTGAAGGCCAAAGTAGTGTGTAAAACAGTAAAAAACAACTGGAAATCGGCGTCAACACACACACAGACTGGACGGCTTACTTAAGATATATCTGTACCGTAGACGTCATGAGAAACCCAAAGAAAATTGGAGGGCCGAATTTAACAGTTGAAATTGACGAAAGTGTGTTTGCCAAAAGGAAAAATAATGTTGGCCGAGTGTATCCACAACAGTGGGTGTTCGGTGGATACTGCCGAGAAACAAAGGTATGCTTTCTGTGTAGTGTAGAAGATAGATCAGCCGCTACCCGCCTACCTCTCATAGTTGCAAATATTGAACCAGGGTCTACTATAATGTCAGATGAGTGGCGTTCGTACCGTCAAATTGTTAATTTGCCACAACAGTACAGTCATTTGACTGTAAACCATAGTTATAATTTTGTGGATCCTGAAACTGGAGCTCATACTCAAGGCGTAGAAAGCATGTGGCGGTCCTGTAAACGGCGAAACATGATTGAATGTGGTACGAGAAGGGAACGCTTAGATTCCTATTTAAGTGAGTTCATGTGGCGAACAAGAAATAGAAATGAGGATTTGTTCCAGAAAATGCTGGAAACCATCAACAAATATGAGCCCCCTTCTTACTAAAAACAAATATGATTTTGGTAAGTATTATAAATTTTGGTAAGTATGTTCTATTTAGAATACGTTTTCATAATGATATTGACTTTGAAATCACTTGCTTAGTTTAATTATTCATTGCTCAAGCTTAATCCAATACCATTTTCAAGGATTTTAAGTATTCTGTAAAAGTATTTTGTTTCCTTATTGAACACAGTACATGACACATTAAAAGTATTCAGTACTTAAAAGTAGGTTAGGTTACATTATTTAATCTAAACAACTTCACAGCAGCTGTAACAAAGTTAATTATAAAATAATAATCATTTTGTATATTTTCTTTTACAAGTGGATATTAAGCCAAAAAGCTGATATCATATAAAGTGTAATAATCATGTGCAGTGTATTATTATTTTTAATATCATAGGTTACAGATTAAACTGACCTTATACTCACGAGGTATAATTGTACTGATTTCACTTGTAAAAGAACGGTTGGCTGAAAATAAGACACAACTGTAACACATATCAGAACCTGTGTGTGTGTGTTTTGGTGGACGGGTCAATAATCTGTAAACCCTTTAATATTGGTCTCCTAGAATGTTGACTGATTAAACAAAATAATTGATTAATGTTCATATGTCAGTACTTTGTGTGTCCGGTGATGTAGGCCTAATTTATTTTTCTTTGCAGGCACAAGAAAAGGGTAGAAACATTTAGGCCTACATCATCATTACGCAGGCTGAGGAACTGAAACTTCTAGCACTATATTCAGGTTTGTAAATTACACAGTGAAACCAGTCGAAACAAAGTATTAAAATCCTTTGAAAATATTAAAAGCGGGCACATTACATCATACATACACAGTATCATCATTGTATGGTGTTCTGTTGTGTGACAGGTCCCAGATATTACCAATCATCTCCATTCATATGTATTTGCCTTGAACTTTTGAGCTTTCATCTCTACATAAGATACTCCACTTTGCATTTCGTACACAAGCTCATCTTCTCTCCTTTCATGGTTCTTTCAAAAACTGGTGTTAATTGTTCATTTTCTCTCAGGATTAAATATACTTATACTTTAATATTCAATACTTAAAAGTTGGTTAGGTTACATTATTTAATCTAAACAACTTCACAGCAGCTGTAACAAAGTTATTTATAAAATAATTATCTGCTGTATTTTTTCCTTTACAAGTGGATATTAAACAAAAAACCGATATCATATTCTTATACCATAAGAGGTAATATAATCACGTTATGTTCATGATGAGTTCTATTTCTTGTGTATAGTGTGTTTCAGTGTTTGCATTAAACAAAACATTTAAATCAGTGTTGAACACTTGCCAAGTAGTGTGCCTGATATTTTCCAACAAATTCGTATACTGTATGAGAGTAGACTATTGATGTATACTACTTTACATGTCAGAAGTATAACGATATTTACAAATTACTTTATTCTATATTCTTATGTTATTTCTTGGATTTCGTTGTCCATGACATGTCCGTTACTTAACTAAATATCACTATTACATTAACGACTCGGAACACTATTTTTTTTATAAGTAAAAGCGTAAAGTTTTACCTTACAGCCTGAACCGGTTTTCTCCTTTAAAAGGCTTCTTCAGAGGCTGCCGCTGGTAGCGCTGCCCGTCTTGTTGTGGGTGACGGAATCGAATTTCGAAAGATCGATGCTGTGTGTGTGGGGTGAGATATGTTCGAATAATGCGTGTGATTTGAATTGTGTCTGTTCATTTAGGATGTCGTTTTTATTTGTTTTTGTGTGTTTGTATATTCCAATTGTTCTAGAGTGTCTAGTTTTCGGCCTTTTGTGTGTACGTGTAGAATGTTCATGTTATTGTCGATGTTTTTATATGTGTGGTTTGCTTCAATGAGGTGGTTTGCAAAGGTGGATTCTGTAGTGGAGTGGAGTGCCTTTGTGTGTTCAATGTATCTCTGTTTGAAGCAACGTCCTGTCTGGCCTATGTAGAATTTATTGCAATTTGAGCAATTTAGCTTGTAAACACCGGGTAGATCGAATTTGTTTTGTGCTTTGTGTGTGTTTTTTGATAGTGTGTGTTCTGTTTTGTTAGTAGTTTTGTAAGCGATTCTGTATCCTGCTTTTTTAAATTTGTGGGCTATTTTTTCAATTTGTTTGTTGATGTATGTTAGTGTTATGAATTTGTTGTTTTCTGTCTTTGTCTGTTGTTTGTCTGTTGTTTGTTTTGTGTTTTGTGTAGGAGTTTACTGACTATTGTTCTGTCATATCCATTAGATTCTGCTAGATATTTTATCGTGTTTAGTTCGTCTTTGTAGTCTTTTTCATCTAAGGGGATGTTGTTAAGTCTATGTATCATGGTTCTGAAGGCAGCTAGTTTGTAACATTCTGTAACAATGACATTCAGTATTTACTCCCACTGAAGAAGAGGCACATCACCTTGAAACGTATGGGAAAATGATAACCAAAGTAAGTTCATATGTGAAAGTTTATATATATAATAATAAGAGTAAAGTACTTAATTTAGATATAAAGTATCCTGATAAGAAGATCTTAATAATCCACTGTAGAAACGTAGATGAAATATCTATAAATGAAGAGGCTAGTTGAACAGGGTGGGGGTAATTTTCTATAAATGAAAATTATAGTTGAAGGGGGAGGGGATAATTTTTATATGTGTACTACGTTATCGGCAACATAGTAGTAGTTTGTTGTTAAAATTCCTTCCCGGGCTGTTTGGCCTTAGTCCAATGTTTTCAGCAAAACCGGACGTTTCCGCAGTGCCGTCGACTGCCATCATCAGTGAAAATCGAGTGCGATAACGTGTGGTGGTATACGTTAGTGACTACAGTACTGTGGTTAAGGCTGAAGCAATAAGTGGAAAGAAGTAGTTTCTATGGAAACATTTCATTTTGCATTTTAAATATAAATCTTAGAACATGGAAGTCACGTATGGTTCTCCATACCGATATTTGGTTAAGTGACCAAAATACCAGGTAAAGTGGTAAGTAAACAGCCATTCCAATCTCCTCAGCCTACACATAGATATATATTATTGCGTGTCTTCTTTATTTACAGTGTGGAACAGTAGATCCTGTTACAGTATACTGGATTTAGTACTGGGTTGAGGCACAGATACTTCTTAAATAATACGTCTACTCTACATGAGTGTTGTGGTTGGTTAGGTAATGATAGTACATTATTGTGTGTAATGATAGTACATTGGGTTAGACGTTTCTTTACAAACCCAATTGACTCTGTAGTGCTCAATTCTAAGTCTTTTGACCTCACTGTAACTGTTTATTCTCCGTTTCTTCCAGCAATTGTTCTTGTAACCTGTCTTGTATGTTACTGTACTAATTTTTAAAATAAACACATGTATCTTGTAGCATAAGCTATTAACCGTAGTGCATACTCCTTCTTTATCTAAAAAGTGGTAGATATGTAATACTAACCTATTAAAACTGTGTATTTAATAATACTAACTTATTAACCATAATGCATGTTCCTTCTTTATCTAGAAAATGTTAGACGTTGAATATTGTTTTTACAGAAACACCAGCTAGCCACAGGTAGTCGTGAGTGGTAAGGAGGTGACTCTATACGCTTCTCGATACATCACCTGGAAAGATATTCTGGACCTCTGTGGACCTCCACATGTACTCACTTAAATAGGAATCTAAGCGTTCCCTTCTCGTACCACATTCAATCATGTTTCAGCGTTTACAGGACCGCCACATGCTTTCTATGCCTTGTGTATGTGCTCCCGTTTCAGGATCCACAAAGTTATAACTATGGTTTACAGTCAAATGACTGTACTGTTGTGGCAAATTAACAATTTGACGGTACGAACGCCACTCATCTGACATTATAGTAGACCCTGGTTCAGTATTTGCCACTATGAGAGGTAGGAGGGTAGCTGCTGATCTATCTTCCACACTACACAAAAAGCATTCCTTCGTTTCTCGGCGTATCCATCGAATACCCATTGTTGTGGATACACCCGGCCAACATTATTTTTTCTCTTGGCAAACACACTCTCGTCAATTTCAACTGTTAAATTCAGTCCTCCAATTTTCCGTGGGTTTCTCATGACGTTACGGCACAGATATATCTTAAGTAAGCCGTCCACTCTGTGTGTGTGTTGACACTGATTTCCAGTTGATTTTTACTGTTTTTCACACTACTACGCCTTCACACCAGAAATAAATAAATTTTATTATTTTTCCCAGCGGTAATTTGGACCCCTGTAAAAATGTGCCCTTGCGAACTACCTTATACTCATGGCAAGTCGTCTTATTGCAACACTAATGCTGTTGCTGGCCAAGGGCTAATACCATGTCGTGTCCTTGTTCACATTGATGAGGATTGTGAACCAAACCTTTTTCTTGAAGAAAAGAAACTGCAGCATCCTCTTTTGTACCAATAACACTCAACCATCGTAGCTACTTACAACACAACACTAATTAAAAATGTATGAAACTGAACAAGCAAATGAAAATGTAACAACACCAATAAATTAGCAAATTCATAAGTGTGTTTTATTTTGGTTTCCACTGTACTATGTGACGATCGGTGAGACCGTCATAACAATTTAACGAAACATCCCAATTAATTCAATATTATACATTGAGGATTATAATTTTACATATACACTAATGTAAAATATAAAACATTATTGTTATCTGATTTCAAGCTTGCAGAGTCAATCCAAATAAATTATGTCTGAATGTAAGTACACACATAACAGGCAAAATACAAGTGTTCTGTCTTGTCTGCTGTCATAGAAAATATATTCTGTATTTCTTTACGGTTGCAACTTCATTCATGTGAGTGAAAATTAATTTATATAAATCTCAAATCATCACCGGAATCTACACTGTTGACTGTAAACAAATACAATAAATTCCTTTTGTGATCACTTTGGGCCAATATGAATTTAATAGCACTAGCCGAATAATAACAATAACTGATAACAAGATTATGCAAGATTTGCCATTACTTTCCTATACCTGTGATTACAGGCATATTGATATACCTGTTACTATGTATAGAGGTGTTACTATACATATTATATGTTAAAACTGTGAGGTGTATTTTATAATCTGGAACATTTTATACCAAATGATTTAATCACAAAAGATTATGTAAAACACAAAATTACAACAAACACACCAAAAGTATCTATAGAAATTAAAAAAAAAAAAAAATTATATAAATGACAAATTATTCAATAAACGATTAAATATGTACCATAATTTATTAGATACTGCAATTATTTTTTATAGAAACAAACATCCACTAGCAGCTACAAAACCAATTTTCCCTATAATGTACTTAGCAAGATCCTGATCTTTTAGATACATTGTTGGATTGTTAATGCTAGCATTTTTTTATTCTTTTCCCTAAACATTTTGAAACCATAATTTCAAAGTGATACTACCTGAGATGCCTTTCCATTGTGTTTCCTTTTGCTCCAAAAAAAATATTTTGTTGTGTTGATGTCTTTATTCTTTAAAATTCTGTGTGAGGGAGATTGCAAAATTTTTAACTGAACTGTAGCATTTCATTGTCTCAGTTTTTTGTAATTTTTTGTGCTACTGTAAAGTGTTCACTTTTTATTTACACCTAAGTCATGCCGTTTTTATTTTACATTTTTACACTTTCTGTTAAGATACTGTAAAGCTACATTAAAATATACAATTTTATTTAAAAAAAATTATCAAATCAAGCACTTGTCTGTAATAACTGAAATATATGAGAGTTTTATTTAAGGTTATTGCTGGCTCTCACATCCTACCTTCCAGTATTTGCGTATCATCCGTCAGAAATGTGAATAACTCAACAGGATACTAAGTCATTCTTACTACTGTTCAGATGCATTTAGCATGTACACCAGAGGCAGATTTATGCATAGGCAAAGTAGGCTACTGCCTACGGGCGGCAAATTTTGTAAAGGTCGTTATGTTGTTTTTATACCTAAGAGATGTTTCAAATGCCGCTCCATTTCATCTCAATATGATAAGAAGCTTTTAAAAATATATATTGTTTAGTAACAAGGCTTATTACATAAAGAGAATAGTTCATCATTTACTTCTGATCTGTATATGAAGTAGGCCCTACATCGTTTTTTCACAATTACATTTACATACATTATATATGTGATACTTCCTTATATTAATTATTTAACTATTAATTTGTTTACATTCAAATTTCGAACATCCTTTACCGACTCTGTAATTTGACATGAGTGAATGTCAATAGATGCCACTAGCTGCTAACAGACAGACTATGAGCATAGTATAATTTCATACCCAACTCTAGTGCCAGTTGAGCTTCAACCTGCCGAGGAGGGAAATAAGAGGTCTACACATAGTACGTGTCCGTTAAACACCTGTTGTATTTTACATAAATCGTTAAATATATATTCATCAAATAAATTGATAAGCAAAAAGTGATAAGTGAAAGGATGATTATGTCAAAAAATGTGTATATAATGTATTTTCATTTATTATGTTAGGGTAATATTAGTGGAATGATAATATTCTACCACTACTGTATTACAGTATACAAATGTAGTGATATATCTTGGCACAATACTATGTAATAAATTTGGATAAAAGGCTCATTTCAAATAGAAAGGATAGCTGGTGTGATCAGTCATAACAAATTTGTATTAGTTTTTTGAGAATTTGTTCCTATCAAACTGCAATAAGCATATTTTCAAACCTTTATGGATGTGTGTCAAGGAATTTACAGATTGCACCAAAAGAAACAGTTAAAATATATCTTTTCAATTAGACAAAAATTGGTCTTGTAATATCAGTCAGTAATACAGCAGGAACTAATCAGTTAATTGCTATTACAAAATGCCTTATTCCTTTTTCATGACGATCAGATTTTGCTATACGCCTGCATAAATAAAAATTATTAAATTGCTTAACTCTCAACACAAAGTATTTAAACTATTTAACATGAAAAGTTCATCATGTCACATATTCTAGTAACAAGGTAAGTTTTTGGAATACTGTTTTAGCTGAATTTATACACTAGGAGGACACTCAGCATTTAGTTTGTGTGTGTAACTCTGGTTAATCAAAGAGAATTATTTGTGTAAATTCAAATTTAGTAATACAAATGTACTACCATAAAGGCCTGGAATGCTATGCGTTAAAGAATTTTAATTAACTTAATTAATTAATTAAGGGGAGGGGATAATTTTCTATAATTTAAAATGATAGGTGAAGGGGAGGGGATAATTTTTTATATGTGTACTACATTATCGGCAACGATGAAGTAGTTTGTTGATAAAATTCCTTTCCAGGCTGTTTGGCCGTGGTCCAATGTATTCTGCAAAACCAGACGTTTCGGAAGTGCCATCGACTGCCATCATCAGTGAAAATCAATTGCGCTAATGTGAGGTGGTAGATGTTAGTGACCACAATTCTGTGGTTGAGGCTGAAGATAGAAGTAGTTTCTGTAGAAATATTTCACTTCTAAAACGATTTTAAATATAAATCTTAAAACATGGAAGTCATGTATGGTTCTCCACACATTAGATTGTACTGGGTTCTAAATTGGAAGTAGAATTCTTGAAACGAACGAATCCATAATATTTTTACCATGTGGGGCGCATTCCTTGAAACATGTGGGTGTTAATGCTGCAAACCTCAATGCAGATGTGATGACATTTTTCGGGCATGTTGCAAGTCTTTACTCATTTTTCTCTAGCAGCCCTAGAGAAAAATGTTGGGAAGTTTTGAAAAAGCACATTCCTTTATCACTGCAGAGCTTCCCTGAAACAAGATGAAGTGAGAGGATCCAAGCTGTCAAACCGATAGTTAAGCACTACCCAGGAGTACTTAAATTGTTGGATATACTTTAGAAGAGATGTCTTCTAGTCTAACTCCCTCTGCCTACAACATCATATTAGGGTTTAAGAAATATTTCAATTCCACAAAGAGCTTAATGTTGGCATCATTTTGGTTCAAAGTGCTTTCATATATTGACTAAAAAGTAGGCCTACCGTTTACCAAATGGTAAAAGCTTAAGAGCATGATAATGTCTTTCAGCCACCAGCTAAACGCAACATTATTATGGTTACTGAGTGACTGATTGTTTGTTTTGCGCAAATGTTGCATTTAACTGGCGGCTGAAAGACATTACATGTTTTCTATATAACAAAAATATTTACTATATAACAAACATTATCATGTTAAATAGATTTGCATTTACGATGACAAATATTTTAATGAATAGATCGTTAGCTGAATCACATACGAAGACAACCATTAACTAGAGACAATAACCCCAATAACCTATCTACAGCTATGCAGTGTTGTTCGATTGTTAGGTCTTTAATCTGCGACGACGTTAGCATGTTAGCGGTCGCGGTTTTAGTTAACGATTCCCGGCTGGTAAATTGTGCTAACACTTGATTTTAAACTTTCAGGACGCTTTATAAATCTGGTTTAATTGTTTGCAGTGATATTAACACATTATATATATTGCGACGTATCAAAACAAACGTTTATTTACAACAATCCCAATGACGTCACGCAAGAATGACGTCATGCAGCGTGATGCGTTACAGTTTACAGCGTTACAGAAATTTTCAAATGATGGCCAGCCAAAAGACATTATCATGTCAAAAAATGTTGTTATTCAAAGCAAAGGAATCACACTCGTTGAAATAACTCTAGTGGAAGATTTGCTGACAGAATTGAAATTGTTGCGTGATAACCCAGACAGCATAATTGAAGAACCAAACTTAATTGCAAAAGAACTAATAAAAGTTCCTCCTGAATCTCCCAAAAGGTGGAAAAAAAGTACAGATCAATCCAATAGTGATTTTTCAGTAAACAAAGATCAAGAAAATAAATTTAAAACCTCAGTCATGTACCCAGTATTAGAGTTTGTAATGGGCAACATAAAAACACGATTCACTGCAATTAGTTCAATTCGTGACTTGTTTCCACCAGTATTGAACTTTACGGACATGGAAAATGATGAATTAGAATTGAAAGTAAAAGTTCTCATTAGCAAGTTTAAAAAGGAATTGGCAATGGATCTATTTGAAGAAATATTACACTTGAAGAACATTTATAAAACAGAGTTTGAATCAGAAAAGAATCCACTAAGCCTACTCCAAAAACCTTCAAACTGTATTTGTGAACTTCTGTCTTGCCTATAGGCTTTTCTGTACTATTCCAGTTACAGTTTCGTCTCCTGAAAAATCTTTGAGCAGTATAGCGAATTCACTGAAAACTTGGCAGAGAAGCACTACCTACCAAGAAAGGCTTAATAATTTGGCAATTTTAGCTATTACAAATGAATTGGCTAACAGTATTCCACTCTAACCCATTATTAATACTTAATCATTTGGGTGTTAACAGAAACTGCACATTGCTTTTTATTGCATTATGTTGAAAAAAGGATTTTAATGTACTTGTTTGGTTATAGGCCTACGTTAGATTGTACTGTGTTCTAAATTAGAAGTAGGTTTTAATTCCGGTACTTCGAATAAATACAGCCTTTTATCCATACAATAAATACAGCCTTTGAATGTACACTAAGTAAGGAAATGTTTGTTAAGTCTAATTAATTTTAAAAATCTAAAAGGTTAAGTTAGATAATTAAACGTTAACACACCCTCCCAAAATCGTCTCTGTACCGTAATTATGTGCGATAAATGGAAACTAATTTCTGTACTTCCAATAAATACACCCTTTTAATAAAATATGTGCCAGTAAACCCCAATAAAATATGCACCAATAACGAACCCTACTATCTAAGTTAGATAATTAAACGTAGACACAACCTCCCAAAAACGTCTTTGTACCGTAATTATGTGCGATAAATGGAAACTAATTTCTGTACTTCCAATAAATACACCCTTTTAATAAAATATGTACCAATAAACTCCAATAAAATATGTACGAATAACGTAGCCTACAAGGTTATACGTTCTAAATTGGAAGTACGGATAGGTTTTAATTCGATAAAATACAGCCTTTAATGTATATACAGCCTTTTATCCATACAATAAATACAGCCTTTGAATGTACACTAACAAAGCAGAGGGAGTTAGACTAGAAGACATCTCTTCTAAAGTATATCCAACAATTTAAGTACTCCTGGGTAGTGCTTAACTATCGGTTTGACAGCTTGGATCCTCTCACTTCATCTTGTTTCAGGGAAGCTCTGCAGTGATAAAGGAATGTGCTTTTTCAAAACTTCCCAACATTTTTCTCTAGGGCTGCTAGAGAAAAATGAGTAAAGACTTGCAACATGCCCGAAAAATGTCATCACATCTGCATTGAGTTTTGCAGCATTAACACCCACATGTTTCAAGGAATGCGCCCCACATGGTAAAAATATTATGGATTCGTTCTTTTCAAGAATTCTACTTCCAATTTAGAACCCAGTACAATCTAATGTGTGGAGAACCATACATGACTTCCATGTTTTAAGATTTATATTTAAAATCGTTTTAGAAATGAAATATTTCTACAGAAACTACTTCTATCTTCAGCCTCAACCACAGAATTGTGGTCACTAACATCTACCACCTCACATTAGCGCACTTGATTTTCACTGATGATGGCAGTCGATGGCACTTCCGAAACGTCTGGTTTTGCAGAATACATTGGACCACGGCCAAACAGCCTGGAAAGGAATTTTATCAACAAACTACTTCATCGTTGCCGATAATGTAGTACACATATAAAAAATTATTCCCTCCCCTTCACCTATCATTTTAAATTATAGAAAATTATCCCCTCCCCCTTCAACTTCCCCCTACCCCTTTTCATTTATCGATATTTCATCTACCTTTCTAGAGTGGATTATTATGACCTTTTCAGGATACTTTATTTATCAAAATTAAGTACTTTACTATTGTTAAAACATAAAACGTTGCAGGTAAACTACCCCTTCTCCTTAACCGATCTTCACCAAAATCAACAGACCTTGAGTCCTCTACAATATGCAAAAAATTATCTGAATTTGCGGCAATTATCATTCGCCATAGACAAAATTCTATACACAGACATCTTTCAAAAAATTACTTCTTTATGTATTGAGGGTAGTACAATCAGAATCAGCCCTTATCTCGAACACGATTTTTTTCGCCATCCATTTCCTTATGGAACATGGAAGTAAAAACAATATCCTTCTTTTTATAATATGTATTGCACACGTTTTCTAACACGGGACACTAATTATTAGATAAAATGTTTACCTTCATTTAAGCCAGCTTCCACTCACTGTGTACTTTCTCAGAGGCCATAACATGTTCTTTTTAACGTTGCCGAACATAAATTGATGTTGAATTAAAAATACTGTAAAGGATTAGCACCTGAAGTTTGCAACGTGCAAGTTGAAGAATCTATTTAATTATTGCACTTAACTTGATATAAGTACTGATTACATTTCAGGATTATTATTTTCAGAAATAATGTATGTAAACCAGATTTCCCCATATAAAGTTAATTAAAATTCTTTAACGCATAGCATTCCAGGCCTTTATGGTAGTAGATTTGTATTACTAAATTTGAATTTACACAAATAATTCTCTTTGATTAACCAGAGTTACACACACAAACTAAATGCTTAGTGTCCTCCTAGTGTATAAATTCAGCTAAAACACTATTCCAAAAACTTACCTTGTTACTAGAATATGTGACATGATGAACTTTTCATGTTAAATAGTTTAAATACTTTGTGTTGAGAGTTAAGCAATTTACCTAATTTTTATTTATGCAGGCGTATAGCAAAATCTGATCATCATGAAAAAGGAATAAGGCATTTTGTAATAGCAATTAACTGATTAGTTCCTGCTGTATTACTGACTCATATTACAAGACCAATTTTTGTTTAATTGAAGATATATTTTAACTGTTTCTTTTGGTGCAATCTGTAAATTGCATCCTCATTGGTGCAATCTGTAAAAGAAATTGCATCCTCTTCTGTACTAATAACACTCAACAGTTCATCGTAGCTAATCATTCTTTAAATAAATGAATGTCAAACTCACAACACAACACTGATTAAAAATGTAATGAAACATGGGAACAAGCTATTCGCGCGTCAGCCATTGTAACAACACAATTTTACCTCGTGGTGTAAAGTGTAATGTAAAATAAAAGACCACGTGATGTCTTTGGCTATTCTAAGCAAAATTGTGTATACGTTTTAAAATTGAAATAATTGCAAATATTTCAACCTTTTGTTATTATGTTGCGTACAAAAAATTGTTTAAATATAAATAATAAATACAGCTCTAAAATTCAATTTACGGGTACCCCAATTTACAATTACCCTTGACATCTTAGAAGTAATTGTAAACAAGTGTTTTCTTTATCCTTTGAAACTAAAAAACTGACACTCCTCTTGAAATTGAAAATATCGGTATGGAGAACCATACATGACTTCCATGTTCTAATGTTTATATTTAAAATCATTTATTTGAATTCGGTTCGATAATTTCTAACAACTTATGTGTGTTCCTTGTAAATCGTGTTTTATGTTTGACAAATTGAAGGATGTTTATGTATGATTTTCTTTTCAGGATACGGGTACCCCAGGATACTTTATTTATCAGAATTAAGTACTTCACTCTTGTTAAAACATAAACCGTTGCAGGTAAACTACCCCTTTCCCTTAACCGATCTTCACCAAAAACAATAGGTCTTGAGATCTCTACAATTCAGGGCAGTATGCAAAACATTATTTGATTATGTTTGAATTTGCGGCTGTTGTCGTTTGCCATAGTAAATACCCTTGTTAAAACATAAAATGTTGCAGGTAAACTACCCCTTTCCCTTAACCGATCTTTACCAAAATCAATAGGTCTTGAGAACTCTACAATTAAGGGCTGCATGCAAAATATTATTTGATTGTGTTTGAATTTGGGGCTGTTATTGTTTGCCATAGAAACAAATTACCCTTGATTAAAAAAAAAATGTTGCAGGTAAACTACCCTTTTCCCTTAACCAATCTTCACCAAAAACAATAGGTCTTGAGTACTCTACAAATCAGGGCTGTATGCAAAAAATTATTTGATTCTGTTTGAATTTGCGGCTGTTATCGGGTGCCATAGAAAAAAATCTATACACACACACACACACACACACACACACACACACACACACACACACACACACACACACACACACAGACACTTTTCGAAAAACGACTTTTTTTCATGTTTTGAGTGTAGTACAATCAGAATCTGCAATAATCTCGAACACGATTTTTTTTGCCATCACCGTACTTCCATTTCCTTAAGGAACATGGAAGTAAAAAGGATTTTAATGTACTTGTTTGGTTATACGTTATTGTACTAGGTTATAAATTGCAAGTAAATTCCGGTACTTCGAATAAATACAACCTTTAACGTTATATACAGCCTTTTATCCATACAATAAATGCAGCCTTTGAATGTACACTAACAAAGGACATTTTTGTTAAATATTAATTAATTTTAAAAATCTAAGGTTAAGTTACATTGTTAAACGTAGACACAACCTCCAAAAATCGTCTGTGTACCGTAATTATGTGCAATAAATGGAAACTAATTTCTGTACTTCCAATAAATACACCCTTTTAATAAAATATGTGCCAATGCTCTGAATTTAAATTAAATAAAGAAAAAAGGAATTGTGTGTGTGTTTTCTGTGGTTGAGGCTGAAGATAGAAGTAGTTTCTGTAGAAATATTTCATTTCTAAAACGATTTTAAATATAAATCTTAAAACATGGAAGTCATGTATAGTTCTCCACACGGATATTTTCATTATTTGCATCAAATAGTATTATTGTTTAATACACGTTCTATCCAGATCAAATTATGTGTATACAGTTCTGGAAAAATTAGAAATAAAATTTTGTTTTGTTTATTTTAAACTGTATTATGTTTGGAAGTATCCCAAAGTAAATTTAACATTAATCATGTCAATCAACGAGGCCAGTCAAGTTTTTTAAGGCTAGGGGAATCCTTGAAATGTTTGGAGCATCACTAGGTCATGAGGATCAAATCATCAAACTTCAGTTTCTGTGAAAAACTGGCAGATTTGAGTAGTCGGGTGATAAAGGATGGTATTGTAAAAGCAACAATTCTTTCAGAATTATTTTATAACCCTGTCAGTCTGCAAATAACTATCACTCCTTTAGATCATCAGCAGATTTAAACTTTTCTTATTTGTGCTAGGAATGTATCATGTAAAACTGCTGGAAGTATGGTATACAAAGTTTCTATTATCCTTTTCAAGGTTGATGACCAAAACAAAAAGTACTACTTATAATTCATCATTGTAGCAGTTACACAGCAGTATACTAAACATGTCTTGGTCAGGTAGCACACAATGAATCATTCAAAACAAGTACAATTCAGTGTCAATGTCTAGTGTTTATGTGTTACTGCTACCCATAGTGAATCATTTGTATTGTACATAACAAATAGTATTCTGACTGTACACGTTTTTCATCTGACAAGAATTTTATACTTAGGCAAACTCATTTAATGGTGTAACCTTCTGTAATATGTGCCAAACAAGTATTCATAAAATTAATATATTTGTGTCAAATTGTGTTTTATTTATTTCCAACAAAATCTGTTTTGTGGACATAACTTTATGTCCAATACAATTATTATGTTATTTCTTTTTAGTATCCCTTATAGATTTGCGTGATTAAAGCTTTTAATACTAAAACTTTGTTTCAGCTGATAACCATGCTTTGTTGAGATTATTAATGAAAAGTTTTGCTCATTCAGTGATGTGGCATCTTCAGTGATAAAGTTGAGTCTCATCGTGGTAAAACTACTGAAGACTTCATAGAATTGGAAAATTAATGAAAATAATATTCTTACAACCAGTGACAAGAATTATGAACTTAAAACAGTGGAATGAATTATTGAATACCAGATACTCTCAATTGCTAAAACAAACACACTTATATTACAACAGTTCTCTTTATATAATTATCCAGGACACATTGTATAGCCTACAAACAGTAATAAAAAAATCACAATAGTTTACAACACAAATAAACAATTGATCATTTGTCACTTTCATTAAAAACTGCTGTCTAATATCATCCTATATGAATGCACAACCTATTACACCAACTTTCTAAAACTCAGCTGGTTCCAGATGAATGCCAAGAGTGTGGCTCTAGAATATTCTGCAGTGCTGCTGATTAACAGTATGTGATCAGCATCACATAGAGTACTACACATATAAGCTATCTAATTGACTTGGTATTACAATATTAGTAAAATGTGCTTGTTAACCAAATAGTGTGTTGTTACTCCTGAAAATTCCATTTCACTAAGAGCATTTTAGAAGTCTGGGTTATCTTTTATGTTTCACTCCACAAACATGCCTTTAGTTCAGCATTTCTTAACCTATTGGGCATGAGCCACTGCTGGGTCCCGAGAGGGCATTTGGAGGGTTGCAAAGTCAGGTTCGGAAATTTATTTACTGTGTCTTAAAAAGCTACTACATGTAAATAACTAAGATATATCATTTTAACAATTTAAATTCAACCTGTTTTGTACATAGTCTAAACTGTACATTTTTGTTATTCATGCTCTACCATTGCTTTTTACCAGCTCTGATGTTTAACTCTCTATAACCAGATTGAAAGTTGCTTCCCAGAGGGATACAGTGAATTCAATTGGATTCAAGACCCATTCTTGTATTTTGAAAGTTCTAACATGTTGTCAGTAAAACTAAATGAGCAATTGTGTGATATCATCTGTGATGCTGGGATTAAAACTAAATTTTTAGTAAATTATTTTGTATAGTTAGTGATAACATGAGACATGTCATGGACAACAAAATCCATAAACTTTTAGATTCTGACTTAACAAAGTTCTGGATATCTTTAAGAGATGAATATCCTGAACTTTTCGGAGTTGCTCATCCCATTCACCACCTCATTCTTGAGTGAAATGGGATTTTCATCTCAAGTGAAAAGCAAGCACAGAAATAGACTTGACGCACACTCAGATTTATGACTTAATTTAACCACTCTTGAATCCAACATACCCCAGCTTTTGCTGAAAAAGCAGCCCCAACTGACACATTAGTAACTAATGATTAGTTAGGCAAGTAAAAACTCTTTTGTTTTCAACTTCAGCATGTGTTTATTAGAGCAAATTAGTCTTTTGAATTACATATTTGCTTTTTGCTTTTCTATAATTAAGTGTATATATAATTTGTTTAAGCATAAAAGAAGGCTTAAAGTTCTCAGTGTTACCAAAAATATGATTATAAAGTGGGTGCACACCCCTACAAGTAGTTCTGCCATGCACACCCCTACAAGTCTAATTAATTTTAAAAATCTAAAAGGTTAAGTTAGATAATTAAACGTAGACACAACCTCCCAAAATCGTCTCTGTACCGTAATTATGTGCGATAAATGGAAACTAATTTCTGTACTTCCAATAAATACACCCTTTTAATAAAATATGTGCCAATAAACCCCAATAAAATATGCATCAATAACGAAGCCTACTATCTAAGTTAGATAATTAAACGTAGACACAACCTCCCAAAATCGTCTCTGTACCGTAATTATGTGCGATAAATGGAAACTAATTTCTGTACTTCCAATAAATACACCCTTTTAATAAAATATGTACCAATAAACTCCCAATAAAATATGTACGAATAACGTAGCCTACTTGGTTATACGTTCTAAATTGGAAGTACCGATAGGTTTTAATTCGAATACATACAGCCTTTTATCCATACAATAAATACAGCCTTTGAATGTACACTAACAACGGAAATTTTTGTTAAATCTAATTAATTTTAAAAATCTAAAAGGTTAAGTTACATTGTTAAACGTAGACACAACCTCCAACAATCGTCTGTGTACCGTAATTATGTGCGATAAATGGAAACTAATTTCTGTACTTCCAATAAATACACCCTTTTAATAAAATATGTGCCAATAAACCCCAATAAAATATGCAAATAGGTTATAGGTCTACGTTCTAAATTGGAACTAGGTTTTAATTCCGATACGTCGAATAAATACAGCCTTTAATGTTACGTACAGCAGCCTTGTATGCATACAATAATTTAATGTACACTAACAAAGGAAATTTTTGTTAAATCTAATTAATTTTAAAAATCTAAAAGGTTAAGTTGCATTGTTAAACGTAGACACAACCTCCAAAAATCGTCTGTGTACCGTAATTATGTGCGATAAATGGAAAATAATTTCTGTACTTCCAGTAAATACACCCACCCCACCCTTTTATTGTACACTAACAAAGTAAATTTTATTTAAGTTACATTGTCGTACATAACCTCCATAACCTGGCATTAGTTACTTGTGAAAAAACAGTTCTAGATCTAGTACACATCGAACACGGAAAGAAAGTACAAACGTGGAGACGGAAGTACACTTTTGCCGCAGGCTATAGTGAAAGACCCTTGTTATAAATTACACAAATTTCGAATACATACATGTCGAATTTATAACACATCAAAGCTACACCAGTTTTTTAGACCTAATGTGCCATTCTTCATATGAACAATTTGAATTCGAGCGTTCAGTTCACCACAGTATGTACGTTGGTAGTGCCGCAGCCATAGCGTGGTAGGCTATTATGTACTCGTACTCTGTCGTGATAAGGGCTTTGGTGGATATGGATATTGGGAAAATACCAAAATTACTGTATACAGCTCACTCATGTATTCAACCTTGTTAGATTATAATACAAGGTAAATTTGGTATCAATATTAAATGGAATGGAGTATAGAATAATCGATAATCAATGAAACATATAATCGATAGTTTTTCAAAATTCTGTTTATTTTTAATGCTTTGGTTATCGTTTTTGTCAAACATTGGCGGTATTGTAATTTGGTTATGGCGCTTTGTTAAAGAGGTTAGTTGCGAAGTATTATAATTTTGTTCTTTGTATGCACAGTTGGGCCTTGTCATCATGCATTAGCATTATAAAGATAAAGTTGTTTTTACAGTACATTTCATGTAAGTGGAGAATGCAAAAATCATGAAAATGCAAGAATTGATACCGTACATCTTGAAATGTATCATACAGAATTTACTGATTTTGGGTAAAGTCCTTGAATAGTGCAAAAACCATGTGTATGCTGAATATTATATCTTTCCTCTACATCAAATTGAACAACTTAACCAAAATTTTAAGTTGCAGACTCCATTATTTTAAATAATGGAGGTAGCAGACACTCCATTATGTAGAACTTATGATAGATTTTGAGATAGATCCACACGGACAAACACCTCATTGTGAGGATAATATTATTTTTCAGTTATTTAGCACATATGCACAATAAACTTTACACACTACTTGTAAGTTGGGGGTAATTATTTGGGGGGGGGGGTGCAGACCACTGCTCTAAAAAGGGTGTCAGGCTTCTACCAGAAAACATTTATTATAGTGTGGTAAAGAAGTATGTAAAATTTCAAGGCTGTATCTTAAATACTTTTGTTTATATTTCAGATTTTATCTTTGAAAACTGAAAAAGCCAATCTTTAGAAAACACCTTTCAAAGATGTCACTTGTATCTCAAAAAAAAAATTTTGTTTAACACTGATCACATTATATAAAACATTTTTTTAAAAATGACTATGTAATATGTTTTATACAGAAATCACTAACTACAAAATATGCACACTAAATTTATATTCTTGTTCTTGTTCTTTTTCTTTCTTCCTCTTGTAGTTGGGGAACTTTTGGCTTTTTCCTGTAAGTGTCATATTTTGAACACTTCCGAGCTTTGGCTTCTTCTCTTCAATCTCTTCTTGTAAAATTTTGCTCCACTTTAGCTCTACTCACCCAGAACTTACACCAACAGTTTCTTGAAAAGTGGCGAAGGTCTTCATAACTCCAGTGTTATACTCACATACAACTTTATACAAACAATTTTTTTTTGTTTTGACTTAAGTGAATACAGTTTTTGTACACTAACATAACCTAACCTAATGCAATAACATTTACTGCTATTAGGCTTTAAAATTATTATACACTAATTTTTGTTGTTCTGTTGTATTTTATATTACATAACAGTGTAATTTTAGACAAAAAATGTTTAATTTTGGTATTTTCAATGAAATGTTCAATACAGAATCCCGTTAAAAACATCAACATTACTTCCACAAAGTTTACTTATGCGTGGCTTGTATTGTATTTTATTACAGTGTATGAAGGTGTGTAAATGACAATTATGAAGGTTGTTACATTTGAGGTTAAGAGTGAAAAACAGATCCTGACAGTGGTTCTTAACAAGATAGATAGTGGTGATCAAGTCAAGATTTTCTGTGGAGAGAAATCACTAGAGAATGACTTGAGGGTGGGGCGTTATTCAGTACTGTAGATATTACAGTGATGATTTGTAATATATAAAAACAGTTAGTCAGTATTTTGTGATTCTGTAAATCGGATTGGATAAAAACAGTTTTTCTTAATTGTTGAAAACCACTCTTCAACTTCTCAAAATTGTTAGTGAGGCTAGTCTGTGTGTTTCTTCTCTGGTGTTCTTAGAAGGAAAGCAAACTGTTGGTGTGTCAACACCGCTCAAATCTGAGACCACTATATTTTTGTATAACTAATTTTAACGTGTCGTACTATTAATTAAATAATTGTCTTTAATTTCTAATTTCAACAATTAATTGTCAGAAGCATTGCACGAGGGGGTACCCAAAAATAACCGGAATAGCGCTGCGATTGGCGGAGCTTACGTAGTATTCATTTCTGTTTGTTGAACAGACAAGCACTGTCAAAAATCTCCTCCAAAAACAACAATTTTTCCTCCAAATGGTAAATGTGGATTGCCCAGAGCGCGAAGCAATTGGTCCATATTATGCATTCCATACTTAGGTAACATGGGTGCTTCATCCATTAAAAAAACTTGAACTTGAGCGAGTTCCCTGCCTTTCGAAGATCCTGGTTTTATATTTGAAACAGATTTAGCAGTTAAAGGAACTTTAAGTCCAAATGTTTTGTGGGATGTTCGACCATTAGGAAGTAAGATAGACGCGATTCCAGTGAACGCCATGCACTTTACATTACAATTTCTTCCAGAAAGAATGTGGAATAGTGTCTAATAAATAAAAGTTTTTCCCGTACCACCAGGTCCATCAATAAAAAAGCATCTTTGCTCAAATTGACCTTCAGCAGCACTTAAAATTCGATCCACAATTTCTTATTGTCTTCCTCGAAGACGTTGATACATGCTTTCCCCCAATTCTGCGTATTCATCAACGTTTACTATTTCTTCATTCAACTGATTTTCGTAATTGTCTATATCGTCCATATTGTATCTCTGTACCCAGAAGCGGAAATTTTGACCTTCTGTAGCTTCTGTGTTCAATTTGTAAGCAACGATCCGATAAGCTCTTTTTATCGCTTCTTCAATAGAAGTGTTATTACGTCTGGCCTCTCTAATAAAGTCTTCGGCCAATTCTTCTTTGAACATATCCCATAAAGCCTTAGGATTTTCAGGAGCGCCAAGAATAAGAATTTGTGTGAATAGTGTTCTCATTACTGAAGGCATTTTTGACATGGCAGATTCTCTCAAACCTTCGACCCATTGTTGATCATCATATGTTAGTCCTCTAGCTAGGGAGGCTTGTTTATATGTAGCGTATCTTGTTCCTTCTACCAATAAAAGGTCATCGAAGTTTGTAGCATCCTTGACGTGGTAGAGCAATAGCCGTAGATGGTAAAGTTCTGGTTGCGAAACAAAGTTTATGCTGTGAACTCTACCAATAACTCGAAGGTGCCTAACTCTGGGCTGCCATTCACTGTTACTTCCTATCCACCTAAAGCGCTTTGGCATCTGCCAATAATAATAATAATGTATTTATTTTTGATTTTCATTGTGGACTTGATTTTGTTGTTGCTGCTTCGAATGTGAATTATGTCTAAAGTAAGCTTCTAAAGTTGAACCTCTTTGGCCTACGTCAGCTAAATCTTCCTGCGTCTGTTTAATATTTGCCATTCGATATTGTCCAGGTAGATGAATATCTAAACGTTGAACAGTGTGATTTTTTTTTCTGGGTTTCATAGCCAAAGAGACTCCAGCATGCCTCTGGAGGTGTGATGCATCGACCTTGCACATATGTTTCTGCTTCATTGTAATTTAATGTTCGTTGATCTTGAATTACCTTGACAAATGCACAGTCATGTCCCTTGTAAACATATTTATAAAGATATTTAACTGCTTTTATACTACCAACATATTCTACATTAATATGGCAATTAAATTTTTTTAAAAGGTAAGTGTTATATGAAGCAACATGGCGATTGTCTCTTGTTGTTCGTCTACCTTGACTATCCTTAGATAAACAGCATGATGATGTGAAAAGTCTGGACTGTTTTGATCCATTCTCGAATCATAACGACGTCGATAATTGGTTTTTTCATCTTCAACTAAAGATGTAAAGTCTTTGAATGATTTTGGAAATCCGAAGCGACACTTCATTTTTCCATCTTTATTGATCATACATGGAGCTTCTTGGTTATGCTCTCCACACGGATTATGTATCATCCATTTAATCATCAAATCTCGCAGTATTGGGTCGTCGTCAGAAATTTCAGCAGAAATCAAGTCATCAAGCTCCTCGACGTTATATATTTTGTCTTGAGAAGACATAATCAATAGCAAGTGTGTGTGGGGAAGACCTCGCTTTTGAAATTCTATAGTGTACACATTGTGCCGGTGTTTGCCTAACCCGGCGATCGAAGGTATTATAAATTTTGTGAACTCGTATATTAACGTCGGTGAGCCGCGATATTGGAATGGCACTGTTGAATCTGACTGCGCCATCTAGCGGCAAAATTTTGCTGGTGGTTGTATTGTAAGTGCACGATTCAGTCGGACTTCAGCTCTCAAAAAGGAATCAGCAGGCTCCCCAACCCGAACAGACATTATTGCGTAGTTTCTACTCATCCTAATGGCAAGCTAGATTTACGAGACTTCCCAGGTTCTCGCTACTAGTCGGAGATTCTGGTCTCTGCTGATGTAACAACAGCTTCATCAGCCATGAGCCATCCTACACACACCTGTTCGGAAGGGGGAGTTTGTTAACCAGCCACAGGATGCATCCTACTCACACAATTAAGGTGATATGAACTCTTTTATTTTTCTTTGGCCCGGCCTGCCGTTCACCTGAGTGACAAATTATTTTCTTTTTAAACCATGTGCCCACGCTGCTAGACAGTCCGCTCTGAGGTGTGTCAACTGAACATTCATTAGGAACATTATGTGACTTTTATGATATAACTCCATAAATCTAAGTACCATGATTGTAATTGTGTGCTGCACTGGGGGAGCGTGCCAGAGTTTTTTTTTACTCTTAAATTTTTTTTATATATACAAGAGCCTTACAGTCATTACACTATTCAACACAAAATTAAGTCACATGTTATGGGTTCTGTTCCGGCTGGTTCAGAACGGGTTCATATTTTAATTTCATTTCGGTTTAACATGTAAGGGCTGGGGGTTTCGTTTTTCAGGCTGTTTTCTGAGGGTAAAATGGACATAGTTTTTTTTCAAGTTAGGCACATGTTCATACAGTTTAGGGCAGGTCTGATTCCTGTTACACATGGTCTGGTACATGCTGGCGCGCTTCCACATCTGCTAGGATACAACAGGCGGTTATTAAAAAATCAATTATACACAGATGTCTGACTTTAAGAGAAAAGAAATTTTATATTTTGTGGGCATATACTGATAATTCTTGACCTTGTAAAAGCATATTGATGCTACTGATTCTTGTCAGTTGAATTAAATCATTTTCATTAAGGAACAATTTCCTGATGTATGCATACATGTATCCATCGGGATTTGTAACACAAGTAACATTTTAGAAAATCATGCCAATTGCTTAAACTCAGGTGATGAGGGTTTTTCCCACTTATATACTGTGCAAGAAACTTAAAGATTTTCATATGCTCATAATTGGCAATTTATCAGATGTTATCCATTCATAGGGGCAGTCCGGCCTATTGTTATGCTTTTGTTAGTCATTATCATCCTTTTGGGGGTTTTAACATTTTTTTAATTTAATGGAAGTTAATGAATTATTGTGACTGGAAGTTAAATACTGTATTTATGATTGCTGGTTTTGGGGCTTTGTAGAAGTACTGCCTGTCGGGCAGGTCGAACATGGGTTTTGTAAGGGTATTATGAGTCTATGTGTCTTTGTGTTTCTATATGTGATGTCAATGTTAAGTGTTAGTAAAAGGGGGGGAATTTATATAATTTATGGGATGTTGTTCGATATATATATATATATATATATAAATATATTATCTATTTATACAATTTAAGGAACATGTGAACATTACGTATTTATTATGTATTTTGTCGTTTATTGCTGATTGGAATGTGATACGTATGTGATTTATGTGATATTTACATGTAATGGATTATGGGGGCAACAATAAAAATTGTTATTGTTAAATTAACAGCCGAGTTTAATTGCAAGTCCCGTCATACTGGACCCAGCGCATTTTGGCTTCTCTAGGCTCTCGCCTAGTTTTAAATAACTAGTGGCTTCTCTTTCAAAAAAAAAAAAGAAATAAATACAAAAAAAATAAATACAAAAAAAAGGTTTTTTTTATAAAGCATAAAAAAGGAAAGAGGGGTTACAAATGGTAGCAGAGAGCGTGGTTCATTCTACGGTTGAACCCTTGGGTCCTCGGGTGTGACGGGGCTTGCAAACTCGGAAATACTATGCTATTGTTTTTTGTTTAGGTATATGCCCATGTATGCTAGTTTAGGTTGTATAACTTGTGAGTCTGGTCGCACCACGGGGCGGGTATTTGTGTTCGGAAAATTTGAGATGTTGAACTTCGTCTCACGCGTTGCCTGGGTGATAGAATGTTGGTGATTCGAGGTCGGAGTATAGCGTGTGGCATTAGCAGGATGCGGTATGGCCCGATCGGAAGTCGGTACTGTCACCGACTAAATTCCTGTGTTGCGAATTCTGATTACTAGTTCCCGAATTGGGACGTCTGATTACTAGTTTGTGTCTGTTAGTTATGTGTTGGTGAGACGTGTGTGTCGGATTGATGTTTGATGTTATGTATGTTAGGTATTGTTGGTTGTTGCTTGTCTCCTTCTGTGGTGTTAGTAGGTGGTTCAGAAGTAGGCCAGGTCTCCGCAACGCTAGAGAACCCGGGGGTCGCTCAAAGGAAGGACAGTACTTGAGTTTTTTCTGATTCTTGTGAATATGTTTTTGTAGGTCATGTTTGTGTTAGATGTTTAGTGGGGATTTGTTTTATTATTGTTTGTTTTGAATTGTGCAATTCTGGCAGCGGTATGCTATCAGAAGTTGCCCCATCCCATTTCAGGCGTTCTCCAGAAATTTCCGGTGGTGAATGGATTTGATGAGGACCAGCTGCTGGTTTTCTTGGACCTGGTCCTGCAGGTGGCAGATTTCCTGGGGGTGTCCGATGGGGAGGTCTTGTCTCTTATATACCCGTATTGCCGGGGTACGTTGGCTGAGCAGGTCACCAACACTCTGTGTCGGGGTGACAGTGTTGATGCCTTCCATGGGGAGGTGTTGAACTTCTTCCTACCCATTCGACGACGTGCCCAGCTTAAGTTTGAAAAATTCTATCGCCTACAGGCCAACGGAGAGGCGTTAGGGGACTTCGTGCACGATATACGGAAAGCTGCCCGGGTGTTAAGGTTGGGGTTGCCCGAGACAGAAGTTATACAAGCAATTCTGGAAGGACTGAATCCCCAAGAGAGATCTCGTTTGATCTTCGCAGATCCTCCACGTTGTTTTGCGGACCTGGACCGGTGGTGTGCGCATGCCAGAAGAGTCCAGGAGAATGATAAGTCCCGGGGAAGAGATGCTACAGATGTCCAATACTCCAGTGGTTTGTTAGGAAGATCTAAAAAGGACAAACATGGTGGTTGGAGGAGAACACAAGAGACGCTTAGAAAGCCTGAATATTCCGGAAGTAATGGAGGCTACAAGGGGATGGCAAGTGTGAAGACGGTAACAACAGTTACAGCAGAGAAAGGAAAGAAGTATGAATTTAACAGGGGAAGAAGAAATTATGTTAGGGAACAAACATCGGCAAGTAGGGAGCCTGTAGTTAGGCGTCATTCTTATTTGGAGAAAGGTGAGAGTTTAAAGGTTCCAGAGGAATTACAGGTGCCTAATAGAGTAGTGGATGAAGAAGGTGAAGCAGAAGAAGAAAAGCGGAATAACTTCTGTGGATCAATACAAGAGCCTAAGAAAACATCTGCTGATACTGAGTTACAGGACTCGAAGAGGACGTCATGGTTGAATCCAGATGCCGCAGAATTTGTTCCAGTATTTCCATCTCGGTTCGTGACGGATCCAGATCCAGTAATATCGTCATCGCCTACGCAGGGATATGAGAAGTCACTTGATGGTGTAGCTTCACCATCGCCAGTAGAAATTAATTTAGTCATTGCACATGAGCCTGGACAGCTGGATTCCAGGGTGGAAAATGTTGAGGACGTTGTAGTTGCTGAAAGTGGTGAAGGAGTGGAATCGAAGGAAGAGGCAGAAGAGCGGTCTGCGGATGCTGCACAGGGAAGTATAGTTATAGGTGTTAGGCAGACTAAAGAGTCGGAGTTTGCGGAGGGACACAGGGATGTCCAGGCTGCAAGTGTTTCTGAGGTTGCGGGTGGACAAGGGGATGTCCATGCTGCAAGTGTGGTAGAAGTAGAGGAGGTAGAAGTTGAGGAGAAATTTGGTGGCAGCGTTGTGGAGTGTGCGAGTGAGAATGATGTAGTGTGTGAAGATGTGCAGACGCCTTCTGTAAGTAGTGTTGAGGATTCCGAGGAACGGAAAGAAGTTTCATGCGGACCAGGTGAGCGATGAGGATGTGCAGTGTTCAGATGGTGGTAGTGGAAGTGATGGCGATGACGTTGATGATGAACGTGTTGATGAAAATGAGATCGGAGAAGAGGTTAGTCAAGAAGTTCGTAAAGGAGCTGGCGATGAGTGTGATGAAGAAATTGGTGAGGAGCTGAGGGAAGATGTGGTTGAAGATGGATCAGAGGAGCAACTGGAAAATGCTGAGGAGGTGCAGTGTCAGGAGGTTGAGTTGGATTATGGGGAGGAAAAAGGGGAAATTGTAGAAGAGCAGGAAGAGAAGGAAGGATTGGAAGAAAGACAAGTAGAGGAGTTAGATGATGAGCATAATCCAAAGCGGAGTCAAAGTAGTGAGGTAAGTTGCCTTGATTCTGATTCAGAGGAAACCAGCCAGTACGGCTCAACACGAAATAATTTCGCCGAGAGTGGTGTGCGAAAGGAACAAATACCTAAAGTGCGTCATAGAAAGATAAGAAGAAGCGGTTAACGGGTAGCGGGTAGATGTTCCCCACAGTCCCAGTGGTGTTCGTCTACTTCAGGGTTGCGCCCCTGCCCACGCGAGCCTTGGTTTTCTCCAGTCATTCTCCTTTTCGGAGGGAACCATGTCCTTACCCTTAGTCCTAGCTATTGACCTTTCAATGATCCTTGCCCCATTTCATCTTCCCGATTTTAAGGAGTTAGAGAGACTTTCCGGAAGTGATTAGATTGTGGTCCTCGAGATTGTCAGTTTCCCCTGTTCTGGAAGGTTATCATGGAGAAAGTTAGGAGTTAGAGAATGTTCCCTCAGATTGTCGTGGTCTTGGAGATTGTAAGTTCCCCTGTTTTGGAGATTGTAAGTTCCCCTGTTTTGGTTCTGAAGGTTATGATAGAGAGTGATAGCGTGCTGTTGTTTCTGGTTAATGGTTGTAAATCTTGATTGTGGGTTAGTGTGGAGGTCGAGCCATGCCGCATTCTCCGGTTGTTTCCCGGGTGTTTTTGTTGAGAGAGAGAATTGTATTTGTTTTGTATCGACGTCGGTGGAAAAGTGAACCCCCCCTGCTAGTTACGCTGTTTTTGAAAAAGTAAGAGTTGAGATTAATGTTCGCGAGCCCTTGATGCGGTCTTCTCTGTCTGGCCAGGCGGGGCCGTCCGCCCTTGTGTAGGGATGTGGGCCAGCCATATGGCAAGGATGGAGATGCCTTGTTGGTGGATGTGGCTGGTCGGTCCAAGAGATGGACGAGAGGTAGTACGGTCACTCACATACCAAGGTGGGAGATTCCTTGTTGGGTCTTAGGACGGGTATGTGAGTGGGACCGGTGGGAGTAGGTGATGGTCACTGGAGAGGGTGACGTGTTGGGGCGGTCCCGTGGGGTTGGCATGGCAGAGAGGGTCGCATGGGGATGGCCGCAGTTGGGAGGTTTCTCTGTTCTCCTGAGAGCAGGTGCCGCTGGGCCGCCATGATCACAAAGTCCACTAGGTTGTTGGAAAAGGGGGTACACTGCAGGGTACTCTCCCGAGTTCAAGTGTGGGGCAACCGGGTTGCCCTTTCGGGGTGGGGGTGTGCCGGTGTTTGCCTAACCCGGTGGTCGAAGGTATTATAAATTTTGTGAACTCGTATATTAACGTCGGTGAGCCGCGATATTGGAATGGCACTGTTGAATCTGACTGCGCCATCTAGCGGCGAAATTTTGCTGGTGGTTGTATTGTAAGTGCACGATTCAGTCGGACTTCAGCTCTCAAAAAGGAATCAGCAGGCTCCCCAACCCGAACAGACATTATTGCGTAGTTTCTACTCATCCTAATGGCAAGCTAGATTTACGAGACTTCCCGGGTTCTCGCTACTAGTCGGAGATTCTGGTCTCTGCTGATGTAACGACACCTTCATCAGCCATGAGCCATCCTACACACACCTGTTCGGAAGGGGGAGTTTGTTAACCAGCCACAGGATGCATCCTACTCACACAATTAAGGTGATATGAACTCTTTTATTTTTCTTTGGCCCGGCCTGCCGTTCACCTGAGTGACAAATTATTTTCTTTTTAAACCATGTGCCCACGCTGCTGGACAGTCCGCTCTGGGGTGTATCAACTGAACATTCATTAGGAACATTATGTGACTTTTATGATATAACTCCATAAATCTAAGTACCATGATTGTAATTGTGTGCTGCACTGGGGGAGCGTGCCAGAGTTTTTTTTTACTCTTAAATTTTTTTTATATATACAAGAGCCTTACAGTCATTACACTATTCAACACAAAATTAAGTCACATGTTATGGGTTCTGTTCCGGCTGGTTCAGAACGGGTTCATATTTTAATTTCATTTCGGTTTAACATGTAAGGGCTGGGGGTTTCGTTTTTCAGGCTGTTTTCTGAGGGTAAAATGGACATAGTTTTTTTTCAAGTTAGGCACATGTTCATACAGTTTAGGGCAGGTCTGATTCCTGTTACACATGGTCTGGTACATGCTGGCGCGCTTCCACATCTGCTAGGATACAACAGGCGGTTATTAAAAAATCAATTATACACAGATGTCTGACTTTAAGAGAAAAGAAATTTTATATTTTGTGGGCATATACTGATAATTCTTGACCTTGTAAAAGCATATTGATGCTACTGATTCTTGTCAGTTGAATTAAATCATTTTCATTAAGGAACAATTTCCTGATGTATGCATACATGTATCCATCGGGATTTGTAACACAAGTAACATTTTAGAAAATCATGCCAATTGCTTAAACTCAGGTGATGAGGGTTTTTCCCACTTATATACTGTGCAAGAAACTTAAAGATTTTCATATGCTCATAATTGGCAATTTATCAGATGTTATCCATTCATAGGGGCAGTCCGGCCTATTGTTATGCTTTTGTTAGTCATTATCATCCTTTTGGGGGTTTTAACATTTTTTTAATTTAATGGAAGTTAATGAATTATTGTGACTGGAAGTTAAATACTGTATTTATGATTGCTGGTTTTGGGGCTTTGTAGAAGTACTGCCTGTCGGGCAGGTCGAACATGGGTTTTGTAAGGGTATTATGAGTCTATGTGTCTTTGTGTTTCTATATGTGATGTCAATGTTAAGTGTTAGTAAAAGGGGGGGAATTTATATAATTTATGGGATGTTGTTCGATATATATATATATATATATATATAAATATATTATCTATTTATACAATTTAAGGAACATGTGAACATTACGTATTTATTATGTATTTTGTCGTTTATTGCTGATTGGAATGTGATACGTATGTGATTTATGTGATATTTACATGTAATGGATTATGGGGGCAACAATAAAAATTGTTATTGTTAAATTAACAGCCGAGTTTAATTGCAAGTCCCGTCATACTGGACCCAGCGCATTTTGGCTTCTCTAGGCTCTCGCCTAGTTTTAAATAACTAGTGGCTTCTCTTTCAAAAAAAAAAAAAAGAAATAAATACAACAACAAAAATAAATACAAAAAAAAAGTTTTTTTTTATAAAGCATAAAAAAGGAAAGAGGGGTTACAACATAAGCTGCAACTTTACCAAAAATTTTTTTTTATCCAAATCACCAATTAGTTCATGAAATTTTTTTTGCGACCCTTGCAACGAGGTCAGGTCTATCTTGACCTGGTTGATTTAAAAGACTTTACTCATGGAATTGTATTCGTGCTGCTTCCTTAATTTCTGACCAATCAGGATTGCATGTCATCGTAATGAAATAATCCGGCGATCCTAGACGACGAACTAAGGCCATAGCATCTTCAAAATGTTCAGCATAATATCTTGTAGATCCAGGAAATGAAGAAGGTAATATAAGTTTTTCCTCAACAGTAGCATTTTTTTGTTCAGCAAGTTGGTTTATGAAATTGGTAACTGAAGTGTAATTATCAGCAACATTTTTTTTTGATTAGCTTTAAACCAATCAATTCGATCTTTTATAACTCTTATAGCAGTATCAACGAGGTACTGTTGGAAAAATTTACCACCATAATGTAGAGCGTTAAAATTTAGGAGACGCAGATCAGGACTTCTTACAGGATTCTCGAGTGGAAGAAATTGAGCAAATTGTGGCCGAAAAGCAATTTTATATTGAGCCAATTCAAGTCTTGTAAGGTGACGATGACTCGCATACGGAGTTCTTAATGGTAGATCTATGGAATATCCAAAAGTACCTTTGGGATAAAATAGAGGGTAAGTGAATGGCTCAACCCGTTGGTCGATGTTCCTCATTGTAACAATGGATTTACCTCTCCGTCGAATAACTAATTCATTATCTGGAAAACTTTGATCGGCATTCAAAGTGACCACGGCGCAAACATCATTTTGGAATGGAATTTATACCTTCTGGGTCTGCACCCGCGGGCAACGCAAAGAGAAGTTTCACGTAAGGTGGTTCAATTCTTTCCTCAGCAGCACGCTGGTTCACTTCTTCTTCAACCTCTCGCATCATCATAAAACCTTGTACAACTGGATTTTGTGAGTGGATAATTCCTTCCAACAGGTTCATTAATGGGACACTAATTCCATTATTCAGTGGAATGTTGACACGTTCATTGACAGCATCTTCATTATCGAGGAAGTACATCTGTCCATATCGAGGTCGTTCAAACTCACCTTGTGAATTTTGAGTTGGATGAGCAGCCATGTTAATTTTATGATAAACATTCCCTGCTGCAATAAACGTATAAATTCCTCGATTGTTTATGGTTCGATTATCATCCACGGTGAATGAAGCCATTGCAAAACATGCATTTAAATTACGTATTCTTTTATGAAATTCGTCAGTTAATGGATGACAATGAAGAAATAGTCGCACCAACTCATTTGGAAATTTAGGTGGATGCAGCTCAATGCGGCCATGCAAACAGCAGTCTCCGAAAGAATTTCTATGGGTTTGATTGCTAACACGTTCTTCTGGAAAATGCAAAGCGCCACAATGCAAGCAAGCAACATTAACATTTCCTAATGTGTGATTGGATACATCAGGAAGTGACAGCTAATTTATATGTTCATAAAGGGTTCAATAGCATAGCTCTTTGACGTCTTTCATTCCGGCGACGTTGCTCGTCTAATTGCTGCTGACGTCTTTCTTCAGCTCTTCTTTGACTTGCTCGTAATCGAATGATTAGAAGCCGTTGAGCTCTTTGCTCTGGTGACTCTTCAGCTCTCCTTTTACTTGCTCGCAATCGATCGTTTTCTTGCCGTCGTTCACGATCTTCTGTTGATTCTGCCAATCTTCTGCATTTATTATTTATCTCCTTTATTTGCTCACATAATTCTTGCGACTGGTAATCGTTAAGCTCCCTTAATACTTCATTTAGTCTATTCATACGATCATTCTTGGCACTTCGCACAGGTCTAGAAGTTGATGCCTGATTTTCATGAATGACGTTGTTAGTATTATTTTGAGGAACTTGTTTTCGGGCATTTGTTACTTCGGGAAGGGGAAGGAGTCTTGAAGCGGATGCCTGATTTTCATAAATAGCATTGATAGGATTATTTTCAGAAAGTTCGTCTCTGACATTCGTTATTTCCTGAAGAGGCTGTGGTAACTCATTTTCTTGCTGTCTTTGTTGCGGTGGCCTTAAGTTATTAAAAATTCACCGTTTAGGAGGTCGTCCACGAGGCATCTAAAAAATAACATTTTCAAATTGATTTTTTCTGCCAAAAATATTTAAAAGCACTTGAGCATAAGACTGGAAGTATAAATAATGTTGCATAGTGTCCAATGCTTGGTGGGTGTGCACAGAATAGTAATATGTAACCTAAGGTGATGACACTTACCTTCTTAAAAAACTATATAAATTACCAACCGAGCAAGAATTTGAGTCGCTTTGCACTTGCACAAACACTGTAATGGTTTTTTACTGTAAATAGATCACTGAGCAGAGAAAAATTGCAATTATTTTTTTATTTCACTGAGCAGGTCTAACACTAAATAACTGATTGGAATAAAATCACTGTAAAAGACAAAGAAAATGATCACACAAATCGATTAATTTCTGAAATAGCTCACCTATAATTTTCAAATAAACCTTTGAATAAACAAACAGACACAACGTTTTTTAATAATAATGTAATGAAATTTCGGTAATGTAAAAATTTCGAGAAAATTCCTCGAGCCGTTACGGGAAAAAAATTTATAGACGGACAGACAATTATTGCTCGTCTCAACTCTTATTTTGTTTATTTACATTGATTGCAACAGCTATTTATTCTTCTTCATATATAAACATATCGATACTGCACCGTTTGCATTTATCGACGGTTTCTGTAATTTATTTATCTGTACGGTAAGAAAGCTGGTTAGAAATTACAGTTGCCTAGCAATAATTAATTGTCGCGCGGTATCGGTCCCGCGATATTTTAAAATAAAGGCCCTCAGATGTGGCCCTTAGACGAATTTTGCGGAAAATGAGACCGAGTCCAATCGATTCCTGGTGTCAAAATACCCTTAAGTACCAACTTCCGAGAAAATTCCTCGAGCCGTTTCAGAAAAAAAATTTACAGACAAACAATTATTGCTCGGTTAATAGTATAGGATATAAGTAAATAATAATTGAAGAATGAACTCACAACTAAAGAATTAAAACAGTAATGGTAATAAACAAGAAAGAAAATGTATTAAATAGTGATTTACCCAATAGATCCAATAACCCAATAGATTCGGTCAGTGAGAAAACCAAGAAACACTGAGAATCACCTACTATAAAGAAGAAAATGAAATCATAATAATAATGTCGATAAATATAGTGCAACAAGAAGAAACAAGATAATTTACAGTATCTATCAGATAAGAAGTCCAGCTGTGAAATAAATTACCAACGACAAGTGAAGTACAGAGTGAGAGACAATGACAGGCAGCCAAAACACTAACTGACTAAATTAGATGACCTGACTATGACCACTAATCTAGTAAATGTGCAGGGCATCCCATAATACTCAAGAATGATCACTGTTGCACACCACTATATAAAAATTATTCCGATTAGCGCTTTCAAGCTTCACAGCTCATCGTCAGATCGGGAATAGACAGGAAATATGTGAAACCCAACCCTTCACCCCTCTCCTACACCCTGCTCACCTACAACAAACTAAAAATTAATGACCCTTCCCCACCCCCTAAACTCTGTCTCACCATCTGTACAGTTACATATTTTTCTAGTAAATTCCTTGTGTTTCAGTGTGTGTGTGTGTGTGTGTGTGTGTGTGTGTGTGTGTGTGTGTGCGCATCCTTTTAAACTTACCCTCTTCCTCTCCACACACGTGGGTCAGTCACACACCCTTATTTTAAACCATCCAATTAGTACTGTGCAATATAATTCTTAATCTTATCTATCTGCCCTCTATTATTTACTTCTTAATCATGTTATAAAATATTTCTTCATTATCAAATTTAATTTTAATATTAATTAAATTGTCTAACCCTTTTTCTCTTTCTTTCAATATTTCTAACTCCTCTCTAAGCTTCCTTTCAACTGTGTTATTTACTACTTTTACAATTCCGTATTCTTCCAAAGGATTAACAAACTTATGGTTGTCTTCTATGAAATGTCTTGCATATAACGAATTGGTTGTTCTATTACCTTCTCCACGTTTGTGGTCAGACAACCTGCATACGAATTTTCGTCCTGTCTCCCCTAGGTACACTTTGTTGCAGTCTTTACATTTTAATTTATAAATTCCGCTTTTGTGTAATACTGGAATTTTTTCTATATTCTTATTCCTTATCTTATCAAATACCGTTTCACATTTTTTAATAGCTATATCTACTCCATATTTATTAAAACATTTTATAATTTTTCTAGTATGTGAACCTATGTATGTCAATGACCCTGCATAATTCTTTTGTTCTGGTTCTATTTTAGCTTTGTGTATGTTGACCCTTTTCATAACTTTATCCACTATGTTGGTGCTATAATTATTATTCCTTACAATTCCCTTTATCGTTTTTAACTCCCTATCTTTTGATTCGGTCTCTTTTAAACACTTCTGAGCTCTGTAACAAAAGGAATTGATTGCCGCCATTTTATATCTGTATGGGTGGTAAGACTCTCTTGGTATAATTATATCAGAATACGACTCTTTCCTAAATATCCCAAACTGTAGTTTCTCATTATCTTTAATTTCTATGTTTAAATCTAAGTAATTTATTTGCTTACCTCCTATCTCTTCCTTAAATTGTAAGTTTTTATCCTTATTATTTACCTCCTTTATAAACTCATGCACTTCTTCTATGCTTCCTTCCCAAATTACTAATACATCATCAACGTATCTAGACCATAATTTTATATTGTCTTTGTACTTAGTGGAAGTTATTAATTGCTTTTCAAAATCATTCATGTATATTTCAGCAAGAATAGGGGTTAATGAAGACCCCATAGGTAAACCTTTTTTCTGTATATAAAACTTGTTATTAAACCTAAAATAGTTCTGATTTACACATTCTTTAATTACTTTCATCAACTGCTTTTTATACCTGTATTCTCCCATATTATTATCGTTTATTAACTTAATAACTTTATTTACTGTGATATTAGTAAACATGTCCTTAACATCCAGTGATATCAATTTTGTATTTACATTAATGCTAATATTTTCTAATTTTTCTATCAATTTTACGTTATTCTCTATGTTGTATTTTGTCCCAAATTCATATTTCTCTTTCAGTACTCTGCTAACTTCCTTTGATAATTTATAAATAGGTGCATTAATAAAAGAAACAATTGGTCTAATTGGTTTTCCTTCTTAATGTATCTTAACCTGACTTTTAAAAGTTGGTGCTGTTGGATTACTTTCCAATAAATACTTTTTCTTATTTTCTTCTATAAATGTTATCTGTTTCATCATTTGTTTTATCCTTGACTGGTACTTACTTGTATAATCATACTTTATTTCCTCGTATGGTCTTTCCCTTATAAATTCTTCCGTTTTCTTTATGTATTCTTCCGTACTCATTAGTACCATTGTATTTCCTTTATCCGCCTTCGTAACTATAATATCATTCTTCTTTGTTTTATTCTTTAGTTTAGTTACAGTTGCTTTGATTTTTTGCTCATTCTTTGAATTATACAAACTTTTCTTAAATATTTTGTCTACTACATTCCCTACTTCCCACCTTATTCTTTTTTTATCATTTTCATTTCCTAGTTTTTGTATTATGCTTTCGCATTCAATAATGGTTTTTTCTTTATTTAATTCTGGTGGCGGTGCGTATTTTAAGCCTTTCACTAACATTTCTTTTTCTTCCGTATTGAAATTTACCTCTGTAAGGTTTATTACTCTTTTTTCATAGTTATTCTTAGAGAGGTGTTTCTTTTTTACTTCGTTCTTTCTTATTAATTTATTTAACTTATCTACCATTTTTTTATTTTTATTTTCCAATTTCTTTTCTACGTACCCCAAACCAAAATTATATAATATTTCTTCTAACTCTACATACGAGTATATTCTTAATAATTCTATGTGTCTGTCATATAATTCCCTAGTATATCTATTGATTAAGCCGTAGAGTGACCTTATTTCCAGTTTTATCCACAACTTCTCGCTTTGTTCTTTTACTTTTTTGGCTACACTGTTCTTATTTTTAATTTTAACTTGAGCGTACTTTGGGATGACATTATTATCAAGACATTGTTTATTAAACCATATTTTACTTAAAACCCTCTTCAATTTAACTTTTAACTTAAGATATTTAAAAACTTTACTTACCTTATTGTTGTCGTTTATTACCTCATTGTTGTTGTCCATTACCTGTAGTCGATTGCACATCTTAACAGACGTTTAATGAAGAAATTTGTGTTAGTGGTTGAAATCACATTCGAAATGATCACTGTTGCACACCACTATATAAAAATTATTCCGATTAGCGCTTTCAAGCTTCACAGCTCATCGTCAGATCGGGAATAGACAGGAAATATGTGAAACCCAACCCTTCACCCCTCTCCCCCACCCTGCTCACCTACAACAAACTAAAAATTAATGACCCTTCCCCACCCCCTAAACTCTGTCTCACCATCTGTACAGTTACATATTTTCTAGTAAATTCCTTGTGTTTCAGTGGGTGTGTGGGTGTGTGTGTGTGTGTGTGTGTGTGTGTGTGTATGTGTACATCCTTTTAAACTTACCCTCTTCCTCTCCACACACGTGGGTCAGTCACACACCCTTATTTGAAACCATCCAATTAGTACTATGCAATATAATTCTTAATCTTATCTATCTGCCCTCTATTATTTACTTCTTAATCATGTTATAAAATATTTCTTCATTATCAAATTTAATTTTAATATTAATTAAATTGTCTAACCCTTTTTCTCTTTCTTTCAATATTTCTAACTCCTCTCTAAGCTTCCTTTCAACTGTGTTATTTACTACTTTTACAATTCCGTATTCTTCCAAAGGATTAACAAACTTATGGTTGTCTTCTATGAAATGTCTTGCATATAACGAATTGGTTGTTCTATTACCTTCTCCACGTTTGTGGTCAGACAACCTGCATACGAATTTTCGTCCTGTCTCCCCTAGGTACACTTTGTTGCAGTCTTTACATTTTAATTTATAAATTCCGCTTTTGTGTAATACTGGAATTTTTTCTATATTCTTATTCCTTATCTTATCAAATACCGTTTCACATTTTTTAATAGCTATATCTACTCCATATTTATTAAAACATTTTATAATTTTTCTAGTATGTGAACCTATGTATGTCAATGACCCTGCATAATTCTTTTGTTCTGGTTCTATTTTAGCTTTTTGTATGTTGACCCTTTTCATAACTTTATCCACTATGTTGGTGCTATAATTATTATTCCTTACAATTCCCTTTATCGTTTTTAACTCCCTATCTTTTGATTCGGTCTCTTTTAAACACTTCTGAGGTCTGTAACAAAAGGAATTGATTGCCGCCATTTTATATCTGTATGGGTGGTAAGACTCTCTTGGTATAATTATATCAGAATACGACTCTTTCCTAAATATCCCAAACTGTAGTATAACATCTTAACTTGTGTTATAACGTAGGGAACCTGCGTTAATTGGTTATGCCAATTATACAGGCTGCCTTTCGTTGTGACGAGCTGAAAATTAATCACAACAAATAAAACAATTCTTATATCAGGTTATTGGGAAGGGGAGACTGTTGATTTATGCACTCAGTTTACTCGGTACTCTGATGACATCTCTTTATTACATTATGAGATAAAGTTCTCAACATATATAGTTTACAGTATAATTATATATATTACTCTTTCATAAGGGCCCTCAAAATATGATGTACATCTATTTAATTTATTCCATGGATCCGGGATTGAATATATATTAAGTTAATAATGGTCACCTTGCCATATACAATATTGAAAATTGAGCCATTCGAAGAATGGGCTTTATTAATCTTTCAAAACAAGAAAACTTTTAGTTTAAACATTTACTCTTTTGCTATAACCAGTGTTATTGGATTACAGACTACATGTTACATATAATGTCTGTCTTTTAAAGTCTTAAAAGTGGTGAGTTAAATTGTCTTTTGTGGGTAATAATTTTAGTAACTCATAACCATGGAAGACAAGCCTCCATGTCACCTGGTTTTCAGTATTTGCTGCAGAATTGGTTCTTCGGTCCTTGGTGCGTTTCCTGAAGGTCTGTCGTTGCCTTAGTATCCGGTGACGGTGAAGTTCCTGAAGTGTGTTATATCATTCGGGGTGAAGTACTCTCATCTTAGGCGACTGTAGTAATTCTTGTAGGATACTCTCATCTTAGACGACTGTTGTAATTCTTGTAGGATACTCTCATCTTAGACGACTGTTGTAATTCTTGTAGTTATAATAAATAAATAGAAAGTTTGTTTCACAGTAATACACTTCACATGATTATTTATTAGTTGAATATCACCTTCATGTTTGTAGTAATGTATGAATTACATAGTTTGTTATTTATTCATTGAGAGAGAGATGTCATCGCCGCACAAATTTAGTTATTTAAATATTCATTGAACCAACCATTCACATAATTATACACGCGTCGCGAAACAACGCTGTACGCAGCTTACGGCGTGAGCGCTCCATTGCAAGTGGGCAAAAATAGTAAGGGGGAGAGTAGTAATCTCGCGACAATTACTAGTCAACATAAAAGTAGTTCCATGTTTCTAATTTAATTAAAGGACTAAAGTTTGATTAAATAATTAAATAGAGATATTCTTAGTTACAGACGTTATCAAAGTACATTACAGTGGTCTTATTTAATTATTTAAATAATAACAAAATTTACAATTATATTTAGTTTGTTTAGGGGTCAGAAAACAAGTTAATTCTGGTCAGTGCCTGTATATGCAGGATTAATTAACAAGCTTTACCCTTTCTGTACAATTGTATTCCCTTTTATTTTATTATTAGATTTTTTATTAAATATTATTATTATTTAATGATAGCAATAAGATTTAGTTTAAAATGTGAGATTTTATCAAAAATTTAAAATTTCTCAGCTTATACATTAACAATTTAATTAATTAACATATTTTTATTAATGAAATCGTCACATACTCCGCCGCTTAAGATCCACATTAAGAATTTTAGTGAGTATTGGGGACTAATTAAAATTTGGGGACTTGGAGTATGCTTGATGTCAGTGTATGAAGTTATTTATTATTAGTGCAGTTTTTTTTTTTTTTTTTTCTCTTAAAACGATCTTGTTCTCCTTTAAATGTTCTCCTCCGTGAAATTCCCTTTATCTCACTTCTTACAGTACTAACTTATATTTTAATCTTAATACTAATTTTCAAACCTTAGATTGGAAAGATCCCTACTTATCCGTAACTCACAATATCGTGGCCCGACTGACATCAGCTTACTGTAACTCTAGAAGTTAGCTTTCAGCACGCACTCTTTTAATGATCTCTTGGCACCTTTCTGCCTCATCATTACAACTTTCAGTCGGCGCCGTTGTGACTTGTTACTTTACCGATATATAATTCTCTCTTGATTATATACCATAGATTTACCTCTAATATAATCTAAAGAGGATCCCATACTCCACTCTAGATTATAGTTAATCCTAATATCTTATATTACTTGAGAGAAGCGGAATCTCACGAGGGTAATTCTTATTATCTCTTTAACAATAACCAAACAAACTATGCGGAAGGGGAGACACAATTCATTGTCTTTCACACGCGGTGGTATTCATTGTTTAGGGAGGCTACCGTTTATACAATAGAGAGAGGGTGGCTGCTTACTACATTTCTTAACACGCTTTATTGTTCTCTTACAGGCCACAACTGGTTGTTCACTATTCAACTATACTTTTATTATTATTTACTTTTCTCTTATTTACTGCTACAAGTTACACACATTTGTTTAACTTAAGATTTATTCAGCCTTATTATTTAAGCAATTATTATTCACTTATTATTACTTTGGGGGTTTAAAAAAACTTACCTAGAATTATTTCCTATCGACTTACCATATTTACTTAGAACACTTTATTTACTTTGTTTTTTTTTTTTTTTTATTTGGCTCAATTTACAAGTTTACTGTTTTGGGACATGGGGTTTAATACTTTATCTAATAAGGGAGGGTTAACTGAGTCATTTATTAATTTGAAATTTAAGTCATAATATTATTTGCTCTACTGTACTACACACAATTATCGCCTACACAGTTTAGTACATGGTAAACATTAATTAACAGTTATTATTAAACATTTGCATTAGTTTCTATTTAAACGATCAGCTGTTACGCTGGAATGTAGGTCAGACTAGTTTTAAACAATGGCATTGTTTTGCTTACAAAGGGGGACTCAACTAGAGGGTGAATGCATTGTCTAACTCAACTTGCGGGAGGGTGACTATGACAGTTTTACAGGCGGCAACAGGAAATTTACATGTCCGAGTTTGTCGTCAAATTGACAAGTTGATGAATGAAACTTTTAGACAAGCACCTACATGGTTTTGTTTACATGGGACAATATGTTAATATTACTTTACACATATTATATTTACAAATAAAGTTACCTATACTATTTTACTATAATAACAATTATTATTTTTACATGAGTGAATAGATCAACAGCTTGTGTGTGTGGGATATCGGGACACAATTACTTCTTTCTTTTCTCTTAAGCAAATTAGCAAATTAATTAGCAGAGCAGCAGAGTGGTGCAATTTATAACATCTTAACTTGTGTTATAACGTAGGGAACCCGCGTTAATTGGTTATGCCAATTATACAGGCTGCCTTTCGTTGTGACGAGCTGAAAATTAATCACAACAAATAAAACAATTCTTATATCAGGATATTGGGAAGGGGAGACTGTTGATTTATGCACTCAGTTTACTCGGTACTCTGATGACATCTCTTTATTACATTATGAGATAAAGTTCTCTATTTAAAGTTCTCAACATATATAGTTTACAGTATAATTATATATATTACTCTTCCATAAGGGCCCTCAAAATATGATGTACATCTATTTAATTTATTCCACGGATCCGGGATTGAATATATATTAAGTTAATAATGGTTACATTGCCATATACAATATTGAAAATTGAGCCATTCGAAGAATGGGCTTTATTAATCTTTCAAAACAAGAAAACTTTTAGTTTAAACATTTACTCTTTTGCTATAACCAGTGTTATTGGATTACAGACTACATGTTACATATAATGTCTGTCTTTTAAAGTCTTAAAAGTGGTGAGTTAAATTGTCTTTTGTGGGTAATAATTTTAGTAACTCATAACCATGGAAGACAAGCCTCCATGTCACCTGGTTTTCAGTATTTGCTGCAGAATTGGTTCTTCGGTCCTTGGTGCGTTTCCTGAAGGTCTGTCGTTGCCTTAGTATCCGGTGACGGTGAAGTTCCTGAAGTGTGTTATATCATTCGGGGTGAAGTACTCTCATCTTAGGCGACTGTAGTAATTCTTGTAGGATACTCTCATCTTAGACGACTGTTGTAATTCTTGTAGGATACTCTCATCTTAGACGACTGTTGTAATTCTTGTAGTTATAATAAATAAATAGAAAGTTTGTTTCACAGTAATACACTTCACATGATTATTTATTAGTTGAATATCACCTTCATGTTTGTAGTAATGTATGAATTACATAGTTTGTTATTTATTCATTGAGAGAGAGATGTCATCGCCGCACAAATTTAGTTATTTAAATATTCATTGAACCAACCATTCACATAATTATACACGCGTCGCGAAACAACGCTGTACGCAGCTTACGGCGTGAGCGCTCCATTGCAAGTGGGCAAAAATAGTAAGGGGGAGAGTAGTAATCTCGCGACAATTACTAGTCAACATAAAAGTAGTTCCATGTTTCTAATTTAATTAAAGGACTAAAGTTTGATTAAATAATTAAATAGAGATATTCTTAGTTACAGACGTTATCAAAGTACATTACAGTGGTCTTATTTAATTATTTAAATAATAACAAAATTTACAATTATATTTAGTTTGTTTAGGGGTCAGAAAACAAGTTAATTCTGGTCAGTGCCTGTATATGCAGGATTAATTAACAAGCTTTACCCTTTCTGTACAATTGTATTCCCTTTTATTTTATTATTAGACTTTTTATTAAATATTATTATTATTTAATGATAGCAATAAGATTTAGTTTAAAATGTGAGATTTTATTAAAAATTTAAAATTTCTCAGCTTATACATTAACAATTTAATTAATTAACATATTTTTATTAATGAAATCGTCACATACTCCGCCGCTTAAGATCCACATTAAGAATTTTAGTGAGTATTGGGGACTAATTAAAATTTGGGGACTTGGAGTATGCTTGATGTCAGTGTATGAAGTTATTTATTATTAGTGCACAGTTTTTTTTTTTTTTTTCTCTTAAAACGATCTTGTTCTCCTTTAAATGTTCTCCTCCGTGAAATTCCCTTTATCTCACTTCTTACAGTACTAACTTATATTTTAATCTTAATACTAATTTTCAAACCTTAGATTGGAAAGATCCCTACTTATCCGTAACTCACAATATCGTGGCCCGACTGACATCAGCTTACTGTAACTCTAGAAGTTAGCTTTCAGCACGCACTCTTTTAATGATCTCTTGGCACCTTTCTGCCTCATCATTACAACTTTCAGTCGGCGCCGTTGTGACTTGTTACTTTACCGATATATAATTCTCTCTTGATTATATACCATAGATTGACCTCTAATATAATCTAAAGAGGATCCCATACTCCACTCTAGATTATAGTTAATCCTAATATCTTATATTACTTGAGAGAAGCGGAATCTCACGAGGGTAATTCTTATTATCTCTTTAACAATAACCAAACAAACTATGCGGAAGGGGAGACACAATTCATTGTCTTTCACACGCGGTGGTATTCATTGTTTAGGGAGGCTACCGTTTATACAATAGAGAGAGGGTGGCTGCTTACTACATTTCTTAACACGCTTTATTGTTCTCTTACAGGCCACAACTGGTTGTTCACTATTCAACTATACTTTTATTATTATTTACTTTTCTCTTATTTACTGCTACAAGTTACACACATTTGTTTAACTTAAGATTTATTCAGCCTTATTATTTAAGCAATTATTATTCACTTATTATTACTTTGGGGGTTTAAAAAAACTTACCTAGAATTATTTCCTATCGACTTACCATATTTACTTAGAACACTTTATTTACTTTGTTTTTTTTTTTTTTTTTTATTTGGCTCAATTTACAAGTTTACTGTTTTGGGACATGGGGTTTAATACTTTATCTAATAAGGGAGGGTTAACTGAGTCATTTATTAATTTGAAATTTAAGTCATAATATTATTTGCTCTACTGTACTACACACAATTATCGCCTACACAGTTTAGTACATGGTAAACATTAATTAACAGTTATTATTAAACATTTGCATTAGTTTCTATTTAAACGATCAGCTGTTACGCTGGAATGTAGGTCAGACTAGTTTTAAACAATGGCATTGTTTTGCTTACAAAGGGGGACTCAACTAGAGGGTGAATGCATTGTCTAACTCAACTTGCGGGAGGGTGACTATGACAGTTTTACAGGCGGCAACAGGAAATTTACATGTCCGAGTTTGTCGTCAAATTGACAAGTTGATGAATGAAACTTTTAGACAAGCACCTACATGGTTTTGTTTACATGGGACAATATGTTAATATTACTTTACACATATTATATTTACAAATAAAGTTACCTATACTATTTTACTATAATAACAATTATTATTTTTACATGAGTGAATAGATCAACAGCTTGTGTGTGTGGGATATCGGGACACAATTACTTCTTTCTTTTCTCTTAAGCAAATTAGCAAATTAATTAGCAGAGCAGCAGAGTGGCGCAATTTATAACATCTTAACTTGTGTTATAACGTAGGGAACCCGCGTTAATTGGTTATGCCAATTATACAGGCTGCCTTTCGTTGTGACGAGCTGAAAATTAATCACAACAAATAAAACAATTCTTATATCAGGATATTGGGAAGGGGAGACTGTTGATTTATGCACTCAGTTTACTCGGTACTCTGATGACATCTCTTTATTACATTATGAGATAAAGTTCTCTATTTAAAGTTCTCAACATATATAGTTTACAGTATAATTATATATATTACTCTTCCATAAGGGCCCTCAAAATATGATGTACATCTATTTAATTTATTCCACGGATCCGGGATTGAATATATATTAAGTTAATAATGGTTACATTGCCATATACAATATTGAAAATTGAGCCATTCGAAGAATGGGCTTTATTAATCTTTCAAAACAAGAAAACTTTTAGTTTAAACATTTACTCTTTTGCTATAACCAGTGTTATTGGATTACAGACTACATGTTACATATAATGTCTGTCTTTTAAAGTCTTAAAAGTGGTGAGTTAAATTGTCTTTTGTGGGTAATAATTTTAGTAACTCATAACCATGGAAGACAAGCCTCCATGTCACCTGGTTTTCAGTATTTGCTGCAGAATTGGTTCTTCGGTCCTTGGTGCGTTTCCTGAAGGTCTGTCGTTGCCTTAGTATCCGGTGACGGTGAAGTTCCTGAAGTGTGTTATATCATTCGGGGTGAAGTACTCTCATCTTAGGCGACTGTAGTAATTCTTGTAGGATACTCTCATCTTAGACGACTGTTGTAATTCTTGTAGGATACTCTCATCTTAGACGACTGTTGTAATTCTTGTAGTTATAATAAATAAATAGAAAGTTTGTTTCACAGTAATACACTTCACATGATTATTTATTAGTTGAATATCACCTTCATGTTTGTAGTAATGTATGAATTACATAGTTTGTTATTTATTCATTGAGAGAGAGATGTCATCGCCGCACAAATTTAGTTATTTAAATATTCATTGAACCAACCATTCACATAATTATACACGCGTCGCGAAACAACGCTGTACGCAGCTTACGGCGTGAGCGCTCCATTGCAAGTGGGCAAAAATAGTAAGGGGGAGAGTAGTAATCTCGCGACAATTACTAGTCAACATAAAAGTAGTTCCATGTTTCTAATTTAATTAAAGGACTAAAGTTTGATTAAATAATTAAATAGAGATATTCTTAGTTACAGACGTTATCAAAGTACATTACAGTGGTCTTATTTAATTATTTAAATAATAACAAAATTTACAATTATATTTAGTTTGTTTAGGGGTCAGAAAACAAGTTAATTCTGGTCAGTGCCTGTATATGCAGGATTAATTAACAAGCTTTACCCTTTCTGTACAATTGTATTCCCTTTTATTTTATTATTAGACTTTTATTAAATATTATTATTATTTAATGATAGCAATAAGATTTAGTTTAAAATGTGAGATTTTATTAAAAATTTAAAATTTCTCAGCTTATACATTAACAATTTAAATAATTAACATATTTTTATTAATGAAATCGTCACAGTAGTTTCTCATTATCTTTAATTTCTATGTTTAAATTAAGTAATTTATTTGCTTACCTCCTATCTCTTCCTTAAATTGTAAGTTTTTATCCTTATTATTTACCTCCTTTATAAACTCATGCACTTCTTCTATGCTTCCTTCCCAAATTACTAATACATCATCAACGAATCTAGACCATAATTTTATATTGTCTTTATACTTAGTGGAAGTTATTAATTGCTTTTCAAAATCATTCATGTATATTTCAGCAAGAATAGGGGATAATGAAGACCCCATAGGTAAACCTTTTTTCTGTATATAAAACTTGTTATTAAACCTAAAATAGTTCTGATTTACACATTCTTTAATTACTTTCATCAACTGCTTTTTATACCTGTATTCTCCCATATTATTATCGTTTATCAACTTAATAACTTTATTTACTGTGATATTAGTAAACATGTCCATAACATCCAGTGATATCAATTTTGTATTTACATTAATGCTAATATTTTCTAATTTTTCTATCAATTTTACATTATTCTCTATGTTGTATTTTGTCCCAAATTCATATTTCTCTTTCAGTACTCTGCTAACTTCCTTTGATAATTTATAAATAGGTGCATTAATAAAAGAAACAATTGGTCTAATTGGTTTTCCTTCTTTATGTATCTTAACCTGACTTTTAAAAGTTGGTGCTGTTGGATTACTTTCCAATAAATACTTTTTCTTATTTTCTTCTATAAATGTTATCTGTTTCATCATTTGTTTTATCCTTGACTGGTACTTACTTGTATAATCATACTTTATTTCCTCGTATGGTCTTTCCCTTATAAATTCTTCCGTTTTCTTTATGTATTCTTCCTTACTCATTAGTACCATTGTATTTCCTTTATGCGCCTTCGTAACTATAATAGCATTCTTCTTTGTTTTATTCTTTAGTTTAGTTACAGTTGCTTTGATTTTTTGTTCATTCTTTGAATTATACAAACTTTTCTTAAATATTTTGTCTACTACATTCCCTACTTCCCACCTTATTCTTTTTTTATCATTTTCATTTCCTAGTTTTTGTATTATGCTTTCGCATTCAATAATGGTTTTTTCTTTATTTAATTCTGGTGGCGGTGCGTATTTTAAGCCTTTCGCTAACATTTCTTTTTCTTCCGTATTGAAATTTACCTCTGTAAGGTTTATTACTCTTTTTTCATAGTTATTCTTAGAGAGGTGTTCCTTTTTTACTTCGTTCTTTCTTATTAATTTATTTAACTTATCTACAATTTTTTTATTTTTCTTTTCCAATTTCTTTTCTACGTACCCCAAACCAAAATTATATAATATTTTTTCTAACTCTACATACGAGTATATTCTTAATAATTCTATGTGTCTGTCATATAATTCCCTATTATATCTATTGATTAAGCCGTAGAGTGACCTTATTTCCAGTTTTATCCACAACTTCTCGCTTTGTTCTTTTACTTTTTTGGCTACACTGTTCTTATTTTTAATTTTAACTTGAGCGTACTTTGGGATGACATTATTATCAAGACATTGTTTATTAAACCATATTTTACTTAAAACCCTCTTCAATTTAACTTTTAACTTAAGATATTTAAAAACTTTACTTACCTTATTGTTGTCGTTTATTACCTCGTTGTTGTCCATTACCTGTAGTCGATTGCACATCTTAACAGACGTTTAATGAAGAAATTTGTGTTAGTGGTTGAAATCACATTCGAAATGATCACTGTTGCACACCACTATATAAAAATTATTCCGATTAGCGCTTTCAAGCTTCACAGCTCATCGTCAGATCGGGAATAGACAGGAAATATGTGAAACCCAACCCTTCACCCCTCTCCCCCACCCTGCTCACCTACAACAAACTAAAAATTAATGACCCTTCCCCACCCCCTAAACTCTGTCTCACCATCTGTACAGTTACATATTTTCTAGTAAATTCCTTGTGTTTCAGTGTGTGTGTGTGTGTGTGTGTGTGTGTGTGTGTGCATCCTTTTAAACTTACCCTCTTCCTCTCCACACACGTGGTCAGTCACACACCCTTATTTGAAACCATCCAATTAGTACTATGCAATATAATTCTTAATCTTATCTATCTGCCCTCTATTATTTACTTCTTAATCATGTTATAAAATATTTCTTCATTATCAAATTTAATTTTAATATTAATTAAATTGTCTAACTCTTTTTCTCTTTCTTCAATATTTCTAACTCCTCTCTAAGCTTCCTTTCAACTGTGTTATTTACTACTTTTACAATTCCGTATTCTTCCAAAGGATTAACAAACTTATGGTTGTCTTCTATGAAATGTCTTGCATATAACGAATTGGTTGTTCTATTACCTTCTCCACGTTTGTGGTCAGACAACCTGCATACGAATTTTCGTCCTGTCTCCCCTAGGTACACTTTGTTGCAGTCTTTACATTTTAATTTATAAATTCCGCTTTTGTGTAATACTGGAATTTTTTCTATATTCTTATTCCTTATCTTATCAAATACCGTTTCACATTTTTTAATAGCTATATCTACTCCATATTTATTAAAACATTTTATAATTTTTCTAGTATGTGAACCTATGTATGTCAATGACCCTGCATAATTCTTTTGTTCTGGTTCTATTTTAGCTTTTTGTATGTTGACCCTTTTCATAACTTTATCCACTATGTTGGTGCTATAATTATTATTCCTTACAATTCCCTTTATCGTTTTTAACTCCCCATCTTTTGATTCGGTCTCTTTTAAACACTTCTGAGCTCTGTAACAAAAGGAATTGATTGCCGCCATTTTATATCTGTATGGGTGGTAAGACTCTCTTGGTATAATTATATCAGAATACGACTCTTTCCTAAATATCCCAAACTGTAGTTTCTCATTATCTTTAATTTCTATGTTTAAATCTAAGTAATTTATTTGCCTACCTCCTATCTCTTCCTTAAATTGTAAGTTTTTATCCTTATTATTTACCTCCTTTATAAACTCATGCACTTCTTCTATGCTTCCTTCCCAAATTACTAATACATCATCAACGTATCTAGACCATAATTTTATATTGTCTTTATACTTAGTGGAAGTTATTAATTGCTTTTCAAAATCATTCATGTATATTTCAGCAAGAATAGGGGATAATGAAGACCCTATAGGTAAACCTTTTTTCTGTATATAAAACTTGTTGTTAAACCTAAAATAGTTCTGATTTACACATTCTTTAATTACTTTCATCAACTTCTTTTTATACCTGTATTCTCCCATATTATTATCGTTTATTAACTTAATAACTTTATTTACTGTGATATTAGTAAACATGTCCTTAACATCCAGTGATATCAATTTTGTATTTACATTAATGCTAATATTTTCTAATTTTTCTATCAATTTTACGTTATTCTCTATGTTGTATTTTGTCCCAAATTCATATTTCTCTTTCAGTACTCTGCTAACTTCCTTTGATAATTTATAAATAGGTGCATTAATAAAAGAAACAATTGGTCTAATTGGTTTTCCTTCTTTATGTATCTTAACCTGACTTTTAAAAGTTGGTGCTGTTGGATTACTTTCCAATAAATACTTTTTCTTATTTTCTTCTATAAATGTTATCTGTTTCATCATTTGTTTTATCCTTGACTGGTACTTACTTGTATAATCATACTTTATTTCCTCGTATGGTCTTTCCCTTATAAATTCTTCCGTTTTCTTTATGTATTCTTCCTTACTCATTAGTACCATTGTATTTCCTTTATCCGCCTTCGTAACTATAATATAATTCTTCTTTGTTTTATTCTTTAGTTTAGTTACAGTTGCTTTGATTTTTTGTTCATTCTTTGAATTATACAAACTTTTCTTAAATATTTTGTCTACTACATTCCCTACTTCCCACCTTATTCTTTTTTTATCATTTTCATTTCCTAGTTTTTGTATTATGCTTTCGCATTCAATAATGGTTTTTTCTTTATTTAATTCTGGTGGCGGTGCGTATTTTAAGCCTTTCGCTAACATTTCTTTTTCTTCCGTATTGAAATTTACCTCTGTAAGGTTTATTACTCTTTTTTCATAGTTATTCTTAGAGAGGTGTTCCTTTTTTACTTCGTTCTTTCTTATTAATTTATTTAACTTATCTACCATTTTTTTAATTTTTCTTTTCCAATTTCTTTTCTACGTACCCCAAACCAAAATTATATAATATTTCTTCTAACTCTACATACGAGTATATTCTTAATAATTCTATGTGTCTGTCATATAATTCCCTATTATATCTATTGATTAAGCCGTAGAGTGACCTTATTTCCAGTTTTATCCACAACTTCTCGCTTTGTTCTTTTACTTTTTTGGCTACACTGTTCTTATTTTTAATTTTAACTTGAGCGTACTTTGGGATGACATTATTATCAAGACATTGTTTATTAAACCATATTTTACTTAAAACCCTCTTCAATTTAACTTTTAACTTAAGATATTTAAAAACTTTACTTACCTTATTGTTGTCGTTTATTACCTCATTGTTGTTGTCCATTACCTGTAGTCGATTGCACATCTTAACAGACGTTTAATGAAGAAATTTGTGTTAGTGGTTGAAATCACATTCGAAATGATCACTGTTGCACACCACTATATAAAAATTATTCCGATTAGCGCTTTCAAGCTTCACAGCTCATCGTCAGATCGGGAATAGACAGGAAATATGTGAAACCCAACCCTTCACCCCTCTCCCCCACCCTGCTCACCTGCAACAAACTAAAAATTAATGACCCTTCCCCACCCCCCTAAACTCTGTCTCACCATCTGTACAGTTACATATTTTCTAGTAAATTCCTAGTGTTTCAGTGTGTGTGTGTGTGTGTGTGTGTATGTGTGTGTGTGTGTGCATCCTTTTAAACTTACCCTCTTCCTCTCCACACACGTGGTCAGTCACACACCCTTATTTGAAACCATCCAATTAGTACTATGCAATATAATTCTTAATCTTATCTATCTGCCCTCTATTATTTACTTCTTAATCATGTTATAAAATATTTCTTCATTATCAAATTTAATTTTAATATTAATTAAATTGTCTAACCCTTTTTCTCTTTCTTTCAATATTTCTAACTCCTCTCTAAGCTTCCTTTCAACTGTGTTATTTACTACTTTTACAATTCCGTATTCTTCCAAAGGATTAACAAACTTATGGTTGTCTTCTATGAAATGTCTTGCATATAACGAATTGGTTGTTCTATTACCTTCTCCACGTTTGTGGTCAGACAACCTGCATACGAATTTTCGTCCTGTCTCCCCTAGGTACACTTTGTTGCAGTCTTTACATTTTAATTTATAAATTCCGCTTTTGTGTAATACTGGAATTTTTTCTATATTCTTATTCCTTATCTTATCAAATACCGTTTCACATTTTTTAATAGCTATATCTACTCCATATTTATTAAAACATTTTATAATTTTTCTAGTATGTGAACCTATGTATGTCAATGACCCTGCATAATTCTTTTGTTCTGGTTCTATTTTAGCTTTTTGTATGTTGACCCTTTTCATAACTTTATCCACTATGTTGGTGCTATAATTATTATTCCTTACAATTCCCTTTATCGTTTTTAACTCCCCATCTTTTGATTCGGTCTCTTTTAAACACTTCTGAGCTCTGTAACAAAAGGAATTGATTGCCGCCATTTTATATCTGTATGGGTGGTAAGACTCTCTTGGTATAATTATATCAGAATACGACTCTTTCCTAAATATCCCAAACTGTAGTTTCTCATTATCTTTAATTTCTATGTTTAAATCTAAGTAATTTATTTGCTTACCTCCTATCTCTTCCTTAAATTGTAAGTTTTTATCCTTATTATTTACCTCCTTTATAAACTCATGCACTTCTTCTATGCTTCCTTCCCAAATTACTAATACATCATCAACGTATCTAGACCATAATTTTATATTGTCTTTATACTTAGTGGAAGTTATTAATTGCTTTTCAAAATCATTCATGTATATTTCAGCAAGAATAGGGGATAATGAAGACCCCATAGGTAAACCTTTTTTCTGTATATAAAACTTGTTGTTAAACCTAAAATAGTTCTGATTTACACATTCTTTAATTACTTTCATCAACTGCTTTTTATACCTGTATTCTCCCATATTATTATTGTTTATTAACTTAATAACTTTATTTACTGTGATATTAGTAAACATGTCCTTAACATCCAGTGATATCAATTTTGTATTTACATTAATGCTAATATTTTCTAATTTTTCTATCAATTTTACGTTATTCTCTATGTTGTATTTTGTCCCAAATTCATATTTCTCTTTCAGTACTCTGCTAACTTCCTTTGATAATTTATAAATAGGTGCATTAATAAAAGAAACAATTGGTCTAATTGGTTTTCCTTCTTTATGTATCTTAACCTGACTTTTAAAAGTTGGTGCTGTTGGATTACTTTCCAATAAATACTTTTTCTTATTTTCTTCTATAAATGTTATCTGTTTCATCATTTGTTTTATCCTTGACTGGTACTTACTTGTATAATCATACTTTATTTCCTCGTATGGTCTTTCCCTTATAAATTCTTCCGTTTTCTTTATGTATTCTTCCTTACTCATTAGTACCATTGTATTTCCTTTATCCGCCTTCGTAACTATAATATAATTCTTCTTTGTTTTATTCTTTAGTTTAGTTACAGTTGCTTTGATTTTTTGTTCATTCTTTGAATTATACAAACTTTTCTTAAATATTTTGTCTACTACATTCCCTACTTCCCACCTTATTCTTTTTTATCATTTTCATTTCCTAGTTTTTGTATTATGCTTTCGCATTCAATAATGGTTTTTTCTTTATTTAATTCTGGTGGCGGTGCGTATTTTAAGCCTTTCGCTAACATTTCTTTTTCTTCCGTATTGAAATTTACCTCTGTAAGGTTTATTACTCTTTTTTCATAGTTATTCTTAGAGAGGTGTTCCTTTTTTACTTCGTTCTTTCTTATTAATTTATTTAACTTATCTACCATTTTTTTATTTTTCTTTTCCAATTTCTTTTCTACGTACCCCAAACCAAAATTATATAATATTTCTTCTAACTCTACATACGAGTATATTCTTAATAATTCTATGTGTCTGTCATATAATTCCCTATTATATCTATTGATTAAGCCGTAGAGTGACCTTATTTCCAGTTTTATCCACAACTTCTCGCTTTGTTCTTTTACTTTTTTGGCTACACTGTTCTTATTTTTAATTTTAACTTGAGCGTACTTTGGGATGACATTATTATCAAGACATTGTTTATTAAACCATATTTTACTTAAAACCCTCTTCAATTTAACTTTTAACTTAAGATATTTAAAAACTTTACTTACCTTATTGTTGTCGTTTATTACCTCATTGTTGTTGTCCATTACCTGTAGTCGATTGCACATCTTAACAGACGTTTAATGAAGAAATTTGTGTTAGTGGTTGAAATCACATTCGAAATGATCACTGTTGCACACCACTATATAAAAATTATTCCGATTAGCGCTTTCAAGCTTCACAGCTCATCGTCAGATCGGGAATAGACAGGAAATATGTGAAACCCAACCCTTCACCCCTCTCCCCCACCCTGCTCACCTGCAACAAACTAAAAATTAATGACCCTTCCCCACCCCCTAAACTCTGTCTCACCATCTGTACAGTTACATATTTTCTAGTAAATTCCTTGTGTTTCAGTGTGTGTGTGTGTGTGTGTGTGTGTGTGTGTGTGTGTGCATCCTTTTAAACTTACCCTCTTCCTCTCCACACACGTGGTCAGTCACACACCCTTATTTGAAACCATCCAATTAGTACTATGCAATATAATTCTTAATCTTATCTATCTGCCCTCTATTATTTACTTCTTAATCATGTTATAAAATATTTCTTCATTATCAAATTTAATTTTAATATTAATTAAATTGTCTAACCCTTTTTCTCTTTCTTTCAATATTTCTAACTCCTCTCTAAGCTTCCTTTCAACTGTGTTATTTACTACTTTTACAATTCCGTATTCTTCCAAAGGATTAACAAACTTATGGTTGTCTTCTATGAAATGTCTTGCATATAACGAATTGGTTGTTCTATTACCTTCTCCACGTTTGTGGTCAGACAACCTGCATACGAATTTTCGTCCTGTCTCCCCTAGGTACACTTTGTTGCAGTCTTTACATTTTAATTTATAAATTCCGCTTTTGTGTAATACTGGAATTTTTTCTATATTCTTATTCCTTATCTTATCAAATACCGTTTCACATTTTTTAATAGCTATATCTACTCCATATTTATTAAAACATTTTATAATTTTTCTAGTATGTGAACCTATGTATGTCAATGACCCTGCATAATTCTTTTGTTCTGGTTCTATTTTAGCTTTTTGTATGTTGACCCTTTTCATAACTTTATCCACTATGTTGGTGCTATAATTATTATTCCTTACAATTCCCTTTATCGTTTTTAACTCCCCATCTTTTGATTCGGTCTCTTTTAAACACTTCTGAGCTCTGTAACAAAAGGAATTGATTGCCGCCATTTTATATCTGTATGGGTGGTAAGACTCTCTTGGTATAATTATATCAGAATACGACTCTTTCCTAAATATCCCAAACTGTAGTTTCTCATTATCTTTAATTTCTATGTTTAAATCTAAGTAATTTATTTGCTTACCTCCTATCTCTTCCTTAAATTGTAAGTTTTTATCCTTATTATTTACCTCCTTTATAAACTCATGCACTTCTTCTATGCTTCCTTCCCAAATTACTAATACATCATCAACGTATCTAGACCATAATTTTATATTGTCTTTATACTTAGTGGAAGTTATTAATTGCTTTTCAAAATCATTCATGTATATTTCAGCAAGAATAGGGGATAATGAAGACCCCATAGGTAAACCTTTTTTCTGTATATAAAACTTGTTGTTAAACCTAAAATAGTTCTGATTTACACATTCTTTAATTACTTTCATCAACTGCTTTTTATACCTGTATTCTCCCATATTATTATCGTTTATTAACTTAATAACTTTATTTACTGTGATATTAGTAAACATGTCCTTAACATCCAGTGATATCAATTTTGTATTTACATTAATGCTAATATTTTCTAATTTTTCTATCAATTTTACGTTATTCTCTATGTTGTATTTTGTCCCAAATTCATATTTCTCTTTCAGTACTCTGCTAACTTCCTTTGATAATTTATAAATAGGTGCATTAATAAAAGAAACAATTGGTCTAATTGGTTTTCCTTCTTTATGTATCTTAACCTGACTTTTAAAAGTTGGTGCTGTTGGATTACTTTCCAATAAATACTTTTTCTTATTTTCTTCTATAAATGTTATCTGTTTCATCATTTGTTTTATCCTTGACTGGTACTTACTTGTATAATCATACTTTATTTCCTCGTATGGTCTTTCCCTTATAAATTCTTCCGTTTTCTTTATGTATTCTTCCTTACTCATTAGTACCATTGTATTTCCTTTATCCGCCTTCGTAACTATAATATAATTCTTCTTTGTTTTATTCTTTAGTTTAGTTACAGTTGCTTTGATTTTTTGTTCATTCTTTGAATTATACAAACTTTTCTTAAATATTTTGTCTACTACATTCCCTACTTCCCACCTTATTCTTTTTTTATCATTTTCATTTCCTAGTTTTTGTATTATGCTTTCGCATTCAATAATGGTTTTTTCTTTATTTAATTCTGGTGGCGGTGCGTATTTTAAGCCTTTCGCTAACATTTCTTTTTCTTCCGTATTGAAATTTACCTCTGTAAGGTTTATTACTCTTTTTTCATAGTTATTCTTAGAGAGGTGTTCCTTTTTTACTTCGTTCTTTCTTATTAATTTATTTAACTTATCTACCATTTTTTTTATTTTTCTTTTCCAATTTCTTTTCTACGTACCCCAAACCAAAATTATATAATATTTCTTCTAACTCTACATACGAGTATATTCTTAATAATTCTATGTGTCTGTCATATAATTCCCTATTATATCTATTGATTAAGCCGTAGAGTGACCTTATTTCCAGTTTTATCCACAACTTCTCGCTTTGTTCTTTTACTTTTTTGGCTACACTGTTCTTATTTTTAATTTTAACTTGAGCGTACTTTGGGATGACATTATTATCAAGACATTGTTTATTAAACCATATTTTACTTAAAACCCTCTTCAATTTAACTTTTAACTTAAGATATTTAAAAACTTTACTTACCTTATTGTTGTCGTTTATTACCTCATTGTTGTTGTCCATTACCTGTAGTCGATTGCACATCTTAACAGACGTTTAATGAAGAAATTTGTGTTAGTGGTTGAAATCACATTCGAAATGATCACTGTTGCACACCACTATATAAAAATTATTCCGATTAGCGCTTTCAAGCTTCACAGCTCATCGTCAGATCGGGAATAGACAGGAAATATGTGAAACCCAACCCTTCACCCCTCTCCCCCACCCTGCTCACCTGCAACAAACCAAAAATTAATGACCCTTCCCCACCCCCTAAACTCTGTCTCACCATCTGTACAGTTACATATTTTCTGGTAAATTCCTAGTGTTTCAGTGTGTGTGTGTGTGTATGTGTGTATGTGTGTGTGTGTGTGTGCATCCTTTTAAACTTACCCTCTTCCTCTCCACACACGTGGTCAGTCACACACCCTTATTTGAAACCATCCAATTAGTACTATGCAATATAATTCTTAATCTTATCTATCTGCCCTCTATTATTTACTTCTTAATCATGTTATAAAATATTTCTTCATTATCAAATTTAATTTTAATATTAATTAAATTGTCTAACCCTTTTTCTCTTTCTTTCAATATTTCTAACTCCTCTCTAAGCTTCCTTTCAACTGTGTTATTTACTACTTTTACAATTCCGTATTCTTCCAAAGGATTAACAAACTTATGGTTGTCTTCTATGAAATGTCTTGCATATAACGAATTGGTTGTTCTATTACCTTCTCCACGTTTGTGGTCAGACAACCTGCATACGAATTTTCGTCCTGTCTCCCCTAGGTACACTTTGTTGCAGTCTTTACATTTTAATTTATAAATTCCGCTTTTGTGTAATACTGGAATTTTTTCTATATTCTTATTCCTTATCTTATCAAATACCGTTTCACATTTTTTAATAGCTATATCTACTCCATATTTATTAAAACATTTTATAATTTTTCTAGTATGTGAACCTATGTATGTCAATGACCCTGCATAATTCTTTTGTTCTGGTTCTATTTTAGCTTTTTGTATGTTGACCCTTTTCATAACTTTATCCACTATGTTGGTGCTATAATTATTATTCCTTACAATTCCCTTTATCGTTTTTAACTCCCCATCTTTTGATTCGGTCTCTTTTAAACACTTCTGAGCTCTGTAACAAAAGGAATTGATTGCCGCCATTTTATATCTGTATGGGTGGTAAGACTCTCTTGGTATAATTATATCAGAATACGACTCTTTCCTAAATATCCCAAACTGTAGTTTCTCATTATCTTTAATTTCTATGTTTAAATCTAAGTAATTTATTTGCTTACCTCCTATCTCTTCCTTAAATTGTAAGTTTTTATCCTTATTATTTACCTCCTTTATAAACTCATGCACTTCTTCTATGCTTCCTTCCCAAATTACTAATACATCATCAACGTATCTAGACCATAATTTTATATTGTCTTTATACTTAGTGGAAGTTATTAATTGCTTTTCAAAATCATTCATGTATATTTCAGCAAGAATAGGGGATAATGAAGACCCCATAGGTAAACCTTTTTTCTGTATATAAAACTTGTTGTTAAACCTAAAATAGTTCTGATTTACACATTCTTTAATTACTTTCATCAACTGCTTTTTATACCTGTATTCTCCCATATTATTATCGTTTATTAACTTAATAACTTTATTTACTGTGATATTAGTAAACATGTCCTTAACATCCAGTGATATCAATTTTGTATTTACATTAATGCTAATATTTTCTAATTTTTCTATCAATTTTACGTTATTCTCTATGTTGTATTTTGTCCCAAATTCATATTTCTCTTTCAGTACTCTGCTAACTTCCTTTGATAATTTATAAATAGGTGCATTAATAAAAGAAACAATTGGTCTAATTGGTTTTCCTTCTTTATGTATCTTAACCTGACTTTTAAAAGTTGGTGCTGTTGGATTACTTTCCAATAAATACTTTTTCTTATTTTCTTCTATAAATGTTATCTGTTTCATCATTTGTTTTATCCTTGACTGGTACTTACTTGTATAATCATGCTTTATTTCCTCGTATGGTCTTTCCCTTATAAATTCTTCCGTTTTCTTTATGTATTCTTCCTTACTCATTAGTACCATTGTATTTCCTTTATCCGCCTTCGTAACTATAATATAATTCTTCTTTGTTTTATTCTTTAGTTTAGTTACAGTTGCTTTGATTTTTTGTTCATTCTTTGAATTATACAAACTTTTCTTAAATATTTTGTCTACTACATTCCCTACTTCCCACCTTATTCTTTTTTTATCATTTTCATTTCCTAGTTTTTGTATTATGCTTTCGCATTCAATAATGGTTTTTTCTTTATTTAATTCTGGTGGCGGTGCGTATTTTAAGCCTTTCGCTAACATTTCTTTTTCTTCCGTATTGAAATTTACCTCTGTAAGGTTTATTACTCTTTTTTCATAGTTATTCTTAGAGAGGTGTTCCTTTTTTACTTCGTTCTTTCTTATTAATTTATTTAACTTATCTACCATTTTTTTATTTTTATTTTCCAATTTCTTTTCTACGTACCCCAAACCAAAATTATATAATATTTCTTCTAACTCTACATACGAGTATATTCTTAATAATTCTATGTGTCTGTCATATAATTCCCTATTATATCTATTGATTAAGCCGTAGAGTGACCTTATTTCCAGTTTTATCCACAACTTCTCGCTTTGTTCTTTTACTTTTTTGGCTACACTGTTCTTATTTTTAATTTTAACTTGAGCGTACTTTGGGATGACATTATTATCAAGACATTGTTTATTAAACCATATTTTACTTAAAACCCTCTTCAATTTAACTTTTAACTTAAGATATTTAAAAACTTTACTTACCTTATGTTGTCGTTTATTACCTCATTGTTGTTGTCCATTACCTGTAGTCGATTGCACATCTTAACAGACGTTTAATGAAGAAATTTGTGTTAGTGGTTGAAATCACATTCGAAATGATCACTGTTGCACACCACTATATAAAAATTATTCCGATTAGCGCTTTCAAGCTTCACAGCTCATCGTCAGATCGGGAATAGACAGGAAATATGTGAAACCCAACCCTTCACCCCTCTCCCCCACCCTGCTCACCTGCAACAAACTAAAAATTAATGACCCTTCCCCACCCCCTAAACTCTGTCTCACCATCTGTACAGTTACATATTTTCTAGTAAATTCCTTGTGTTTCAGTGTGTGTGTGTGTGTGTGTGTGTGTGTGTGTGTGTGTGTGTGTGTGTGTGTGTGTGTGTGTGTGTGTGTGTGCATCCTTTTAAACTTACCCTCTTCCTCTCCACACACGTGGTCAGTCACACACCCTTATTTGAAACCATCCAATTAGTACTATGCAATATAATTCTTAATCTTATCTATCTGCCCTCTATTATTTACTTCTTAATCATGTTATAAAATATTTCTTCATTATCAAATTTAATTTTAATATTAATTAAATTGTCTAACCCTTTTTCTCTTTCTTTCAATATTTCTAACTCCTCTCTAAGCTTCCTTTCAACTGTGTTATTTACTACTTTTACAATTCCGTATTCTTCCAAAGGATTAACAAACTTATGGTTGTCGTCTATGAAATGTCTTGCATATAACGAATTGGTTGTTCTATTACCTTCTCCACGTTTGTGGTCAGACAACCTGCATACGAATTTTCGTCCTGTCTCCCCTAGGTACACTTTGTTGCAGTCTTTACATTTTAATTTATAAATTCCGCTTTTGTGTAATACTGGAATTTTTTCTATATTCTTATTCCTTATCTTATCAAATACCGTTTCACATTTTTTAATAGCTATATCTACTCCATATTTATTAAAACATTTTATAATTTTTCTAGTATGTGAACCTATGTATGTCAATGACCCTGCATAATTCTTTTGTTCTGGTTCTATTTTAGCTTTTTGTATGTTGACCCTTTTCATAACTTTATCCACTATGTTGGTGCTATAATTATTATTCCTTACAATTCCCTTTATCGTTTTTAACTCCCCATCTTTTGATTCGGTCTCTTTTAAACACTTCTGAGCTCTGTAACAAAAGGAATTGATTGCCGCCATTTTATATCTGTATGGGTGGTAAGACTCTCTTGGTATAATTATATCAGAATACGACTCTTTCCTAAATATCCCAAACTGTAGTTTCTCATTATCTTTAATTTCTATGTTTAAATCTAAGTAATTTATTTGCTTACCTCCTATCTCTTCCTTAAATTGTAAGTTTTTATCCTTATTATTTACCTCCTTTATAAACTCATGCACTTCTTCTATGCTTCCTTCCCAAATTACTAATACATCATCAACGTATCTAGACCATAATTTTATATTGTCTTTATACTTAGTGGAAGTTATTAATTGCTTTTCAAAATCATTCATGTATATTTCAGCAAGAATAGGGGATAATGAAGACCCCATAGGTAAACCTTTTTTTCTGTATATAAAACTTGTTGTTAAACCTAAAATAGTTCTGATTTACACATTCTTTAATTACTTTCATCAACTGCTTTTTATACCTGTATTCTCCCATATTATTATCGTTTATTAACTTAATAACTTTATTTACTGTGATATTAGTAAACATGTCCTTAACATCCAGTGATATCAATTTTGTATTTACATTAATGCTAATATTTTCTAATTTTTCTATCAATTTTACGTTATTCTCTATGTTGTATTTTGTCCCAAATTCATATTTCTCTTTCAGTACTCTGCTAACTTCCTTTGATAATTTATAAATAGGTGCATTAATAAAAGAAACAATTGGTCTAATTGGTTTTCCTTCTTTATGTATCTTAACCTGACTTTTAAAAGTTGGTGCTGTTGGATTACTTTCCAATAAATACTTTTTCTTATTTTCTTCTATAAATGTTATCTGTTTCATCATTTGTTTTATCCTTGACTGGTACTTACTTGTATAATCATACTTTATTTCCTCGTATGGTCTTTCCCTTATAAATTCTTCCGTTTTCTTTATGTATTCTTCCTTACTCATTAGTACCATTGTATTTCCTTTATCCGCCTTCGTAACTATAATATAATTCTTCTTTGTTTTATTCTTTAGTTTAGTTACAGTTGCTTTGATTTTTTGTTCATTCTTTGAATTATACAAACTTTTCTTAAATATTTTGTCTACTACATTCCCTACTTCCCACCTTATTCTTTTTTTATCATTTTCATTTCCTAGTTTTTGTATTATGCTTTCGTATTCAATAATGGTTTTTTCTTTATTTAATTCTGGTGGCGGTGCGTATTTTAAGCCTTTCGCTAACATTTCTTTTTCTTCCGTATTGAAATTTACCTCTGTAAGGTTTATTACTCTTTTTTCATAGTTATTCTTAGAGAGGTGTTCCTTTTTTACTTCGTTCTTTCTTATTAATTTATTTAACTTATCTACCATTTTTTTTATTTTTCTTTTCCAATTTCTTTTCTACGTACCCCAAACCAAAATTATATAATATTTCTTCTAACTCTACATACGAGTATATTCTTAATAATTCTATGTGTCTGTCATATAATTCCCTATTATATCTATTGATTAAGCCGTAGAGTGACCTTATTTCCAGTTTTATCCACAACTTCTCGCTTTGTTCTTTTACTTTTTTGGCTACACTGTTCTTATTTTTAATTTTAACTTGAGCGTACTTTGGGATGACATTATTATCAAGACATTGTTTATTAAACCATATTTTACTTAAAACCCTCTTCAATTTAACTTTTAACTTAAGATATTTAAAAACTTTACTTACCTTATTGTTGTCGTTTATTACCTCATTGTTGTTGTCCATTACCTGTAGTCGATTGCACATCTTAACAGACGTTTAATGAAGAAATTTGTGTTAGTGGTTGAAATCACATTCGAAATGATCACTGTTGCACACCACTATATAAAAATTATTCCGATTAGCGCTTTCAAGCTTCACAGCTCATCGTCAGATCGGGAATAGACAGGAAATATGTGAAACCCAACCCTTCACCCCTCTCCCCCACCCTGCTCACCTGCAACAAACTAAAAATTAATGACCCTTCCCCACCCCCTAAACTCTGTCTCACCATCTGTACAGTTACATATTTTCTAGTAAATTCCTAGTGTTTCAGTGTGTGTGTGTGTGTGTGTGTGTATGTGTGTGTGTGTGTGCATCCTTTTAAACTTACCCTCTTCCTCTCCACACACGTGGTCAGTCACACACCCTTATTTGAAACCATCCAATTAGTACTATGCAATATAATTCTTAATCTTATCTATCTGCCCTCTATTATTTACTTCTTAATCATGTTATAAAATATTTCTTCATTATCAAATTTAATTTTAATATTAATTAAATTGTCTAACCCTTTTTCTCTTTCTTTCAATATTTCTAACTCCTCTCTAAGCTTCCTTTCAACTGTGTTATTTACTACTTTTACAATTCCGTATTCTTCCAAAGGATTAACAAACTTATGGTTGTCTTCTATGAAATGTCTTGCATATAACGAATTGGTTGTTCTATTACCTTCTCCACGTTTGTGGTCAGACAACCTGCATACGAATTTTCGTCCTGTCTCCCCTAGGTACACTTTGTTGCAGTCTTTACATTTTAATTTATAAATTCCGCTTTTGTGTAATACTGGAATTTTTCTATATTCTTATTCCTTATCTTATCAAATACCGTTTCACATTTTTTAATAGCTATATCTACTCCATATTTATTAAAACATTTTATAATTTTTCTAGTATGTGAACCTATGTATGTCAATGACCCTGCATAATTCTTTTGTTCTGGTTCTATTTTAGCTTTTTGTATGTTGACCCTTTTCATAACTTTACCCACTATGTTGGTGCTATAATTATTATTCCTTACAATTCCCTTTATCGTTTTTAACTCCCCATCTTTTGATTCGGTCTCTTTTAAACACTTCTGAGCTCTGTAACAAAAGGAATTGATTGCCGCCATTTTATATCTGTATGGGTGGTAAGACTCTCTTGGTATAATTATATCAGAATACGACTCTTTCCTAAATATCCCAAACTGTAGTTTCTCATTATCTTTAATTTCTATGTTTAAATCTAAGTAATTTATTTGCTTACCTCCTATCTCTTCCTTAAATTGTAAGTTTTTATCCTTATTATTTACCTCCTTTATAAACTCATGCACTTCTTCTATGCTTCCTTCCCAAATTACTAATACATCATCAACGTATCTAGACCATAATTTTATATTGTCTTTATACTTAGTGGAAGTTATTAATTGCTTTTCAAAATCATTCATGTATATTTCAGCAAGAATAGGGGATAATGAAGACCCCATAGGTAAACCTTTTTTCTGTATATAAAACTTGTTGTTAAACCTAAAATAGTTCTGATTTACACATTCTTTAATTACTTTCATCAACTGCTTTTTATACCTGTATTTTCCCATATTATTATCGTTTATTAACTTAATAACTTTATTTACTGTGATATTAGTAAACATGTCCTTAACATCCAGTGATATCAATTTTGTATTTACATTAATGCTAATATTTTCTAATTTTTCTATCAATTTTACGTTATTCTCTATGTTGTATTTTGTCCCAAATTCATATTTCTCTTTCAGTACTCTGCTAACTTCCTTTGATAATTTATAAATAGGTGCATTAATAAAAGAAACAATTGGTCTAATTGGTTTTCCTTCTTTATGTATCTTAACCTGACTTTTAAAAGTTGGTGCTGTTGGATTACTTTCCAATAAATACTTTTTCTTATTTTCTTCTATAAATGTTATCTGTTTCATCATTTGTTTTATCCTTGACTGGTACTTACTTGTATAATCATACTTTATTTCCTCGTATGGTCTTTCCCTTATAAATTCTTCCGTTTTCTTTATGTATTCTTCCTTACTCATTAGTACCATTGTATTTCCTTTATCCGCCTTCGTAACTATAATATAATTCTTCTTTGTTTTATTCTTTAGTTTAGTTACAGTTGCTTTGATTTTTTGTTCATTCTTTGAATTATACAAACTTTTCTTAAATATTTTGTCTACTACATTCCCTACTTCCCACCTTATTCTTTTTTTATCATTTTCATTTCCTAGTTTTTGTATTATGCTTTCGCATTCAATAATGGTTTTTTCTTTATTTAATTCTGGTGGCGGTGCGTATTTTAAGCCTTTCGCTAACATTTCTTTTTCTTCCGTATTGAAATTTACCTCTGTAAGGTTTATTACTCTTTTTTCATAGTTATTCTTAGAGAGGTGTTCCTTTTTTACTTCGTTCTTTCTTATTAATTTATTTAACTTATCTACCATTTTTTTATTTTTCTTTTCCAATTTCTTTTCTACGTACCCCAAACCAAAATTATATAATATTTCTTCTAACTCTACATACGAGTATATTCTTAATAATTCTATGTGTCTGTCATATAATTCCCTATTATATCTATTGATTAAGCCGTAGAGTGACCTTATTTCCAGTTTTATCCACAACTTCTCGCTTTGTTCTTTTACTTTTTTGGCTACACTGTTCTTATTTTTAATTTTAACTTGAGCGTACTTTGGGATGACATTATTATCAAGACATTGTTTATTAAACCATATTTTACTTAAAACCCTCTTCAATTTAACTTTTAACTTAAGATATTTAAAAACTTTACTTACCTTATTGTTGTCGTTTATTACCTCATTGTTGTTGTCCATTACCTGTAGTCGATTGCACATCTTAACAGACGTTTAATGAAGAAATTTGTGTTAGTGGTTGAAATCACATTCGAAATGATCACTGTTGCACACCACTATATAAAAATTATTCCGATTAGCGCTTTCAAGCTTTCACAGCTCATCGTCAGATCGGGAATAGACAGGAAATATGTGAAACCCAACCCTTCACCCCTCTCCCCCACCCTGCTCACCTGCAACAAACTAAAAATTAATGACCCTTCCCCACCCCCTAAACTCTGTCTCACCATCTGTACAGTTACATATTTTCTAGTAAATTCCTAGTGTTTCAGTGTGTGTGTGTGTGTGTGTGTGTGTGTGTATGTGTGTGTGTGTGTGTGTGTATGTGTGTGTGTGTGTGTGCATCCTTTTAAACTTACCCTCTTCCTCTCCACACACGTGGTCAGTCACACACCCTTATTTGAAACCATCCAATTAGTACTATGCAATATAATTCTTAATCTTATCTATCTGCCCTCTATTATTTACTTCTTAATCATGTTATAAAATATTTCTTCATTATCAAATTTAATTTTAATATTAATTAAATTGTCTAACCCTTTTTCTCTTTCTTTCAATATTTCTAACTCCTCTCTAAGCTTCCTTTCAACTGTGTTATTTACTACTTTTACAATTCCGTATTCTTCCAAAGGATTAACAAACTTATGGTTGTCTTCTATGAAATGTCTTGCATATAACGAATTGGTTGTTCTATTACCTTCTCCACGTTTGTGGTCAGACAACCTGCATACGAATTTTCGTCCTGTCTCCCCTAGGTACACTTTGTTGCAGTCTTTACATTTTAATTTATAAATTCCGCTTTTGTGTAATACTGGAATTTTTTCTATATTCTTATTCCTTATCTTATCAAATACCGTTTCACATTTTTTAATAGCTATATCTACTCCATATTTATTAAAACATTTTATAATTTTTCTAGTATGTGAACCTATGTATGTCAATGACCCTGCATAATTCTTTTGTTCTGGTTCTATTTTAGCTTTTTGTATGTTGACCCTTTTCATAACTTTATCCACTATGTTGGTGCTATAATTATTATTCCTTACAATTCCCTTTATCGTTTTTAACTCCCCATCTTTTGATTTGGTCTCTTTTAAACACTTCTGAGCTCTGTAACAAAAGGAATTGATTGCCGCCATTTTATATCTGTATGGGTGGTAAGACTCTCTTGGTATAATTATATCAGAATACGACTCTTTCCTAAATATCCCAAACTGTAGTTTCTCATTATCTTTAATTTCTATGTTTAAATCTAAGTAATTTATTTGCTTACCTCCTATCTCTTCCTTAAATTGTAAGTTTTTATCCTTATTATTTACCTCCTTTATAAACTCATGCACTTCTTCTATGCTTCCTTCCCAAATTACTAATACATCATCAACGTATCTAGACCATAATTTTATATTGTCTTTATACTTAGTGGAAGTTATTAATTGCTTTTCAAAATCATTCATGTATATTTCAGCAAGAATAGGGGATAATGAAGACCCCATAGGTAAACCTTTTTTCTGTATATAAAACTTGTTGTTAAACCTAAAATAGTTCTGATTTACACATTCTTTAATTACTTTCATCAACTGCTTTTTATACCTGTATTCTCCCATATTATTATCGTTTATTAACTTAATAACTTTATTTACTGTGATATTAGTAAACATGTCCTTAACATCCAGTGATATCAATTTTGTATTTACATTAATGCTAATATTTTCTAATTTTTCTATCAATTTTACGTTATTCTCTATGTTGTATTTTGTCCCAAATTCATATTTCTCTTTCAGTACTCTGCTAACTTCCTTTGATAATTTATAAATAGGTGCATTAATAAAAGAAACAATTGGTCTAATTGGTTTTCCTTCTTTATGTATCTTAACCTGACTTTTAAAAGTTGGTGCTGTTGGATTACTTTCCAATAAATACTTTTTCTTATTTTCTTCTATAAATGTTATCTGTTTCATCATTTGTTTTATCCTTGACTGGTACTTACTTGTATAATCATACTTTATTTCCTCGTATGGTCTTTCCCTTATAAATTCTTCCGTTTTCTTTATGTATTCTTCCTTACTCATTAGTACCATTGTATTTCCTTTATCCGCCTTCGTAACTATAATATAATTCTTCTTTGTTTTATTCTTTAGTTTAGTTACAGTTGCTTTGATTTTTTGTTCATTCTTTGAATTATACAAACTTTTCTTAAATATTTTGTCTACTACATTCCCTACTTCCCACCTTATTCTTTTTTTATCATTTTCATTTCCTAGTTTTTGTATTAGGCTTTCGCATTCAATAATGGTTTTTTCTTTATTTAATTCTGGTGGCGGTGCGTATTTTAAGCCTTTCGCTAACATTTCTTTTTCTTCCGTATTGAAATTTACCTCTGTAAGGTTTATTACTCTTTTTTCATAGTTATTCTTAGAGAGGTGTTCCTTTTTTACTTCGTTCTTTCTTATTAATTTATTTAACTTATCTACCATTTTTTTATTTTTATTTTCCAAGTTCTTTTCTACGTACCCCAAACCAAAATTATATAATATTTCTTCTAACTCTACATACGAGTATATTCTTAATAATTCTATGTGTCTGTCATATAATTCCCTATTATATCTATTGATTAAGCCGTAGAGTGACCTTATTTCCAGTTTTATCCACAACTTCTCGCTTTGTTCTTTTACTTTTTTGGCTACACTGTTCTTATTTTTAATTTTAACTTGAGCGTACTTTGGGATGACATTATTATCAAGACATTGTTTATTAAACCATATTTTACTTAAAACCCTCTTCAATTTAACTTTTAACTTAAGATATTTAAAAACTTTACTTACCTTATTGTTGTCGTTTATTACCTCATTGTTGTTGTCCATTACCTGTAGTCGATTGCACATCTTAACAGACGTTTAATGAAGAAATTTGTGTTAGTGGTTGAAATCACATTCGAAATGATCACTGTTGCACACCACTATATAAAAATTATTCCGATTAGCGCTTTCAAGCTTCACAGCTCATCGTCAGATCGGGAATAGACAGGAAATATGTGAAACCCAACCCTTCACCCCTCTCCCCCACCCTGCTCACCTGCAACAAACTAAAAATTAATGACCCTTCCCCACCCCCTAAACTCTGTCTCACCATCTGTACAGTTACATATTTTCTAGTAAATTCCTTGTGTTTCAGTGTGTGTGTGTGTGTGTGTGCATCCTTTTAAACTTACCCTCTTCCTCTCCACACACGTGGTCAGTCACACACCCTTATTTGAAACCATCCAATTAGTACTATGCAATATAATTCTTAATCTTATCTATCTGCCCTCTATTATTTACTTCTTAATCATGTTATAAAATATTTCTTCATTATCAAATTTAATTTTAATATTAATTAAATTGTCTAATCCTTTTTCTCTTTCTTTCAATATTTCTAACTCCTCTCTAAGCTTCCTTTCAACTGTGTTATTTACTACTTTTACAATTCCGTATTCTTCCAAAGGATTAACAAACTTATGGTTGTCTTCTATGAAATGTCTTGCATATAACGAATTGGTTGTTCTATTACCTTCTCCACGTTTGTGGTCAGACAACCTGCATACGAATTTTCGTCCTGTCTCCCCTAGGTACACTTTGTTGCAGTCTTTACATTTTAATTTATAAATTCCGCTTTTGTGTAATACTGGAATTTTTTCTATATTCTTATTCCTTATCTTATCAAATACCGTTCCACATTTTTTAATAGCTATATCTACTCCATATTTATTAAAACATTTTATAATTTTTCTAGTATGTGAACCTATGTATGTCAATGACCCTGCATAATTCTTTTGTTCTGGTTCTATTTTAGCTTTTTGTATGTTGACCCTTTTCATAACTTTATCCACTATGTTGGTGCTATAATTATTATTCCTTACAATTCCCTTTATCGTTTTTAACTCCCCATCTTTTGATTCGGTCTCTTTTAAACACTTCTGAGCTCTGTAACAAAAGGAATTGATTGCCGCCATTTTATATCTGTATGGGTGGTAAGACTCTCTTGGTATAATTATATCAGAATACGACTCTTTCCTAAATATCCCAAACTGTAGTTTCTCATTATCTTTAATTTCTATGTTTAAATCTAAGTAATTTATTTGCTTACCTCCTATCTCTTCCTTAAATTGTAAGTTTTTATCCTTATTATTTACCTCCTTTATAAACTCATGCACTTCTTCTATGCTTCCTTCCCAAATTACTAATACATCATCAACGTATCTAGACCATAATTTTATATTGTCTTTATACTTAGTGGAAGTTATTAATTGCTTTTCAAAATCATTCATGTATATTTCAGCAAGAATAGGGGATAATGAAGACCCCATAGGTAAACCTTTTTTCTGTATATAAAACCTGTTGTTAAACCTAAAATAGTTCTGATTTACACATTCTTTAATTGCTTTCATCAACTGCTTTTTATACCTGTATTCTCCCATATTATTATCGTTTATTAACTTACTAACTTTATTTACTGTGATATTAGTAAACATGTCCTTAACATCCAGTGATATCAATTTTGTATTTACATTAATGCTAATATTTTCTAATTTTTCTATCAATTTTACGTTATTCTCTATGTTGTATTTTGTCCCAAATTCATATTTCTCTTTCAGTACTCTGCTAACTTCCTTTGATAATTTATAAATAGGTGCATTAATAAAAGAAACAATTGGTCTAATTGGTTTTCCTTCTTTATGTATCTTAACCTGACTTTTAAAAGTTGGTGCTGTTGGATTACTTTCCAATAAATACTTTTTCTTATTTTCTTCTATAAATGTTATCTGTTTCATCATTTGTTTTATCCTTGACTGGTACTTACTTGTATAATCATACTTTATTTCCTCGTATGGTCTTTCCCTTATAAATTCTTCCGTTTTCTTTATGTATTCTTCCTTACTCATTAGTACCATTGTATTTCCTTTATCCGCCTTCGTAACTATAATATAATTCTTCTTTGTTTTATTCTTTAGTTTAGTTACAGTTGCTTTGATTTTTTGTTCATTCTTTGAATTATACAAACTTTTCTTAAATATTTTGTCTACTACATTCCCTACTTCCCACCTTATTCTTTTTTTATCATTTTCATTTCCTAGTTTTTGTATTATGCTTTCGCATTCAATAATGGTTTTTTCTTTATTTAATTCTGGTGGCGGTGCGTATTTTAAGCCTTTCGCTAACATTTCTTTTTCTTCCGTATTGAAATTTACCTCTGTAAGGTTTATTACTCTTTTTTCATAGTTATTCTTAGAGAGGTGTTCCTTTTTTACTTCGTTCTTTCTTATTAATTTATTTAACTTATCTACCATTTTTTTATTTTTCTTTTCCAATTTCTTTTCTACGTACCCCAAACCAAAATTATATAATATTTCTTCTAACTCTACATACGAGTATATTCTTAATAATTCTATGTGTCTGTCATATAATTCCCTATTATATCTATTGATTAAGCCGTAGAGTGACCTTATTTCCAGTTTTATCCACAACTTCTCGCTTTGTTCTTTTACTTTTTTGGCTACACTGTTCTTATTTTTAATTTTAACTTGAGCGTACTTTGGGATGACATTATTATCAAGACATTGTTTATTAAACCATATTTTACTTAAAACCCTCTTCAATTTAACTTTTAACTTAAGATATTTAAAAACTTTACTTACCTTATTGTTGTCGTTTATTACCTCATTGTTGTTGTCCATTACCTGTAGTCGATTACACATCTTAACAGACGTTTAATGAAGAAATTTGTGTTAGTGGTTGAAATCACATTCGAAATGATCACTGTTGCACACCACTATATAAAAATTATTCCGATTAGCGCTTTCAAGCTTCACAACTCATCGTCAGATCGGGAATAGACAGGAAATATGTGAAACCCAACCCTTCACCCCTCTCCCCCACCCTGCTCACCTGCAACAAACTAAAAATTAATGACCCTTCCCCACCCCCTAAACTCTGTCTCACCATCTGTAGAGTTACATATTTTCTAGTAAATTCCTTGTGTTTCAGTGTGTGTGTGTGTGTGTGTGTGTGTGTGTGTGTGTGTGTGCATCCTTTTAAACTTACCCTCTTCCTCTCCACACACGTGGTCAGTCACACACCCTTATTTGAAACCATCCAATTAGTACTATGCAATATAATTCTTAATCTTATCTATCTGCCCTCTATTATTTACTTCTTAATCATGTTATAAAATATTTCTTCATTATCAAATTTAATTTTAATATTAATTAAATTGTCTAACCCTTTTTCTCTTTCTTTCAATATTTCTAACTCCTCTCTAAGCTTCCTTTCAACTGTGTTATTTACTACTTTTACAATTCCGTATTCTTCCAAAGGATTAACAAACTTATGGTTGTCTTCTATGAAATGTCTTGCATATAACGAATTGGTTGTTCTATTACCTTCTCCACGTTTGTGGTCAGACAACCTGCATACGAATTTTCGTCCTGTCTCCCCTAGGTACACTTTGTTGCAGTCTTTACATTTTAATTTATAAATTCCGCTTTTGTGTAATACTGGAATTTTTTCTATATTCTTATTCCTTATCTTATCAAATACCGTTTCACATTTTTTAATAGCTATATCTACTCCATATTTATTAAAACATTTTATAATTTTTCTAGTATGTGAACCTATGTATGTCAATGACCCTGCATAATTCTTTTGTTCTGGTTCTATTTTAGCTTTTTGTATGTTGACCCTTTTCATAACTTTATCCACTATGTTGGTGCTATAATTATTATTCCTTACAATTCCCTTTATCGTTTTTAACTCCCCATCTTTTGATTCGGTCTCTTTTAAACACTTCTGAGCTCTGTAACAAAAGGAATTGATTGCCGCCATTTTATATCTGTATGGGTGGTAAGACTCTCTTGGTATAATTATATCAGAATACGACTCTTTCCTAAATATCCCAAACTGTAGTTTCTCATTATCTTTAATTTCTATGTTTAAATCTAAGTAATTTATTTGCTTACCTCCTATCTCTTCCTTAAATTGTAAGTTTTTATCCTTATTATTTACCTCCTTTATAAACTCATGCACTTCTTCTATGCTTCCTTCCCAAATTACTAATACATCATCAACGTATCTAGACCATAATTTTATATTGTCTTTATACTTAGTGGAAGTTATTAATTGCTTTTCAAAATCATTCATGTATATTTCAGCAAGAATAGGGGATAATGAAGACCCCATAGGTAAACCTTTTTTCTGTATATAAAACTTGTTGTTAAACCTAAAATAGTTCTGATTTACACATTCTTTAATTACTTTCATCAACTGCTTTTTATACCTGTATTCTCCCATATTATTATCGTTTATTAACTTAATAACTTTATTTACTGTGATATTAGTAAACATGTCCTTAACATCCAGTGATATCAATTTTGTATTTACATTAATGCTAATATTTTCTAATTTTTCTATCAATTTTACGTTATTCTCTATGTTGTATTTTGTCCCAAATTCATATTTCTCTTTCAGTACTCTGCTAACTTCCTTTGATAATTTATAAATAGGTGCATTAATAAAAGAAACAATTGGTCTAATTGGTTTTCCTTCTTTATGTATCTTAACCTGACTTTTAAAAGTTGGTGCTGTTGGATTACTTTCCAATAAATACTTTTTCTTATTTTCTTCTATAAATGTTATCTGTTTCATCATTTGTTTTATCCTTGACTGGTACTTACTTGTATAATCATACTTTATTTCCTCGTATGGTCTTTCCCTTATAAATTCTTCCGTTTTCTTTATGTATTCTTCCTTACTCATTAGTACCATTGTATTTCCTTTATCCGCCTTCGTAACTATAATATAATTCTTCTTTGTTTTATTCTTTAGTTTAGTTACAGTTGCTTTGATTTTTTGTTCATTCTTTGAATTATACAAACTTTTCTTAAATATTTTGTCTACTACATTCCCTACTTCCCACCTTATTCTTTTTTTATCATTTTCATTTCCTAGTTTTTGTATTATGCTTTCGCATTCAATAATGGTTTTTTCTTTATTTAATTCTGGTGGCGGTGCGTATTTTAAGCCTTTCGCTAACATTTCTTTTTCTTCCGTATTGAAATTTACCTCTGTAAGGTTTATTACTCTTTTTTCATAGTTATTCTTAGAGAGGTGTTCCTTTTTTACTTCGTTCTTTCTTATTAATTTATTTAACTTATCTACCATTTTTTTATTTTTCTTTTCCAATTTCTTTTCTACGTACCCCAAACCAAAATTATATAATATTTCTTCTAACTCTACATACGTGTATATTCTTAATAATTCTATGTGTCTGTCATATAATTCCCTATTATATCTATTGATTAAGCCGTAGAGTGACCTTATTTCCAGTTTTATCCACAACTTCTCGCTTTGTTCTTTTACTTTTTTGGCTACACTGTTCTTATTTTTAATTTTAACTTGAGCGTACTTTGGGATGACATTATTATCAAGACATTGTTTATTAAACCATATTTTACTTAAAACCCTCTTCAATTTAACTTTTAACTTAAGATATTTAAAAACTTTACTTATCTTATTGTTGTCGTTTATTACCTCATTGTTGTTGTCCATTACCTGTAGTCGATTGCACATCTTAACAGACGTTTAATGAAGAAATTTGTGTTAGTGGTTGAAATCACATTCGAAATGATCACTGTTGCACACCACTATATCAAAATTATTCCGATTAGCGCTTTCAAGCTTCACAGCTCATCGTCAGATCGGGAATAGACAGGAAATATGTGAAACCCAACCCTTCACCCCTCTCCCCCACCCTGCTCACCTGCAACAAACTAAAAATTAATGACCCTTCCCCACCCCCTAAACTCTGTCTCACCATCTGTACAGTTACATATTTTCTAGTAAATTCCTTGTGTTTCAGTGTGTGTGTGTGTGTGTGTGTGTGTGTGTGTGTGTGTGTGCATCCTTTTAAACTTACCCTCTTCCTCTCCACACACGTGGTCAGTCACACACCCTTATTTGAAACCATCCAATTAGTACTATGCAATATAATTCTTAATCTTATCTATCTGCCCTCTATTATTTACTTCTTAATCATGTTATAAAATATTTCTTCATTATCAAATTTAATTTTAATATTAATTAAATTGTCTAACCCTTTTTCTCTTTCTTTCAATATTTCTAACTCCTCTCTAAGCTTCCTTTCAACTGTGTTATTTACTACTTTTACAATTCCGTATTCTTCCAAAGGATTAACAAACTTATGGTTGTCTTCTATGAAATGTCTTGCATATAACGAATTGGTTGTTCTATTACCTTCTCCACGTTTGTGGTCAGACAACCTGCATACGAATTTTCGTCCTGTCTCCCCTAGGTACACTTTGTTGCAGTCTTTACATTTTAATTTATAAATTCCGCTTTTGTGTAATACTGGAATTTTTTCTATATTCTTATTCCTTATCTTATCAAATACCATTTCACATTTTTTAATAGCTGTATCTACTCCATATTTATTAAAACATTTTATAATTTTTCTAGTATGTGAACCTATGTATGTCAATGACCCTGCATAATTCTTTTGTTCTGGTTCTATTTTAGCTTTTTGTATGTTGACCCTTTTCATAACTTTATCCACTATGTTGGTGCTATAATTATTATTCCTTACAATTCCCTTTATCGTTTTTAACTCCCCATCTTTTGATTCGGTCTCTTTTAAACACTTCTGAGCTCTGTAACAAAAGGAATTGATTGCCGCCATTTTATATCTGTATGGGTGGTAAGACTCTCTTGGTATAATTATATCAGAATACGACTCTTTCCTAAATATCCCAAACTGTAGTTTCTCATTATCTTTAATTTCTATGTTTAAATCTAAGTAATTTATTTGCTTACCTCCTATCTCTTCCTTAAATTGTAAGTTTTTATCCTTATTATTTACCTCCTTTATAAACTCATGCACTTCTTCTATGCTTCCTTCCCAAATTACTAATACATCATCAACGTATCTAGACCATAATTTTATATTGTCTTTATACTTAGTGGAAGTTATTAATTGCTTTTCAAAATCATTCATGTATATTTCAGCAAGAATAGGGGATAATGAAGACCCCATAGGTAAACCTTTTTTCTGTATATAAAACCTGTTGTTAAACCTAAAATAGTTCTGATTTACACATTCTTTAATTGCTTTCATCAACTGCTTTTTATACCTGTATTCTCCCATATTATTATCGTTTATTAACTTACTAACTTTATTTACTGTGATAGTAGTAAACATGTCCTTAACATCCAGTGATATCAATTTTGTATTTACATTAATGCTAATATTTTCTAATTTTTCTATCAATTTTACGTTATTCTCTATGTTGTATTTTGTCCCAAATTCATATTTCTCTTTCAGTACTCTGCTAACTTCCTTTGATAATTTATAAATAGGTGCATTAATAAAAGAAACAATTGGTCTAATTGGTTTTCCTTCTTTATGTATCTTAACCTGACTTTTAAAAGTTGGTGCTGTTGGATTACTTTCCAATAAATACTTTTTCTTATTTTCTTCTATAAATGTTATCTGTTTCATCATTTGTTTTATCCTTGACTGGTACTTACTTGTATAATCATACTTTATTTCCTCGTATGGTCTTTCCCTTATAAATTCTTCCGTTTTCTTTATGTATTCTTCCTTACTCATTAGTACCATTGTATTTCCTTTATCCGCCTTCGTAACTATAATATAATTCTTCTTTGTTTTATTCTTTTGTTTAGTTACAGTTGCTTTGATTTTTTGTTCATTCTTTGAATTATACAAACTTTTCTTAAATATTTTGTCTACTACATTCCCTACTTCCCACCTTATTCTTTTTTTATCATTTTCATTTCCTAGTTTTTGTATTATGCTTTCGCATTCAATAATGGTTTTTTCTTTATTTAATTCTGGTGGCGGTGCGTATTTTAAGCCTTTCGCTAACATTTCTTTTTCTTCCGTATTGAAATTTACCTCTGTAAGGTTTATTACTCTTTTTTCATAGTTATTCTTAGAGAGGTGTTCCTTTTTTACTTCGTTCTTTCTTATTAATTTATTTAACTTATCTACCATTTTTTTATTTTTCTTTTCCAATTTCTTTTCTACGTACCCCAAACCAAAATTATATAATATTTCTTCTAACTCTACATACGAGTATATTCTTAATAATTCTATGTGTCTGTCATATAATTCCCTATTGTATCTATTGATTAAGCCGTAGAGTGACCTTATTTCCAGTTTTATCCACAACTTCTCGCTTTGTTCTTTTACTTTTTTGGCTACACTGTTCTTATTTTTAATTTTAACTTGAGCGTACTTTGGGATGACATTATTATCAAGACATTGTTTATTAAACCATATTTTACTTAAAACCCTCTTCAATTTAACTTTTAACTTAAGATATTTAAAAACTTTACTTACCTTATTGTTGTCGTTTATTACCTCATTGTTGTTGTCCATTACCTGTAGTCGATTACACATCTTAACAGACGTTTAATGAAGAAATTTGTGTTAGTGGTTGAAATCACATTCGAAATGATCACTGTTGCACACCACTATATAAAAATTATTCCGATTAGTGCTTTCAAGCTTCACAACTCATCGTCAGATCGGGAATAGACAGGAAATATGTGAAACCCAACCCTTCACCCCTCTCCCCCACCCTGCTCACCTGCAACAAACTAAAAATTAATGACCCTTCCCCACCCCCTAAACTCTGTCTCACCATCTGTACAGTTACATATTTTCTAGTAAATTCCTTGTGTTTCAGTGTGTGTGTGTGTGTGTGTGTGTGTGTGTGTGTGTGTGTGTGTGCATCCTTTTAAACTTACCCTCTTCCTCTCCACACACGTGGTCAGTCACACACCCTTATTTGAAACCATCCAATTAGTACTATGCAATATAATTCTTAATCTTATCTATCTGCCCTCTATTATTTACTTCTTAATCATGTTATAAAATATTTCTTCATTATCAAATTTAATTTTAATATTAATTAAATTGTCTAACCCTTTTTCTCTTTCTTTCAATATTTCTAACTCCTCTCTAAGCTTCCTTTCAACTGTGTTATTTACTACTTTTACAATTCCGTATTCTTCCAAAGGATTAACAAACTTATGGTTGTCTTCTATGAAATGTCTTGCATATAACGAATTGGTTATTCTATTACCTTCTCCACGTTTGTGGTCAGACAACCTGCATACGAATTTTCGTCCTGTCTCCCCTAGGTACACTTTGTTGCAGTCTTTACATTTTAATTTATAAATTCCGCTTTTGTGTAATACTGGAATTTTTTCCATATTCTTATTCCTTATCTTATCAAATACCGTTTCACATTTTTTAATAGCTATATCTACTCCATATTTATTAAAACATTTTATAATTTTTCTAGTATGTGAACCTATGTATGTCAATGACCCTGCATAATTCTTTTGTTCTGGTTCTATTTTAGCTTTTTGTATGTTGACCCTTTTCATAACTTTATCCACTATGTTGGTGCTATAATTATTATTCCTTGCAATTCCCTTTATCGTTTTTAACTCCCCATCTTTTGATTCGGTCTCTTTTAAACACTTCTGAGCTCTGTAACAAAAGGAATTGATTGCCGCCATTTTATATCTGTATGGGTGGTAAGACTCTCTTGGTATAATTATATCAGAATACGACTCTTTCCTAAATATCCCAAACTGTAGTTTCTCATTATCTTTAATTTCTATGTTTAAATCTAAGTAATTTATTTGCTTACCTCCTATCTCTTCCTTAAATTGTAAGTTTTTATCCTTATTATTTACCTCCTTTATAAACTCATGCACTTCTTCTATGCTTCCTTCCCAAATTACTAATACATCATCAACGTATCTAGACCATAATTTTATATTGTCTTTATACTTAGTGGAAGTTATTAATTGCTTTTCAAAATCATTCATGTATATTTCAGCAAGAATAGGGGATAATGAAGACCCCATAGGTAAACCTTTTTTCTGTATATAAAACTTGTTGTTAAACCTAAAATAGTTCTGATTTACACATTCTTTAATTACTTTCATCAACTGCTTTTTATACCTGTATTCTCCCATATTATTATCGTTTATTAACTTAATAACTTTATTTACTGTGATATTAGTAAACATGTCCTTAACATCCAGTGATATCAATTTTGTATTTACATTAATGCTAATATTTTCTAATTTTTCTATCAATTTTACGTTATTCTCTATGTTGTATTTTGTCCCAAATTCATATTTCTCTTTCAGTACTCTGCTAACTTCCTTTGATAATTTATAAATAGGTGCATTAATAAAAGAAACAATTGGTCTAATTGGTTTTCCTTCTTTATGTATCTTAACCTGACTTTTAAAAGTTGGTGCTGTTGGATTACTTTCCAATAAATACTTTTTCTTATTTTCTTCTATAAATGTTATCTGTTTCATCATTTGTTTTATCCTTGACTGGTACTTACTTGTATAATCATACTTTATTTCCTCGTATGGTCTTTCCCTTATAAATTCTTCCGTTTTCTTTATGTATTCTTCCTTACTCATTAGTACCATTGTATTTCCTTTATCCGCCTTCGTAACTATAATATAATTCTTCTTTGTTTTATTCTTTAGTTTAGTTACAGTTGCTTTGATTTTTTGTTCATTCTTTGAATTATACAAACTTTTCTTATATATTTTGTCTACTACATTCCCTACTTCCCACCTTATTCTTTTTTTATCATTTTCATTTCCTAGTTTTTGTATTATGCTTTCGTATTCAATAATGGTTTTTTCTTTATTTAATTCTGGTGGCGGTGCGTATTTTAAGCCTTTCGCTAACATTTCTTTTTCTTCCGTATTGAAATTTACCTCTGTAAGGTTTATTACTCTTTTTTCATAGTTATTCTTAGAGAGGTGTTCCTTTTTTACTTCGTTCTTTCTTATTAATTTATTTAACTTATCTACCATTTTTTTATTTTTCTTTTCCAATTTCTTTTCTACGTACCCCAAACCAAAATTATATAATATTTCTTCTAACTCTACATACGAGTATATTCTTAATAATTCTATGTGTCTGTCATATAATTACCTATTATATCTATTGATTAAGCCGTAGAGTGACCTTATTTCCAGTTTTATCCACAACTTCTCGCTTTGTTCTTTTACTTTTTTGGCTACACTGTTCTTATTTTTAATTTTAACTTGAGCGTACTTTGGGATGACATTATTATCAAGACATTGTTTATTAAACCATATTTTACTTAAAACCCTCTTCAATTTAACTTTTAACTTAAGATATTTAAAAACTTTACTTATCTTATTGTTGTCGTTTATTACCTCATTGTTGTTGTCCATTACCTGTAGTCGATTGCACATCTTAACAGACGTTTAATGAAGAAATTTGTGTTAGTGGTTGAAATCACATTCGAAATGATCACTGTTGCACACCACTATATAAAAATTATTCCGATTAGCGCTTTCAAGCTTCACAGCTCATCGTCAGATCGGGAATAGACAGGAAATATGTGAAACCCAACCCTTCACCCCTCTCCCCCACCCTGCTCACCTGCAACAAACTAAAAATTAATGACCCTTCCCCACCCCCTAAACTCTGTCTCACCATCTGTACAGTTACATATTTTCTAGTAAATTCCTTGTGTTTCAGTGTGTGTGTGTGTGTGTGTGTGTGTGTGTGTGTGTGTGTGTGTGTGTGTGCATCCTTTTAAACTTACCCTCTTCCTCTCCACACACGTGGTCAGTCACACAACCTTATTTGAAACCATCCAATTAGTACTATGCAATATAATTCTTAATCTTATCTATCTGCCCTCTATTATTTACTTCTTAATCATGTTATAAAATATTTCTTCATTATCAAATTTAATTTTAATATTAATTAAATTGTCTAACCCTTTTTCTCTTTCTTTCAATATTTCTAACTCCTCTCTAAGCTTCCTTTCAACTGTGTTATTTACTACTTTTACAATTCCGTATTCTTCCAAAGGATTAACAAACTTATGGTTGTCTTCTATGAAATGTCTTGCATATAACGAATTGGTTGTTCTATTACCTTCTCCACGTTTGTGGTCAGACAACCTGCATACGAATTTTCGTCCTGTCTCCCCTAGGTACACTTTGTTGCAGTCTTTACATTTTAATTTATAAATTCCGCTTTTGTGTAATACTGGAATTTTTTCTATATTCTTATTCCTTATCTTATCAAATACCGTTTCACATTTTTTAATAGCTATATCTACTCCATATTTATTAAAACATTTTATAATTTTTCTAGTATGTGAACCTATGTATGTCAATGACCCTGCATAATTCTTTTGTTCTGGTTCTATTTTAGCTTTTTGTATGTTGACCCTTTTCATAACTTTATCCACTATGTTGGTGCTATAATTATTATTCCTTACAATTCCCTTTATCGTTTTTAACTCCCCATCTTTTGATTCGGTCTCTTTTAAACACTTCTGAGCTCTGTAACAAAAGGAATTGATTGCCGCCATTTTATATCTGTATGGGTGGTAAGACTCTCTTGGTATAATTATATCAGAATACGACTCTTTCCTAAATATCCCAAACTGTAGTTTCTCATTATCTTTAATTTCTATGTTTAAATCTAAGTAATTTATTTGCTTACCTCCTATCTCTTCCTTAAATTGTAAGTTTTTATCCTTATTATTTACCTCCTTTATAAACTCATGCACTTCTTCTATGCTTCCTTCCCAAATTACTAATACATCATCAACGTATCTAGACCATAATTTTATATTGTCTTTATACTTAGTGGAAGTTATTAATTGCTTTTCAAAATCATTCATGTATATTTCAGCAAGAATAGGGGATAATGAAGACCCCATAGGTAAACCTTTTTTCTGTATATAAAACTTGTTGTTAAACCTAAAATAGTTCTGATTTACACATTCTTTAATTACTTTCATCAACTGCTTTTTATACCTGTATTCTCCCATATTATTATCGTTTATTAACTTAATAACTTTATTTACTGTGATATTAGTAAACATGTCCTTAACATCCAGTGATATCAATTTTGTATTTACATTAATGCTAATATTTTCTAATTTTTCTATCAGTTTTACGTTATTCTCTATGTTGTATTTTGTCCCAAATTCATATTTCTCTTTCAGTACTCTGCTAACTTCCTTTGATAATTTATAAATAGGTGCATTAATAAAAGAAACAATTGGTCTAATTGGTTTTCCTTCTTTATGTATCTTAACCTGACTTTTAAAAGTTGGTGCTGTTGGATTACTTTCCAATAAATACTTTTTCTTATTTTCTTCTATAAATGTTATCTGTTTCATCATTTGTTTTATCCTAGACTGGTACTTACTTGTATAATCATACTTTATTTCCTCGTATGGTCTTTCCCTTATAAATTCTTCCGTTTTCTTTATGTATTCTTCCTTACTCATTAGTACCATTGTATTTCCTTTATCCGCCTTCGTAACTATAATATAATTCTTCTTTGTTTTATTCTTTAGTTTAGTTACAGTTGCTTTGATTTTTTGTTCATTCTTTGAATTATACAAACTTTTCTTAAATATTTTGTCTACTACATTCCCTACTTCCCACCTTATTCTTTTTTTATCATTTTCATTTCCTAGTTTTTGTATTATGCTTTCGCATTCAATAATGGTTTTTTCTTTATTTAATTCTGGTGGCGGTGCGTATTTTAAGCCTTTCGCTAACATTTCTTTTTCTTCCGTATTGAAATTTACCTCTGTAAGGTTTATTACTTTTTTCATAGTTATTCTTAGAGAGGTGTTCCTTTTTTACTTCGTTCTTTCTTATTAATTTATTTAACTTATCTACCATTTTTTTATTTTTCTTTTCCAATTTCTTTTCTACGTACCCCAAACCAAAATTATATAATATTTCTTCTAACTCTACATACGAGTATATTCTTAATAATTCTATGTGTCTGTCATATAATTCCCTATTATATCTATTGATTAAGCCGTAGAGTGACCTTATTTCCAGTTTTATCCACAACTTCTCGCTTTGTTCTTTTACTTTTTTGGCTACACTGTTCTTATTTTTAATTTTAACTTGAGCGTACTTTGGGATGACATTATTATCAAGACATTGTTTATTAAACCATATTTTACTTAAAACCCTCTTCAATTTAACTTTTAACTTAAGATATTTAAAAACTTTACTTACCTTATTGTTGTCGTTTATTACCTCATTGTTGTTGTCCATTACCTGTAGTCGATTACACATCTTAACAGACGTTTAATGAAGAAATTTGTGTTAGTGGTTGAAATCACATTCGAAATGATCACTGTTGCACACCACTATATAAAAATTATTCCGATTAGCGCTTTCAAGCTTCACAACTCATCGTCAGATCGGGAATAGACAGGAAATATGTGAAACCCAACCCTTCACCCCTCTCCCCCACCCTGCTCACCTGCAACAAACTAAAAATTAATGACCCTTCCCCACCCCCTAAACTCTGTCTCACCATCTGTACAGTTACATATTTTCTAGTAAATTCCTTGTGTTTCAGCGTGTGTGTGTGTGTGTGTGTGTGTGTGTGTGTGTGTGTGTGTGTGTGTGTGTGTGTGTGTGTGCATCCTTTTAAACTTACCCTCTTCCTCTCCACACACGTGGTCAGTCACACACCCTTATTTGAAACCATCCAATTAGTACTATGCAATATAATTCTTAATCTTATCTATCTGCCCTCTATTATTTACTTCTTAATCATGTTATAAAATATTTCTTCATTATCAAATTTAATTTTAATATTAATTAAATTGTCTAACCCTTTTTCTCTTTCTTTCAATATTTCTAACTCCTCTCTAAGCTTCCTTTCAACTGTGTTATTTACTACTTTTACAATTCCGTATTCTTCCAAAGGATTAACAAACTTATGGTTGTCTTCTATGAAATGTCTTGCATATAACGAATTGGTTGTTCTATTACCTTCTCCACGTTTGTGGTCAGACAACCTGCATACGAATTTTCGTCCTGTCTCCCCTAGGTACACTTTGTTGCAGTCTTTACATTTTAATTTATAAATTCCGCTTTTGTGTAATACTGGAATTTTTTCCATATTCTTATTCCTTATCTTATCAAATACCGTTTCACATTTTTTAATAGCTATATCTACTCCATATTTATTAAAACATTTTATAATTTTTCTAGTATGTGAACCTATGTATGTCAATGACCCTGCATAATTCTTTTGTTCTGGTTCTATTTTAGCTTTTTGTATGTTGACCCTTTTCATAACTTTATCCACTATGTTGGTGCTATAATTATTATTCCTTGCAATTCCCTTTATCGTTTTTAACTCCCCATCTTTTGATTCGGTCTCTTTTAAACACTTCTGAGCTCTGTAACAAAAGGAATTGATTGCCGCCATTTTATATCTGTATGGGTGGTAAGACTCTCTTGGTATAATTATATCAGAATACGACTCTTTCCTAAATATCCCAAACTGTAGTTTCTCATTATCTTTAATTTCTATGTTTAAATCTAAGTAATTTATTTGCTTACCTCCTATCTCTTCCTTAAATTGTAAGTTTTTATCCTTATTATTTACCTCCTTTATAAACTCATGCACTTCTTCTATGCTTCCTTCCCAAATTACTAATACATCATCAACGTATCTAGACCATAATTTTATATTGTCTTTATACTTAGTGGAAGTTATTAATTGCTTTTCAAAATCATTCATGTATATTTCAGCAAGAATAGGGGATAATGAAGACCCCATAGGTAAACCTTTTTTCTGTATATAAAACTTGTTGTTAAACCTAAAATAGTTCTGATTTACACATTCTTTAATTACTTTCATCAACTGCTTTTTATACCTGTATTCTCCCATATTATTATCGTTTATTAACTTAATAACTTTATTTACTGTGATATTAGTAAACATGTCCTTAACATCCAGTGATATCAATTTTGTATTTACATTAATGCTAATATTTTCTAATTTTTCTATCAATTTTACGTTATTCTCTATGTTGTATTTTGTCCCAAATTCATATTTCTCTTTCAGTACTCTGCTAACTTCCTTTGATAATTTATAAATAGGTGCATTAATAAAAGAAACAATTGGTCTAATTGGTTTTCCTTCTTTATGTATCTTAACCTGACTTTTAAAAGTTGGTGCTGTTGGATTACTTTCCAATAAATACTTTTTCTTATTTTCTTCTATAAATGTTATCTGTTTCATCATTTGTTTTATCCTTGACTGGTACTTACTTGTATAATCATACTTTATTTCCTCGTATGGTCTTTCCCTTATAAATTCTTCCGTTTTCTTTATGTATTCTTCCTTACTCATTAGTACCATTGTATTTCCTTTATCCGCCTTCGTAACTATAATATAATTCTTCTTTGTTTTATTCTTTAGTTTAGTTACAGTTGCTTTGATTTTTTGTTCATTCTTTGAATTATACAAACTTTTCTTAAATATTTTGTCTACTACATTCCCTACTTCCCACCTTATTCTTTTTTTATCATTTTCATTTCCTAGTTTTTGTATTATGCTTTCGTATTCAATAATGGTTTTTTCTTTATTTAATTCTGGTGGCGGTGCGTATTTTAAGCCTTTCGCTAACATTTCTTTTTCTTCCGTATTGAAATATACCTCTGTAAGGTTTATTACTCTTTTTTCATAGTTATTCTTAGAGAGGTGTTCCTTTTTTACTTCGTTCTTTCTTATTAATTTATTTAACTTATCTACCATTTTTTTATTTTTCTTTTCCAATTTCTTTTCTACGTACCCCAAACCAAAATTATATAATATTTCTTCTAACTCTACATACGAGTATATTCTTAATAATTCTATGTGTCTGTCATATAATTCCCTATTATATCTATTGATTAAGCCGTAGAGTGACCTTATTTCCAGTTTTATCCACAACTTCTCGCTTTGTTCTTTTACTTTTTTGGCTACACTGTTCTTATTTTTAATTTTAACTTGAGCGTACTTTGGGATGACATTATTATCAAGACATTGTTTATTAAACCATATTTTACTTAAAACCCTCTTCAATTTAACTTTTAACTTAAGATATTTAAAAACTTTACTTATCTTATTGTTGTCGTTTATTACCTCATTGTTGTTGTCCATTACCTGTAGTCGATTGCACATCTTAACAGACGTTTAATGAAGAAATTTGTGTTAGTGGTTGAAATCACATTCGAAATGATCACTGTTGCACACCACTATATCAAAATTATTCCGATTAGCGCTTTCAAGCTTCACAGCTCATCGTCAGATCGGGAATAGACAGGAAATATGTGAAACCCAACCCTTCATCCCTCTCCCCCACCCTGCTCACCTGCAACAAACTAAAAATTAATGACCCTTCCCCACCCCCTAAACTCTGTCTCACCATCTGTACAGTTACATATTTTCTAGTAAATTCCTTGTGTTTCAGTGTGTGTGTGTGTGTGTGTGTGTGTGTGTGTGTGTGTGTGTGTGTGCATCCTTTTAAACTTACCCTCTTCCTCTCCACACACGTGGTCAGTCACACACCCTTATTTGAAACCATCCAATTAGTACTATGCAATATAATTCTTAATCTTATCTATCTGCCCTCTATTATTTACTTCTTAATCATGTTATAAAATATTTCTTCATTATCAAATTTAATTTTAATATTAATTAAATTGTCTAACCCTTTTTCTCTTTCTTTCAATATTTCTAACTCCTCTCTAAGCTTCCTTTCAACTGTGTTATTTACTACTTTTACAATTCCGTATTCTTCCAAAGGATTAACAAACTTATGGTTGTCTTCTATGAAATGTCTTGCATATAACGAATTGGTTGTTCTATTACCTTCTCCACGTTTGTGGTCAGACAACCTGCATACGAATTTTCGTCCTGTCTCCCCTAGGTACACTTTGTTGCAGTCTTTACATTTTAATTTATAAATTCCGCTTTTGTGTAATACTGGAATTTTTTCTATATTCTTATTCCTTATCTTATCAAATACCGTTTCACATTTTTTAATAGCTATATCTACTCCATATTTATTAAAACATTTTATAATTTTTCTAGTATGTGAACCTATGTATGTCAATGACCCTGCATAATTCTTTTGTTCTGGTTCTATTTTAGCTTTTTGTATGTTGACCCTTTTCATAACTTTATCCACTATGTTGGTGCTATAATTATTATTCCTTACAATTCCCTTTATCGTTTTTAACTCCCCATCTTTTGATTCAGTCTCTTTTAAACACTTCTGAGCTCTGTAACAAAAGGAATTGATTGCCGCCATTTTATATCTGTATGGGTGGTAAGACTCTCTTGGTATAATTATATCAGAATACGACTCTTTCCTAAATATCCCAAACTGTAGTTTCTCATTATCTTTAATTTCTATGTTTAAATCTAAGTAATTTATTTGCTTACCTCCTATCTCTTCCTTAAATTGTAAGTTTTTATCCTTATTATTTACCTCCTTTATAAACTCATGCACTTCTTCTATGCTTCCTTCCCAAATTACTAATACATCATCAACGTATCTAGACCATAATTTTATATTGTCTTTATACTTAGTGGAAGTTATTAATTGCTTTTCAAAATCATTCATGTATATTTCAGCAAGAATAGGGGATAATGAAGACCCCATAGGTAAACCTTTTTTCTGTATATAAAACTTGTTGTTAAACCTAAAATAGTTCTGATTTACACATTCTTTAATTACTTTCATCAACTGCTTTTTATACCTGTATTCTCCCATATTATTATCGTTTATTAACTTAATAACTTTATTTACTGTGATATTAGTAAACATGTCCTTAACATCCAGTGATATCAATTTTGTATTTACATTAATGCTAATATTTTCTAATTTTTCTATCAATTTTACGGTATTCTCTATGTTGTATTTTGTCCCAAATTCATATTTCTCTTTCAGTACTCTGCTAACTTCCTTTGATAATTTATAAATAGGTGCATTAATAAAAGAAACAATTGGTCTAATTGGTTTTCCTTCTTTATGTATCTTAACCTGACTTTTAAAAGTTGGTGCTGTTGGATTACTTTCCAATAAATACTTTTTCTTATTTTCTTCTATAAATGTTATCTGTTTCATCATTTGTTTTATCCTAGACTGGTACTTACTTGTATAATCATACTTTATTTCCTCGTATGGTCTTTCCCTTATAAATTCTTCCGTTTTCTTTATGTATTCTTCCTTACTCATTAGTACCATTGTATTTCCTTTATCCGCCTTCGTAACTATAATATAATTCTTCTTTGTTTTATTCTTTAGTTTAGTTACAGTTGCTTTGATTTTTTGTTCATTCTTTGAATTATACAAACTTTTCTTAAATATTTTGTCTACTACATTCCCTACTTCCCACCTTATTCTTTTTTTATCATTTTCATTTCCTAGTTTTTGTATTATGCTTTCGCATTCAATAATGGTTTTTTCTTTATTTAATTCTGGTGGCGGTGCGTATTTTAAGCCTTTCGCTAACATTTCTTTTTCTTCCGTATTGAAATTTACCTCTGTAAGGTTTATTACTCTTTTTTCATAGTTATTCTTAGAGAGGTGTTCCTTTTTTACTTCGTTCTTTCTTATTAATTTATTTAACTTATCTACCATTTTTTTATTTTTCTTTTCTACGTACCCCAAACCAAAATTATATAATATTTCTTCTAACTCTACATACGAGTATATTCTTAATAATTCTATGTGTCTGTCATATAATTCCCTATTATATCTATTGATTAAGCCGTAGAGTGACCTTATTTCCAGTTTTATCCACAACTTCTCGCTTTGTTCTTTTACTTTTTTGGCTACACTGTTCTTATTTTTAATTTTAACTTGAGCGTACTTTGGGATGACATTATTATCAAGACATTGTTTATTAAACCATATTTTACTTAAAACCCTCTTCAATTTAACTTTTAACTTAAGATATTTAAAAACTTTACTTATCTTATTGTTGTCGTCTATTACCTCATTGTTGTTGTCCATTACCTGTAGTCGATTGCACATCTTAACAGACGTTTAATGAAGAAATTTGTGTTAGTGGTTGAAATCACATTCGAAATGATCACTGTTGCACACCACTATATCAAAATTATTCCGATTAGTGCTTTCAAGCTTCACAGCTCATCGTCAGATCGGGAATAGACAGGAAATATGTGAAACCCAACCCTTCACCCCTCTCCCCCACCCTGCTCACCTGCAACAAACTAAAAATTAATGACCCTTCCCCACCCCCTAAACTCTGTCTCACCATCTGTACAGTTACATATTTTCTAGTAAATTCCTTGTGTTTCAGTGTGTGTGTGTGTGTGTGTGTGTGTGTGTGTGTGCATCCTTTTAAACTTACCCTCTTCCTCTCCACACACGTGGTCAGTCACACACCCTTATTTGAAACCATCCAATTAGTACTATGCAATATAATTCTTAATCTTATCTATCTGCCCTCTATTATTTACTTCTTAATCATGTTATAAAATATTTCTTCATTATCAAATTTAATTTTAATATTAATTAAATTGTCTAACCCTTTTTCTCTTTCTTTCAATATTTCTAACTCCTCTCTAAGCTTCCTTTCAACTGTGTTATTTACTACTTTTACAATTCCGTATTCTTCCAAAGGATTAACAAACTTATGGTTGTCTTCTATGAAATGTCTTGCATATAACGAATTGGTTGTTCTATTACCTTCTCCACGTTTGTGGTCAGACAACCTGCATACGAATTTTCGTCCTGTCTCCCCTAGGTACACTTTGTTGCAGTCTTTACATTTTAATTTATAAATTCCGCTTTTGTGTAATACTGGAATTTTTTCTATATTCTTATTCCTTATCTTATCAAATACCGTTTCACATTTTTTAATAGCTATATCTACTCCATATTTATTAAAACATTTTATAATTTTTCTAGTATGTGAACCTATGTATGTCAATGACCCTGCATAATTCTTTTGTTCTGGTTCTATTTTAGCTTTTTGTATGTTGACCCTTTTCATAACTTTATCCACTATGTTGGTGCTATAATTATTATTCCTTACAATTCCCTTTATCGTTTTTAACTCCCCATCTTTTGATTCGGTCTCTTTTAAACACTTCTGAGCTCTGTAACAAAAGGAATTGATTGCCGCCATTTTATATCTGTATGGGTGGTAAGACTCTCTTGGTATAATTATATCAGAATACGACTCTTTCCTAAATATCCCAAACTGTAGTTTCTCATTATCTTTAATTTCTATGTTTAAATCTAAGTAATTTATTTGCTTACCTCCTATCTCTTCCTTAAATTGTAAGTTTTTATCCTTATTATTTACCTCCTTTATAAACTCATGCACTTCTTCTATGCTTCCTTCCCAAATTACTAATACATCATCAACGTATCTAGACCATAATTTTATATTGTCTTTATACTTAGTGGAAGTTATTAATTGCTTTTCAAAATCATTCATGTATATTTCAGCAAGAATAGGGGATAATGAAGACCCCATAGGTAAACCTTTTTTCTGTATATAAAACTTGTTGTTAAACCTAAAATAGTTCTGATTTACACATTCTTTAATTACTTTCATCAACTGCTTTTTATACCTGTATTCTCCCATATTATTATCGTTTATTAACTTAATAACTTTATTTACTGTGATATTAGTAAACATGTCCTTAACATCCAGTGATATCAATTTTGTATTTACATTAATGCTAATATTTTCTAATTTTTCTATCAATTTTACGTTATTCTCTATGTTGTATTTTGTCCCAAATTCATATTTCTCTTTCAGTACTCTGCTAACTTCCTTTGATAATTTATAAATAGGTGCATTAATAAAAGAAACAATTGGTCTAATTGGTTTTCCTTCTTTATGTATCTTAACCTGACTTTTAAAAGTTGGTGCTGTTGGATTACTTTCCAATAAATACTTTTTCTTATTTTCTTCTATAAATGTTATCTGTTTCATCATTTGTTTTATCCTAGACTGGTACTTACTTGTATAATCATACTTTATTTCCTCGTATGGTCTTTCCCTTATAAATTCTTCCGTTTTCTTTATGTATTCTTCCTTACTCATTAGTACCATTGTATTTCCTTTATCCGCCTTCGTAACTATAATATAATTCTTCTTTGTTTTATTCTTTAGTTTAGTTACAGTTGCTTTGATTTTTTGTTCATTCTTTGAATTATACAAACTTTTCTTAAATATTTTGTCTACTACATTCCCTACTTCCCACCTTATTCTTTTTTTATCATTTTCATTTCCTAGTTTTTGTATTATGCTTTCGCATTCAATAATGGTTTTTTCTTTATTTAATTCTGGTGGCGGTGCGTATTTTAAGCCTTTCGCTAACATTTCTTTTTCTTCCGTATTGAAATTTACCTCTGTAAGGTTTATTACTCTTTTTTCATAGTTATTCTTAGAGAGGTGTTCCTTTTTTACTTCGTTCTTTCTTATTAATTTATTTAACTTATCTACCATTTTTTTATTTTTCTTTTCCAATTTCTTTTCTACGTACCCCAAACCAAAATTATATAATATTTCTTCTAACTCTACATACGAGTATATTCTTAATAATTCTATGTGTCTGTCATATAATTCCCTATTATATCTATTGATTAAGCCGTAGAGTGACCTTATTTCCAGTTTTATCCACAACTTCTCGCTTTGTTCTTTTACTTTTTTGGCTACACTGTTCTTATTTTTAATTTTAACTTGAGCGTACTTTGGGATGACATTATTATCAAGACATTGTTTATTAAACCATATTTTACTTAAAACCCTCTTCAATTTAACTTTTAACTTAAGATATTTAAAAACTTTACTTATCTTATTGTTGTCGTTTATTACCTCATTGTTGTTGTCCATTACCTGTAGTCGATTGCACATCTTAACAGACGTTTAATGAAGAAATTTGTGTTAGTGGTTGAAATCACATTCGAAATGATCACTGTTGCACACCACTATATCAAAATTATTCCGATTAGCGCTTTCAAGCTTCACAGCTCATCGTCAGATCGGGAATAGACAGGAAATATGTGAAACCCAACCCTTCACCCCTCTCCCCCACCCTGCTCACCTGCAACAAACTAAAAATTAATGACCCTTCCCCACCCCCTAAACTCTGTCTCACCCTCTGTACAGTTACATATTTTCTAGTAAATTCCTTGTGTTTCAGTGTGTGTGTGTGTGTGTGTGTGTGTGTGTGTGTGTGTGTGTGTGCATCCTTTTAAACTTACCCTCTTCCTCTCCACACACGTGGTCAGTCACACACCCTTATTTGAAACCATCCAATTAGTACTATGCAATATAATTCTTAATCTTATCTATCTGCCCTCTATTATTTACTTCTTAATCATGTTATAAAATATTTCTTCATTATCAAATTTAATTTTAATATTAATTAAATTGTCTAACCCTTTTTCTCTTTCTTTCAATATTTCTAACTCCTCTCTAAGCTTCCTTTCAACTGTGTTATTTACTACTTTTACAATTCCGTATTCTTCCAAAGGATTAACAAACTTATGGTTGTCTTCTATGAAATGTCTTGCATATAACGAATTGGTTGTTCTATTACCTTCTCCACGTTTGTGGTCAGACAACCTGCATACGAATTTTCGTCCTGTCTCCCCTAGGTACACTTTGTTGCAGTCTTTACATTTTAATTTATAAATTCCGCTTTTGTGTAATACTGGAATTTTTTCTATATTCTTATTCCTTATCTTATCAAATACCGTTTCACATTTTTTAATAGCTATATCTACTCCATATTTATTAAAACATTTTATAATTTTTCTAGTATGTGAACCTATGTATGTCAATGACCCTGCATAATTCTTTTGTTCTGGTTCTATTTTAGCTTTTTGTATGTTGACCCTTTTCATAACTTTATCCACTATGTTGGTGCTATAATTATTATTCCTTACAATTCCCTTTATCGTTTTTAACTCCCCATCTTTTGATTCAGTCTCTTTTAAACACTTCTGAGCTCTGTAACAAAAGGAATTGATTGCCGCCATTTTATATCTGTATGGGTGGTAAGACTCTCTTGGTATAATTATATCAGAATACGACTCTTTCCTAAATATCCCAAACTGTAGTTTCTCATTATCTTTAATTTCTATGTTTAAATCTAAGTAATTTATTTGCTTACCTCCTATCTCTTCCTTAAATTGTAAGTTTTTATCCTTATTATTTACCTCCTTTATAAACTCATGCACTTCTTCTATGCTTCCTTCCCAAATTACTAATACATCATCAACGTATCTAGACCATAATTTTATATTGTCTTTATACTTAGTGGAAGTTATTAATTGCTTTTCAAAATCATTCATGTATATTTCAGCAAGAATAGGGGATAATGAAGACCCCATAGGTAAACCTTTTTTCTGTATATAAAACTTGTTGTTAAACCTAAAATAGTTCTGATTTACACATTCTTTAATTACTTTCATCAACTGCTTTTTATACCTGTATTCTCCCATATTATTATCGTTTATTAACTTAATAACTTTATTTACTGTGATATTAGTAAACATGTCCTTAACATCCAGTGATATCAATTTTGTATTTACATTAATGCTAATATTTTCTAATTTTTCTATCAATTTTACGGTATTCTCTATGTTGTATTTTGTCCCAAATTCATATTTCTCTTTCAGTACTCTGCTAACTTCCTTTGATAATTTATAAATAGGTGCATTAATAAAAGAAACAATTGGTCTAATTGGTTTTCCTTCTTTATGTATCTTAACCTGACTTTTAAAAGTTGGTGCTGTTGGATTACTTTCCAATAAATACTTTTTCTTATTTTCTTCTATAAATGTTATCTGTTTCATCATTTGTTTTATCCTAGACTGGTACTTACTTGTATAATCATACTTTATTTCCTCGTATGGTCTTTCCCTTATAAATTCTTCCGTTTTCTTTATGTATTCTTCCTTACTCATTAGTACCATTGTATTTCCTTTATCCGCCTTCGTAACTATAATATAATTCTTCTTTGTTTTATTCTTTAGTTTAGTTACAGTTGCTTTGATTTTTTGTTCATTCTTTGAATTATACAAACTTTTCTTAAATATTTTGTCTACTACATTCCCTACTTCCCACCTTATTCTTTTTTTATCATTTTCATTTCCTAGTTTTTGTATTATGCTTTCGCATTCAATAATGGTTTTTTCTTTATTTAATTCTGGTGGCGGTGCGTATTTTAAGCCTTTCGCTAACATTTCTTTTTCTTCCGTATTGAAATTTACCTCTGTAAGGTTTATTACTCTTTTTTCATAGTTATTCTTAGAGAGGTGTTCCTTTTTTACTTCGTTCTTTCTTATTAATTTATTTAACTTATCTACCATTTTTTTATTTTTCTTTTCCAATTTCTTTTCTACGTACCCCAAACCAAAATTATATAATATTTCTTCTAACTCTACATACGAGTATATTCTTAATAATTCTATGTGTCTGTCATATAATTCCCTATTATATCTATTGATTAAGCCGTAGAGTGACCTTATTTCCAGTTTTATCCACAACTTCTCGCTTTGTTCTTTTACTTTTTTGGCTACACTGTTCTTATTTTTAATTTTAACTTGAGCGTACTTTGGGATGACATTATTATCAAGACATTGTTTATTAAACCATATTTTACTTAAAACCCTCTTCAATTTAACTTTTAACTTAAGATATTTAAAAACTTTACTTATCTTATTAATGTCGTTTATTACCTCATTGTTGTTGTCCATTACCTGTAGTCGATTGCACATCTTAACAGACGTTTAATGAAGAAATTTGTGTTAGTGGTTGAAATCACATTCGAAATGATCACTGTTGCACACCACTATATCAAAATTATTCCGATTAGTGCTTTCAAGCTTCACAGCTCATCGTCAGATCGGGAATAGACAGGAAATATGTGAAACCCAACCCTTCACCCCTCTCCCCCACCCTGCTCACCTGCAACAAACTAAAAATTAATGACCCTTCCCCACCCCCTAAACTCTGTCTCACCATCTGTACAGTTACATATTTTCTAGTAAATTCCTTGTGTTTCAGTGTGTGTGTGTGTGTGTGTGTGTGTGTGTGTGTGTGCATCCTTTTAAACTTACCCTCTTCCTCTCCACACACGTGGTCAGTCACACACCCTTATTTGAAACCATCCAATTAGTACTATGCAATATAATTCTTAATCTTATCTATCTGCCCTCTATTATTTACTTCTTAATCATGTTATAAAATATTTCTTCATTATCAAATTTAATTTTAATATTAATTAAATTGTCTAACCCTTTTTCTCTTTCTTTCAATATTTCTAACTCCTCTCTAAGCTTCCTTTCAACTGTGTTATTTACTACTTTTACAATTCCGTATTCTTCCAAAGGATTAACAAACTTATGGTTGTCTTCTATGAAATGTCTTGCATATAACGAATTGGTTGTTCTATTACCTTCTCCACGTTTGTGGTCAGACAACCTGCATACGAATTTTCGTCCTGTCTCCCCTAGGTACACTTTGTTGCAGTCTTTACATTTTAATTTATAAATTCCGCTTTTGTGTAATACTGGAATTTTTTCTATATTCTTATTCCTTATCTTATCAAATACCGTTTCACATTTTTTAATAGCTATATCTACTCCATATTTATTAAAACATTTTATAATTTTTCTAGTATGTGAACCTATGTATGTCAATGACCCTGCATAATTCTTTTGTTCTGGTTCTATTTTAGCTTTTTGTATGTTGACCCTTTTCATAACTTTATCCACTATGTTGGTGCTATAATTATTATTCCTTACAATTCCCTTTATCGTTTTTAACTCCCCATCTTTTGATTCGGTCTCTTTTAAACACTTCTGAGCTCTGTAACAAAAGGAATTGATTGCCGCCATTTTATATCTGTATGGGTGGTAAGACTCTCTTGGTATAATTATATCAGAATACGACTCTTTCCTAAATATCCCAAACTGTAGTTTCTCATTATCTTTAATTTCTATGTTTAAATCTAAGTAATTTATTTGCTTACCTCCTATCTCTTCCTTAAATTGTAAGTTTTTATCCTTATTATTTACCTCCTTTATAAACTCATGCACTTCTTCTATGCTTCCTTCCCAAATTACTAATACATCATCAACGTATCTAGACCATAATTTTATATTGTCTTTATACTTAGTGGAAGTTATTAATTGCTTTTCAAAATCATTCATGTATATTTCAGCAAGAATAGGGGATAATGAAGACCCCATAGGTAAACCTTTTTTCTGTATATAAAACTTGTTGTTAAACCTAAAATAGTTCTGATTTACACATTCTTTAATTACTTTCATCAACTGCTTTTTATACCTGTATTCTCCCATATTATTATCGTTTATTAACTTAATAACTTTATTTACTGTGATATTAGTAAACATGTCCTTAACATCCAGTGATATCAATTTTGTATTTACATTAATGCTAATATTTTCTAATTTTTCTATCAATTTTACGTTATTCTCTATGTTGTATTTTGTCCCAAATTCATATTTCTCTTTCAGTACTCTGCTAACTTCCTTTGATAATTTATAAATAGGTGCATTAATAAAAGAAACAATTGGTCTAATTGGTTTTCCTTCTTTATGTATCTTAACCTGACTTTTAAAAGTTGGTGCTGTTGGATTACTTTCCAATAAATACTTTTTCTTATTTTCTTCTATAAATGTTATCTGTTTCATCATTTGTTTTATCCTAGACTGGTACTTACTTGTATAATCATACTTTATTTCCTCGTATGGTCTTTCCCTTATAAATTCTTCCGTTTTCTTTATGTATTCTTCCTTACTCATTAGTACCATTGTATTTCCTTTATCCGCCTTCGTAACTATAATATAATTCTTCTTTGTTTTATTCTTTAGTTTAGTTACAGTTGCTTTGATTTTTTGTTCATTCTTTGAATTATACAAACTTTTCTTAAATATTTTGTCTACTACATTCCCTACTTCCCACCTTATTCTTTTTTTATCATTTTCATTTCCTAGTTTTTGTATTATGCTTTCGCATTCAATAATGGTTTTTTCTTTATTTAATTCTGGTGGCGGTGCGTATTTTAAGCCTTTCGCTAACATTTCTTTTTCTTCCGTATTGAAATTTACCTCTGTAAGGTTTATTACTCTTTTTTCATAGTTATTCTTAGAGAGGTGTTCCTTTTTTACTTCGTTCTTTCTTATTAATTTATTTAACTTATCTACCATTTTTTTATTTTTCTTTTCCAATTTCTTTTCTACGTACCCCAAACCAAAATTATATAATATTTCTTCTAACTCTACATACGAGTATATTCTTAATAATTCTATGTGTCTGTCATATAATTCCCTATTATATCTATTGATTAAGCCGTAGAGTGACCTTATTTCCAGTTTTATCCACAACTTCTCGCTTTGTTCTTTTACTTTTTTGGCTACACTGTTCTTATTTTTAATTTTAACTTGAGCGTACTTTGGGATGACATTATTATCAAGACATTGTTTATTAAACCATATTTTACTTAAAACCCTCTTCAATTTAACTTTTAACTTAAGATATTTAAAAACTTTACTTATCTTATTGTTGTCGTTTATTACCTCATTGTTGTTGTCCATTACCTGTAGTCGATTGCACATCTTAACAGACGTTTAATGAAGAAATTTGTGTTAGTGGTTGAAATCACATTCGAAATGATCACTGTTGCACACCACTATATCAAAATTATTCCGATTAGCGCTTTCAAGCTTCACAGCTCATCGTCAGATCGGGAATAGACAGGAAATATGTGAAACCCAACCCTTCACCCCTCTCCCCCACCCTGCTCACCTGCAACAAACTAAAAATTAATGACCCTTCCCCACCCCCTAAACTCTGTCTCACCCTCTGTACAGTTACATATTTTCTAGTAAATTCCTTGTGTTTCAGTGTGTGTGTGTGTGTGTGTGTGTGTGTGTGTGTGTGTGTGTGTGTGTGTGTGTGTGCATCCTTTTAAACTTACCCTCTTCCTCTCCACACACGTGGTCAGTCACACACCCTTATTTGAAACCATCCAATTAGTACTATGCAATATAATTCTTAATCTTATCTATCTGCCCTCTATTATTTACTTCTTAATCATGTTATAAAATATTTCTTCATTATCAAATTTAATTTTAATATTAATTAAATTGTCTAACCCTTTTTCTCTTTCTTTCAATATTTCTAACTCCTCTCTAAGCTTCCTTTCAACTGTGTTATTTACTACTTTTACAATTCCGTATTCTTCCAAAGGATTAACAAACTTATGGTTGTCTTCTATGAAATGTCTTGCATATAACGAATTGGTTGTTCTATTACCTTCTCCACGTTTGTGGTCAGACAACCTGCATACGAATTTTCGTCCTGTCTCCCCTAGGTACACTTTGTTGCAGTCTTTACATTTTAATTTATAAATTCCGCTTTTGTGTAATACTGGAATTTTTTCTATATTCTTATTCCTTATCTTATCAAATACCGTTTCACATTTTTTAATAGCTATATCTACTCCATATTTATTAAAACATTTTATAATTTTTCTAGTATGTGAACCTATGTATGTCAATGACCCTGCATAATTCTTTTGTTCTGGTTCTATTTTAGCTTTTTGTATGTTGACCCTTTTCATAACTTTATCCACTATGTTGGTGCTATAATTATTATTCCTTACAATTCCCTTTATCGTTTTTAACTCCCCATCTTTTGATTCGGTCTCTTTTAAACACTTCTGAGCTCTGTAACAAAAGGAATTGATTGCCGCCATTTTATATCTGTATGGGTGGTAAGACTCTCTTGGTATAATTATATCAGAATACGACTCTTTCCTAAATATCCCAAACTGTAGTTTCTCATTATCTTTAATTTCTATGTTTAAATCTAAGTAATTTATTTGCTTACCTCCTATCTCTTCCTTAAATTGTAAGTTTTTATCCTTATTATTTACCTCCTTTATAAACTCATGCACTTCTTCTATGCTTCCTTCCCAAATTACTAATACATCATCAACGTATCTAGACCATAATTTTATATTGTCTTTATACTTAGTGGAAGTTATTAATTGCTTTTCAAAATCATTCATGTATATTTCAGCAAGAATAGGGGATAATGAAGACCCCATAGGTAAACCTTTTTTCTGTATATAAAACTTGTTGTTAAACCTAAAATAGTTCTGATTTACACATTCTTTAATTACTTTCATCAACTGCTTTTTATACCTGTATTCTCCCATATTATTATCGTTTATTAACTTAATAACTTTATTTACTGTGATATTAGTAAACATGTCCTTAACATCCAGTGATATCAATTTTGTATTTACATTAATGCTAATATTTTCTAATTTTTCTATCAATTTTACGTTATTCTCTATGTTGTATTTTGTCCCAAATTCATATTTCTCTTTCAGTACTCTGCTAACTTCCTTTGATAATTTATAAATAGGTGCATTAATAAAAGAAACAATTGGTCTAATTGGTTTTCCTTCTTTATGTATCTTAACCTGACTTTTAAAAGTTGGTGCTGTTGGATTACTTTCCAATAAATACTTTTTCTTATTTTCTTCTATAAATGTTATCTGTTTCATCATTTGTTTTATCCTAGACTGGTACTTACTTGTATAATCATACTTTATTTCCTCGTATGGTCTTTCCCTTATAAATTCTTCCGTTTTCTTTATGTATTCTTCCTTACTCATTAGTACCATTGTATTTCCTTTATCCGCCTTCGTAACTATAATATAATTCTTCTTTGTTTTATTCTTTAGTTTAGTTACAGTTGCTTTGATTTTTTGTTCATTCTTTGAATTATACAAACTTTTCTTAAATATTTTGTCTACTACATTCCCTACTTCCCACCTTATTCTTTTTTTATCATTTTCATTTCCTAGTTTTTGTATTATGCTTTCGCATTCAATAATGGTTTTTTCTTTATTTAATTCTGGTGGCGGTGCGTATTTTAAGCCTTTCGCTAACATTTCTTTTTCTTCCGTATTGAAATTTACCTCTGTAAGGTTTATTACTCTTTTTTCATAGTTATTCTTAGAGAGGTGTTCCTTTTTTACTTCGTTCTTTCTTATTAATTTATTTAACTTATCTACCATTTTTTTATTTTTCTTTTCCAATTTCTTTTCTACGTACCCCAAACCAAAATTATATAATATTTCTTCTAACTCTACATACGAGTATATTCTTAATAATTCTATGTGTCTGTCATATAATTCCCTATTATATCTATTGATTAAGCCGTAGAGTGACCTTATTTCCAGTTTTATCCACAACTTCTCGCTTTGTTCTTTTACTTTTTTGGCTACACTGTTCTTATTTTTAATTTTAACTTGAGCGTACTTTGGGATGACATTATTATCAAGACATTGTTTATTAAACCATATTTTACTTAAAACCCTCTTCAATTTAACTTTTAACTTAAGATATTTAAAAACTTTACTTATCTTATTGTTGTCGTTTATTACCTCATTGTTGTTGTCCATTACCTGTAGTCGATTGCACATCTTAACAGACGTTTAATGAAGAAATTTGTGTTAGTGGTTGAAATCACATTCGAAATGATCACTGTTGCACACCACTATATCAAAATTATTCCGATTAGCGCTTTCAAGCTTCACAGCTCATCGTCAGATCGGGAATAGACAGGAAATATGTGAAACCCAACCCTTCACCCCTCTCCCCCACCCTGCTCACCTGCAACAAACTAAAAATTAATGACCCTTCCCCACCCCCTAAACTCTGTCTCACCCTCTGTACAGTTACATATTTTCTAGTAAATTCCTTGTGTTTCAGTGTGTGTGTGTGTGTGTGTGTGTGTGTGTGTGTGTGTGTGTGTGTGTGTGCATCCTTTTAAACTTACCCTCTTCCTCTCCACACACGTGGTCAGTCACACACCCTTATTTGAAACCATCCAATTAGTACTATGCAATATAATTCTTAATCTTATCTATCTGCCCTCTATTATTTACTTCTTAATCATGTTATAAAATATTTCTTCATTATCAAATTTAATTTTAATATTAATTAAATTGTCTAACCCTTTTTCTCTTTCTTTCAATATTTCTAACTCCTCTCTAAGCTTCCTTTCAACTGTGTTATTTACTACTTTTACAATTCCGTATTCTTCCAAAGGATTAACAAACTTATGGTTGTCTTCTATGAAATGTCTTGCATATAACGAATTGGTTGTTCTATTACCTTCTCCACGTTTGTGGTCAGACAACCTGCATACGAATTTTCGTCCTGTCTCCCCTAGGTACACTTTGTTGCAGTCTTTACATTTTAATTTATAAATTCCGCTTTTGTGTAATACTGGAATTTTTTCTATATTCTTATTCCTTATCTTATCAAATACCGTTTCACATTTTTTAATAGCTATATCTACTCCATATTTATTAAAACATTTTATAATTTTTCTAGTATGTGAACCTATGTATGTCAATGACCCTGCATAATTCTTTTGTTCTGGTTCTATTTTAGCTTTTTGTATGTTGACCCTTTTCATAACTTTATCCACTATGTTGGTGCTATAATTATTATTCCTTACAATTCCCTTTATCGTTTTTAACTCCCCATCTTTTGATTCGGTCTCTTTTAAACACTTCTGAGCTCTGTAACAAAAGGAATTGATTGCCGCCATTTTATATCTGTATGGGTGGTAAGACTCTCTTGGTATAATTATATCAGAATACGACTCTTTCCTAAATATCCCAAACTGTAGTTTCTCATTATCTTTAATTTCTATGTTTAAATCTAAGTAATTTATTTGCTTACCTCCTATCTCTTCCTTAAATTGTAAGTTTTTATCCTTATTATTTACCTCCTTTATAAACTCATGCACTTCTTCTATGCTTCCTTCCCAAATTACTAATACATCATCAACGTATCTAGACCATAATTTTATATTGTCTTTATACTTAGTGGAAGTTATTAATTGCTTTTCAAAATCATTCATGTATATTTCAGCAAGAATAGGGGATAATGAAGACCCCATAGGTAAACCTTTTTTCTGTATATAAAACTTGTTGTTAAACCTAAAATAGTTCTGATTTACACATTCTTTAATTACTTTCATCAACTGCTTTTTATACCTGTATTCTCCCATATTATTATCGTTTATTAACTTAATAACTTTATTTACTGTGATATTAGTAAACATGTCCTTAACATCCAGTGATATCAATTTTGTATTTACATTAATGCTAATATTTTCTAATTTTTCTATCAATTTTACGTTATTCTCTATGTTGTATTTTGTCCCAAATTCATATTTCTCTTTCAGTACTCTGCTAACTTCCTTTGATAATTTATAAATAGGTGCATTAATAAAAGAAACAATTGGTCTAATTGGTTTTCCTTCTTTATGTATCTTAACCTGACTTTTAAAAGTTGGTGCTGTTGGATTACTTTCCAATAAATACTTTTTCTTATTTTCTTCTATAAATGTTATCTGTTTCATCATTTGTTTTATCCTAGACTGGTACTTACTTGTATAATCATACTTTATTTCCTCGTATGGTCTTTCCCTTATAAATTCTTCCGTTTTCTTTATGTATTCTTCCTTACTCATTAGTACCATTGTATTTCCTTTATCCGCCTTCGTAACTATAATATAATTCTTCTTTGTTTTATTCTTTAGTTTAGTTACAGTTGCTTTGATTTTTTGTTCATTCTTTGAATTATACAAACTTTTCTTAAATATTTTGTCTACTACATTCCCTACTTCCCACCTTATTCTTTTTTTATCATTTTCATTTCCTAGTTTTTGTATTATGCTTTCGCATTCAATAATGGTTTTTTCTTTATTTAATTCTGGTGGCGGTGCGTATTTTAAGCCTTTCGCTAACATTTCTTTTTCTTCCGTATTGAAATTTACCTCTGTAAGGTTTATTACTCTTTTTTCATAGTTATTCTTAGAGAGGTGTTCCTTTTTTACTTCGTTCTTTCTTATTAATTTATTTAACTTATCTACCATTTTTTTATTTTTCTTTTCCAATTTCTTTTCTACGTACCCCAAACCAAAATTATATAATATTTCTTCTAACTCTACATACGAGTATATTCTTAATAATTCTATGTGTCTGTCATATAATTCCCTATTATATCTATTGATTAAGCCGTAGAGTGACCTTATTTCCAGTTTTATCCACAACTTCTCGCTTTGTTCTTTTACTTTTTTGGCTACACTGTTCTTATTTTTAATTTTAACTTGAGCGTACTTTGGGATGACATTATTATCAAGACATTGTTTATTAAACCATATTTTACTTAAAACCCTCTTCAATTTAACTTTTAACTTAAGATATTTAAAAACTTTACTTATCTTATTGTTGTCGTTTATTACCTCATTGTTGTTGTCCATTACCTGTAGTCGATTGCACATCTTAACAGACGTTTAATGAAGAAATTTGTGTTAGTGGTTGAAATCACATTCGAAATGATCACTGTTGCACACCACTATATCAAAATTATTCCGATTAGCGCTTTCAAGCTTCACAGCTCATCGTCAGATCGGGAATAGACAGGAAATATGTGAAACCCAACCCTTCACCCCTCTCCCCCACCCTGCTCACCTGCAACAAACTAAAAATTAATGACCCTTCCCCACCCCCTAAACTCTGTCTCACCCTCTGTACAGTTACATATTTTCTAGTAAATTCCTTGTGTTTCAGTGTGTGTGTGTGTGTGTGTGTGTGTGTGTGTGTGTGTGTGTGTGTGTGTGTGTGCATCCTTTTAAACTTACCCTCTTCCTCTCCACACACGTGGTCAGTCACACACCCTTATTTGAAACCATCCAATTAGTACTATGCAATATAATTCTTAATCTTATCTATCTGCCCTCTATTATTTACTTCTTAATCATGTTATAAAATATTTCTTCATTATCAAATTTAATTTTAATATTAATTAAATTGTCTAACCCTTTTTCTCTTTCTTTCAATATTTCTAACTCCTCTCTAAGCTTCCTTTCAACTGTGTTATTTACTACTTTTACAATTCCGTATTCTTCCAAAGGATTAACAAACTTATGGTTGTCTTCTATGAAATGTCTTGCATATAACGAATTGGTTGTTCTATTACCTTCTCCACGTTTGTGGTCAGACAACCTGCATACGAATTTTCGTCCTGTCTCCCCTAGGTACACTTTGTTGCAGTCTTTACATTTTAATTTATAAATTCCGCTTTTGTGTAATACTGGAATTTTTTCTATATTCTTATTCCTTATCTTATCAAATACCGTTTCACATTTTTTAATAGCTATATCTACTCCATATTTATTAAAACATTTTATAATTTTTCTAGTATGTGAACCTATGTATGTCAATGACCCTGCATAATTCTTTTGTTCTGGTTCTATTTTAGCTTTTTGTATGTTGACCCTTTTCATAACTTTATCCACTATGTTGGTGCTATAATTATTATTCCTTACAATTCCCTTTATCGTTTTTAACTCCCCATCTTTTGATTCAGTCTCTTTTAAACACTTCTGAGCTCTGTAACAAAAGGAATTGATTGCCGCCATTTTATATCTGTATGGGTGGTAAGACTCTCTTGGTATAATTATATCAGAATACGACTCTTTCCTAAATATCCCAAACTGTAGTTTCTCATTATCTTTAATTTCTATGTTTAAATCTAAGTAATTTATTTGCTTACCTCCTATCTCTTCCTTAAATTGTAAGTTTTTATCCTTATTATTTACCTCCTTTATAAACTCATGCACTTCTTCTATGCTTCCTTCCCAAATTACTAATACATCATCAACGTATCTAGACCATAATTTTATATTGTCTTTATACTTAGTGGAAGTTATTAATTGCTTTTCAAAATCATTCATGTATATTTCAGCAAGAATAGGGGATAATGAAGACCCCATAGGTAAACCTTTTTTCTGTATATAAAACTTGTTGTTAAACCTAAAATAGTTCTGATTTACACATTCTTTAATTACTTTCATCAACTGCTTTTTATACCTGTATTCTCCCATATTATTATCGTTTATTAACTTAATAACTTTATTTACTGTGATATTAGTAAACATGTCCTTAACATCCAGTGATATCAATTTTGTATTTACATTAATGCTAATATTTTCTAATTTTTCTATCAATTTTACGGTATTCTCTATGTTGTATTTTGTCCCAAATTCATATTTCTCTTTCAGTACTCTGCTAACTTCCTTTGATAATTTATAAATAGGTGCATTAATAAAAGAAACAATTGGTCTAATTGGTTTTCCTTCTTTATGTATCTTAACCTGACTTTTAAAAGTTGGTGCTGTTGGATTACTTTCCAATAAATACTTTTTCTTATTTTCTTCTATAAATGTTATCTGTTTCATCATTTGTTTTATCCTAGACTGGTACTTACTTGTATAATCATACTTTATTTCCTCGTATGGTCTTTCCCTTATAAATTCTTCCGTTTTCTTTATGTATTCTTCCTTACTCATTAGTACCATTGTATTTCCTTTATCCGCCTTCGTAACTATAATATAATTCTTCTTTGTTTTATTCTTTAGTTTAGTTACAGTTGCTTTGATTTTTTGTTCATTCTTTGAATTATACAAACTTTTCTTAAATATTTTGTCTACTACATTCCCTACTTCCCACCTTATTCTTTTTTTATCATTTTCATTTCCTAGTTTTTGTATTATGCTTTCGCATTCAATAATGGTTTTTTCTTTATTTAATTCTGGTGGCGGTGCGTATTTTAAGCCTTTCGCTAACATTTCTTTTTCTTCCGTATTGAAATTTACCTCTGTAAGGTTTATTACTCTTTTTTCATAGTTATTCTTAGAGAGGTGTTCCTTTTTTACTTCGTTCTTTCTTATTAATTTATTTAACTTATCTACCATTTTTTTATTTTTCTTTTCTACGTACCTCAAACCAAAATTATATAATATTTCTTCTAACTCTACATACGAGTATATTCTTAATAATTCTATGTGTCTGTCATATAATTCCCTATTATATCTATTGATTAAGCCGTAGAGTGACCTTATTTCCAGTTTTATCCACAACTTCTCGCTTTGTTCTTTTACTTTTTTGGCTACACTGTTCTTATTTTTAATTTTAACTTGAGCGTACTTTGGGATGACATTATTATCAAGACATTGTTTATTAAACCATATTTTACTTAAAACCCTCTTCAATTTAACTTTTAACTTAAGATATTTAAAAACTTTACTTATCTTATTGTTGTCGTTTATTACCTCATTGTTGTTGTCCATTACCTGTAGTCGATTGCACATCTTAACAGACGTTTAATGAAGAAATTTGTGTTAGTGGTTGAAATCACATTCGAAATGATCACTGTTGCACACCACTATATCAAAATTATTCCGATTAGTGCTTTCAAGCTTCACAGCTCATCGTCAGATCGGGAATAGACAGGAAATATGTGAAACCCAACCCTTCACCCCTCTCCCCCACCCTGCTCACCTGCAACAAACTAAAAATTAATGACCCTTCCCCACCCCCTAAACTCTGTCTCACCATCTGTACAGTTACATATTTTCTAGTAAATTCCTTGTGTTTCAGTGTGTGTGTGTGTGTGTGTGTGTGTGTGTGTGTGCATCCTTTTAAACTTACCCTCTTCCTCTCCACACACGTGGTCAGTCACACACCCTTATTTGAAACCATCCAATTAGTACTATGCAATATAATTCTTAATCTTATCTATCTGCCCTCTATTATTTACTTCTTAATCATGTTATAAAATATTTCTTCATTATCAAATTTAATTTTAATATTAATTAAATTGTCTAACCCTTTTTCTCTTTCTTTCAATATTTCTAACTCCTCTCTAAGCTTCCTTTCAACTGTGTTATTTACTACTTTTACAATTCCGTATTCTTCCAAAGGATTAACAAACTTATGGTTGTCTTCTATGAAATGTCTTGCATATAACGAATTGGTTGTTCTATTACCTTCTCCACGTTTGTGGTCAGACAACCTGCATACGAATTTTCGTCCTGTCTCCCCTAGGTACACTTTGTTGCAGTCTTTACATTTTAATTTATAAATTCCGCTTTTGTGTAATACTGGAATTTTTTCTATATTCTTATTCCTTATCTTATCAAATACCGTTTCACATTTTTTAATAGCTATATCTACTCCATATTTATTAAAACATTTTATAATTTTTCTAGTATGTGAACCTATGTATGTCAATGACCCTGCATAATTCTTTTGTTCTGGTTCTATTTTAGCTTTTTGTATGTTGACCCTTTTCATAACTTTATCCACTATGTTGGTGCTATAATTATTATTCCTTACAATTCCCTTTATCGTTTTTAACTCCCCATCTTTTGATTCGGTCTCTTTTAAACACTTCTGAGCTCTGTAACAAAAGGAATTGATTGCCGCCATTTTATATCTGTATGGGTGGTAAGACTCTCTTGGTATAATTATATCAGAATACGACTCTTTCCTAAATATCCCAAACTGTAGTTTCTCATTATCTTTAATTTCTATGTTTAAATCTAAGTAATTTATTTGCTTACCTCCTATCTCTTCCTTAAATTGTAAGTTTTTATCCTTATTATTTACCTCCTTTATAAACTCATGCACTTCTTCTATGCTTCCTTCCCAAATTACTAATACATCATCAACGTATCTAGACCATAATTTTATATTGTCTTTATACTTAGTGGAAGTTATTAATTGCTTTTCAAAATCATTCATGTATATTTCAGCAAGAATAGGGGATAATGAAGACCCCATAGGTAAACCTTTTTTCTGTATATAAAACTTGTTGTTAAACCTAAAATAGTTCTGATTTACACATTCTTTAATTACTTTCATCAACTGCTTTTTATACCTGTATTCTCCCATATTATTATCGTTTATTAACTTAATAACTTTATTTACTGTGATATTAGTAAACATGTCCTTAACATCCAGTGATATCAATTTTGTATTTACATTAATGCTAATATTTTCTAATTTTTCTATCAATTTTACGTTATTCTCTATGTTGTATTTTGTCCCAAATTCATATTTCTCTTTCAGTACTCTGCTAACTTCCTTTGATAATTTATAAATAGGTGCATTAATAAAAGAAACAATTGGTCTAATTGGTTTTCCTTCTTTATGTATCTTAACCTGACTTTTAAAAGTTGGTGCTGTTGGATTACTTTCCAATAAATACTTTTTCTTATTTTCTTCTATAAATGTTATCTGTTTCATCATTTGTTTTATCCTAGACTGGTACTTACTTGTATAATCATACTTTATTTCCTCGTATGGTCTTTCCCTTATAAATTCTTCCGTTTTCTTTATGTATTCTTCCTTACTCATTAGTACCATTGTATTTCCTTTATCCGCCTTCGTAACTATAATATAATTCTTCTTTGTTTTATTCTTTAGTTTAGTTACAGTTGCTTTGATTTTTTGTTCATTCTTTGAATTATACAAACTTTTCTTAAATATTTTGTCTACTACATTCCCTACTTCCCACCTTATTCTTTTTTTATCATTTTCATTTCCTAGTTTTTGTATTATGCTTTCGCATTCAATAATGGTTTTTTCTTTATTTAATTCTGGTGGCGGTGCGTATTTTAAGCCTTTCGCTAACATTTCTTTTTCTTCCGTATTGAAATTTACCTCTGTAAGGTTTATTACTCTTTTTTCATAGTTATTCTTAGAGAGGTGTTCCTTTTTTACTTCGTTCTTTCTTATTAATTTATTTAACTTATCTACCATTTTTTTATTTTTCTTTTCCAATTTCTTTTCTACGTACCCCAAACCAAAATTATATAATATTTCTTCTAACTCTACATACGAGTATATTCTTAATAATTCTATGTGTCTGTCATATAATTCCCTATTATATCTATTGATTAAGCCGTAGAGTGACCTTATTTCCAGTTTTATCCACAACTTCTCGCTTTGTTCTTTTACTTTTTTGGCTACACTGTTCTTATTTTTAATTTTAACTTGAGCGTACTTTGGGATGACATTATTATCAAGACATTGTTTATTAAACCATATTTTACTTAAAACCCTCTTCAATTTAACTTTTAACTTAAGATATTTAAAAACTTTACTTATCTTATTGTTGTCGTTTATTACCTCATTGTTGTTGTCCATTACCTGTAGTCGATTGCACATCTTAACAGACGTTTAATGAAGAAATTTGTGTTAGTGGTTGAAATCACATTCGAAATGATCACTGTTGCACACCACTATATCAAAATTATTCCGATTAGCGCTTTCAAGCTTCACAGCTCATCGTCAGATCGGGAATAGACAGGAAATATGTGAAACCCAACCCTTCACCCCTCTCCCCCACCCTGCTCACCTGCAACAAACTAAAAATTAATGACCCTTCCCCACCCCCTAAACTCTGTCTCACCCTCTGTACAGTTACATATTTTCTAGTAAATTCCTTGTGTTTCAGTGTGTGTGTGTGTGTGTGTGTGTGTGTGTGTGTGTGTGTGTGCATCCTTTTAAACTTACCCTCTTCCTCTCCACACACGTGGTCAGTCACACACCCTTATTTGAAACCATCCAATTAGTACTATGCAATATAATTCTTAATCTTATCTATCTGCCCTCTATTATTTACTTCTTAATCATGTTATAAAATATTTCTTCATTATCAAATTTAATTTTAATATTAATTAAATTGTCTAACCCTTTTTCTCTTTCTTTCAATATTTCTAACTCCTCTCTAAGCTTCCTTTCAACTGTGTTATTTACTACTTTTACAATTCCGTATTCTTCCAAAGGATTAACAAACTTATGGTTGTCTTCTATGAAATGTCTTGCATATAACGAATTGGTTGTTCTATTACCTTCTCCACGTTTGTGGTCAGACAACCTGCATACGAATTTTCGTCCTGTCTCCCCTAGGTACACTTTGTTGCAGTCTTTACATTTTAATTTATAAATTCCGCTTTTGTGTAATACTGGAATTTTTTCTATATTCTTATTCCTTATCTTATCAAATACCGTTTCACATTTTTTAATAGCTATATCTACTCCATATTTATTAAAACATTTTATAATTTTTCTAGTATGTGAACCTATGTATGTCAATGACCCTGCATAATTCTTTTGTTCTGGTTCTATTTTAGCTTTTTGTATGTTGACCCTTTTCATAACTTTATCCACTATGTTGGTGCTATAATTATTATTCCTTACAATTCCCTTTATCGTTTTTAACTCCCCATCTTTTGATTCAGTCTCTTTTAAACACTTCTGAGCTCTGTAACAAAAGGAATTGATTGCCGCCATTTTATATCTGTATGGGTGGTAAGACTCTCTTGGTATAATTATATCAGAATACGACTCTTTCCTAAATATCCCAAACTGTAGTTTCTCATTATCTTTAATTTCTATGTTTAAATCTAAGTAATTTATTTGCTTACCTCCTATCTCTTCCTTAAATTGTAAGTTTTTATCCTTATTATTTACCTCCTTTATAAACTCATGCACTTCTTCTATGCTTCCTTCCCAAATTACTAATACATCATCAACGTATCTAGACCATAATTTTATATTGTCTTTATACTTAGTGGAAGTTATTAATTGCTTTTCAAAATCATTCATGTATATTTCAGCAAGAATAGGGGATAATGAAGACCCCATAGGTAAACCTTTTTTCTGTATATAAAACTTGTTGTTAAACCTAAAATAGTTCTGATTTACACATTCTTTAATTACTTTCATCAACTGCTTTTTATACCTGTATTCTCCCATATTATTATCGTTTATTAACTTAATAACTTTATTTACTGTGATATTAGTAAACATGTCCTTAACATCCAGTGATATCAATTTTGTATTTACATTAATGCTAATATTTTCTAATTTTTCTATCAATTTTACGGTATTCTCTATGTTGTATTTTGTCCCAAATTCATATTTCTCTTTCAGTACTCTGCTAACTTCCTTTGATAATTTATAAATAGGTGCATTAATAAAAGAAACAATTGGTCTAATTGGTTTTCCTTCTTTATGTATCTTAACCTGACTTTTAAAAGTTGGTGCTGTTGGATTACTTTCCAATAAATACTTTTTCTTATTTTCTTCTATAAATGTTATCTGTTTCATCATTTGTTTTATCCTAGACTGGTACTTACTTGTATAATCATACTTTATTTCCTCGTATGGTCTTTCCCTTATAAATTCTTCCGTTTTCTTTATGTATTCTTCCTTACTCATTAGTACCATTGTATTTCCTTTATCCGCCTTCGTAACTATAATATAATTCTTCTTTGTTTTATTCTTTAGTTTAGTTACAGTTGCTTTGATTTTTTGTTCATTCTTTGAATTATACAAACTTTTCTTAAATATTTTGTCTACTACATTCCCTACTTCCCACCTTATTCTTTTTTTATCATTTTCATTTCCTAGTTTTTGTATTATGCTTTCGCATTCAATAATGGTTTTTTCTTTATTTAATTCTGGTGGCGGTGCGTATTTTAAGCCTTTCGCTAACATTTCTTTTTCTTCCGTATTGAAATTTACCTCTGTAAGGTTTATTACTCTTTTTTCATAGTTATTCTTAGAGAGGTGTTCCTTTTTTACTTCGTTCTTTCTTATTAATTTATTTAACTTATCTACCATTTTTTTATTTTTCTTTTCCAATTTCTTTTCTACGTACCCCAAACCAAAATTATATAATATTTCTTCTAACTCTACATACGAGTATATTCTTAATAATTCTATGTGTCTGTCATATAATTCCCTATTATATCTATTGATTAAGCCGTAGAGTGACCTTATTTCCAGTTTTATCCACAACTTCTCGCTTTGTTCTTTTACTTTTTTGGCTACACTGTTCTTATTTTTAATTTTAACTTGAGCGTACTTTGGGATGACATTATTATCAAGACATTGTTTATTAAACCATATTTTACTTAAAACCCTCTTCAATTTAACTTTTAACTTAAGATATTTAAAAACTTTACTTATCTTATTAATGTCGTTTATTACCTCATTGTTGTTGTCCATTACCTGTAGTCGATTGCACATCTTAACAGACGTTTAATGAAGAAATTTGTGTTAGTGGTTGAAATCACATTCGAAATGATCACTGTTGCACACCACTATATCAAAATTATTCCGATTAGTGCTTTCAAGCTTCACAGCTCATCGTCAGATCGGGAATAGACAGGAAATATGTGAAACCCAACCCTTCACCCCTCTCCCCCACCCTGCTCACCTGCAACAAACTAAAAATTAATGACCCTTCCCCACCCCCTAAACTCTGTCTCACCATCTGTACAGTTACATATTTTCTAGTAAATTCCTTGTGTTTCAGTGTGTGTGTGTGTGTGTGTGTGTGTGTGTGTGTGTGCATCCTTTTAAACTTACCCTCTTCCTCTCCACACACGTGGTCAGTCACACACCCTTATTTGAAACCATCCAATTAGTACTATGCAATATAATTCTTAATCTTATCTATCTGCCCTCTATTATTTACTTCTTAATCATGTTATAAAATATTTCTTCATTATCAAATTTAATTTTAATATTAATTAAATTGTCTAACCCTTTTTCTCTTTCTTTCAATATTTCTAACTCCTCTCTAAGCTTCCTTTCAACTGTGTTATTTACTACTTTTACAATTCCGTATTCTTCCAAAGGATTAACAAACTTATGGTTGTCTTCTATGAAATGTCTTGCATATAACGAATTGGTTGTTCTATTACCTTCTCCACGTTTGTGGTCAGACAACCTGCATACGAATTTTCGTCCTGTCTCCCCTAGGTACACTTTGTTGCAGTCTTTACATTTTAATTTATAAATTCCGCTTTTGTGTAATACTGGAATTTTTTCTATATTCTTATTCCTTATCTTATCAAATACCGTTTCACATTTTTTAATAGCTATATCTACTCCATATTTATTAAAACATTTTATAATTTTTCTAGTATGTGAACCTATGTATGTCAATGACCCTGCATAATTCTTTTGTTCTGGTTCTATTTTAGCTTTTTGTATGTTGACCCTTTTCATAACTTTATCCACTATGTTGGTGCTATAATTATTATTCCTTACAATTCCCTTTATCGTTTTTAACTCCCCATCTTTTGATTCGGTCTCTTTTAAACACTTCTGAGCTCTGTAACAAAAGGAATTGATTGCCGCCATTTTATATCTGTATGGGTGGTAAGACTCTCTTGGTATAATTATATCAGAATACGACTCTTTCCTAAATATCCCAAACTGTAGTTTCTCATTATCTTTAATTTCTATGTTTAAATCTAAGTAATTTATTTGCTTACCTCCTATCTCTTCCTTAAATTGTAAGTTTTTATCCTTATTATTTACCTCCTTTATAAACTCATGCACTTCTTCTATGCTTCCTTCCCAAATTACTAATACATCATCAACGTATCTAGACCATAATTTTATATTGTCTTTATACTTAGTGGAAGTTATTAATTGCTTTTCAAAATCATTCATGTATATTTCAGCAAGAATAGGGGATAATGAAGACCCCATAGGTAAACCTTTTTTCTGTATATAAAACTTGTTGTTAAACCTAAAATAGTTCTGATTTACACATTCTTTAATTACTTTCATCAACTGCTTTTTATACCTGTATTCTCCCATATTATTATCGTTTATTAACTTAATAACTTTATTTACTGTGATATTAGTAAACATGTCCTTAACATCCAGTGATATCAATTTTGTATTTACATTAATGCTAATATTTTCTAATTTTTCTATCAATTTTACGTTATTCTCTATGTTGTATTTTGTCCCAAATTCATATTTCTCTTTCAGTACTCTGCTAACTTCCTTTGATAATTTATAAATAGGTGCATTAATAAAAGAAACAATTGGTCTAATTGGTTTTCCTTCTTTATGTATCTTAACCTGACTTTTAAAAGTTGGTGCTGTTGGATTACTTTCCAATAAATACTTTTTCTTATTTTCTTCTATAAATGTTATCTGTTTCATCATTTGTTTTATCCTAGACTGGTACTTACTTGTATAATCATACTTTATTTCCTCGTATGGTCTTTCCCTTATAAATTCTTCCGTTTTCTTTATGTATTCTTCCTTACTCATTAGTACCATTGTATTTCCTTTATCCGCCTTCGTAACTATAATATAATTCTTCTTTGTTTTATTCTTTAGTTTAGTTACAGTTGCTTTGATTTTTTGTTCATTCTTTGAATTATACAAACTTTTCTTAAATATTTTGTCTACTACATTCCCTACTTCCCACCTTATTCTTTTTTTATCATTTTCATTTCCTAGTTTTTGTATTATGCTTTCGCATTCAATAATGGGTTTTTCTTTATTTAATTCTGGTGGCGGTGCGTATTTTAAGCCTTTCGCTAACATTTCTTTTTCTTCCGTATTGAAATTTACCTCTGTAAGGTTTATTACTCTTTTTTCATAGTTATTCTTAGAGAGGTGTTCCTTTTTTACTTCGTTCTTTCTTATTAATTTATTTAACTTATCTACCATTTTTTTATTTTTCTTTTCCAATTTCTTTTCTACGTACCCCAAACCAAAATTATATAATATTTCTTCTAACTCTACATACGAGTATATTCTTAATAATTCTATGTGTCTGTCATATAATTCCCTATTATATCTATTGATTAAGCCGTAGAGTGACCTTATTTCCAGTTTTATCCACAACTTCTCGCTTTGTTCTTTTACTTTTTTGGCTACACTGTTCTTATTTTTAATTTTAACTTGAGCGTACTTTGGGATGACATTATTATCAAGACATTGTTTATTAAACCATATTTTACTTAAAACCCTCTTCAATTTAACTTTTAACTTAAGATATTTAAAAACTTTACTTATCTTATTGTTGTCGTTTATTACCTCATTGTTGTTGTCCATTACCTGTAGTCGATTGCACATCTTAACAGACGTTTAATGAAGAAATTTGTGTTAGTGGTTGAAATCACATTCGAAATGATCACTGTTGCACACCACTATATCAAAATTATTCCGATTAGCGCTTTCAAGCTTCACAGCTCATCGTCAGATCGGGAATAGACAGGAAATATGTGAAACCCAACCCTTCACCCCTCTCCCCCACCCTGCTCACCTGCAACAAACTAAAAATTAATGACCCTTCCCCACCCCCTAAACTCTGTCTCACCCTCTGTACAGTTACATATTTTCTAGTAAATTCCTTGTGTTTCAGTGTGTGTGTGTGTGTGTGTGTGTGTGTGTGTGTGTGTGTGTGTGTGTGTGTGTGTGTGCATCCTTTTAAACTTACCCTCTTCCTCTCCACACACGTGGTCAGTCACACACCCTTATTTGAAACCATCCAATTAGTACTATGCAATATAATTCTTAATCTTATCTATCTGCCCTCTATTATTTACTTCTTAATCATGTTATAAAATATTTCTTCATTATCAAATTTAATTTTAATATTAATTAAATTGTCTAACCCTTTTTCTCTTTCTTTCAATATTTCTAACTCCTCTCTAAGCTTCCTTTCAACTGTGTTATTTACTACTTTTACAATTCCGTATTCTTCCAAAGGATTAACAAACTTATGGTTGTCTTCTATGAAATGTCTTGCATATAACGAATTGGTTGTTCTATTACCTTCTCCACGTTTGTGGTCAGACAACCTGCATACGAATTTTCGTCCTGTCTCCCCTAGGTACACTTTGTTGCAGTCTTTACATTTTAATTTATAAATTCCGCTTTTGTGTAATACTGGAATTTTTTCTATATTCTTATTCCTTATCTTATCAAATACCGTTTCACATTTTTTAATAGCTATATCTACTCCATATTTATTAAAACATTTTATAATTTTTCTAGTATGTGAACCTATGTATGTCAATGACCCTGCATAATTCTTTTGTTCTGGTTCTATTTTAGCTTTTTGTATGTTGACCCTTTTCATAACTTTATCCACTATGTTGGTGCTATAATTATTATTCCTTACAATTCCCTTTATCGTTTTTAACTCCCCATCTTTTGATTCGGTCTCTTTTAAACACTTCTGAGCTCTGTAACAAAAGGAATTGATTGCCGCCATTTTATATCTGTATGGGTGGTAAGACTCTCTTGGTATAATTATATCAGAATACGACTCTTTCCTAAATATCCCAAACTGTAGTTTCTCATTATCTTTAATTTCTATGTTTAAATCTAAGTAATTTATTTGCTTACCTCCTATCTCTTCCTTAAATTGTAAGTTTTTATCCTTATTATTTACCTCCTTTATAAACTCATGCACTTCTTCTATGCTTCCTTCCCAAATTACTAATACATCATCAACGTATCTAGACCATAATTTTATATTGTCTTTATACTTAGTGGAAGTTATTAATTGCTTTTCAAAATCATTCATGTATATTTCAGCAAGAATAGGGGATAATGAAGACCCCATAGGTAAACCTTTTTTCTGTATATAAAACTTGTTGTTAAACCTAAAATAGTTCTGATTTACACATTCTTTAATTACTTTCATCAACTGCTTTTTATACCTGTATTCTCCCATATTATTATCGTTTATTAACTTAATAACTTTATTTACTGTGATATTAGTAAACATGTCCTTAACATCCAGTGATATCAATTTTGTATTTACATTAATGCTAATATTTTCTAATTTTTCTATCAATTTTACGTTATTCTCTATGTTGTATTTTGTCCCAAATTCATATTTCTCTTTCAGTACTCTGCTAACTTCCTTTGATAATTTATAAATAGGTGCATTAATAAAAGAAACAATTGGTCTAATTGGTTTTCCTTCTTTATGTATCTTAACCTGACTTTTAAAAGTTGGTGCTGTTGGATTACTTTCCAATAAATACTTTTTCTTATTTTCTTCTATAAATGTTATCTGTTTCATCATTTGTTTTATCCTAGACTGGTACTTACTTGTATAATCATACTTTATTTCCTCGTATGGTCTTTCCCTTATAAATTCTTCCGTTTTCTTTATGTATTCTTCCTTACTCATTAGTACCATTGTATTTCCTTTATCCGCCTTCGTAACTATAATATAATTCTTCTTTGTTTTATTCTTTAGTTTAGTTACAGTTGCTTTGATTTTTTGTTCATTCTTTGAATTATACAAACTTTTCTTAAATATTTTGTCTACTACATTCCCTACTTCCCACCTTATTCTTTTTTTATCATTTTCATTTCCTAGTTTTTGTATTATGCTTTCGCATTCAATAATGGGTTTTTCTTTATTTAATTCTGGTGGCGGTGCGTATTTTAAGCCTTTCGCTAACATTTCTTTTTCTTCCGTATTGAAATTTACCTCTGTAAGGTTTATTACTCTTTTTTCATAGTTATTCTTAGAGAGGTGTTCCTTTTTTACTTCGTTCTTTCTTATTAATTTATTTAACTTATCTACCATTTTTTTATTTTTCTTTTCCAATTTCTTTTCTACGTACCCCAAACCAAAATTATATAATATTTCTTCTAACTCTACATACGAGTATATTCTTAATAATTCTATGTGTCTGTCATATAATTCCCTATTATATCTATTGATTAAGCCGTAGAGTGACCTTATTTCCAGTTTTATCCACAACTTCTCGCTTTGTTCTTTTACTTTTTTGGCTACACTGTTCTTATTTTTAATTTTAACTTGAGCGTACTTTGGGATGACATTATTATCAAGACATTGTTTATTAAACCATATTTTACTTAAAACCCTCTTCAATTTAACTTTTAACTTAAGATATTTAAAAACTTTACTTATCTTATTGTTGTCGTTTATTACCTCATTGTTGTTGTCCATTACCTGTAGTCGATTGCACATCTTAACAGACGTTTAATGAAGAAATTTGTGTTAGTGGTTGAAATCACATTCGAAATGATCACTGTTGCACACCACTATATCAAAATTATTCCGATTAGCGCTTTCAAGCTTCACAGCTCATCGTCAGATCGGGAATAGACAGGAAATATGTGAAACCCAACCCTTCACCCCTCTCCCCCACCCTGCTCACCTGCAACAAACTAAAAATTAATGACCCTTCCCCACCCCCTAAACTCTGTCTCACCCTCTGTACAGTTACATATTTTCTAGTAAATTCCTTGTGTTTCAGTGTGTGTGTGCATCCTTTTAAACTTACCCTCTTCCTCTCCACACACGTGGTCAGTCACACACCCTTATTTGAAACCATCCAATTAGTACTATGCAATATAATTCTTAATCTTATCTATCTGCCCTCTATTATTTACTTCTTAATCATGTTATAAAATATTTCTTCATTATCAAATTTAATTTTAATATTAATTAAATTGTCTAACCCTTTTTCTCTTTCTTTCAATATTTCTAACTCCTCTCTAAGCTTCCTTTCAACTGTGTTATTTACTACTTTTACAATTCCGTATTCTTCCAAAGGATTAACAAACTTATGGTTGTCTTCTATGAAATGTCTTGCATATAACGAATTGGTTGTTCTATTACCTTCTCCACGTTTGTGGTCAGACAACCTGCATACGAATTTTCGTCCTGTCTCCCCTAGGTACACTTTGTTGCAGTCTTTACATTTTAATTTATAAATTCCGCTTTTGTGTAATACTGGAATTTTTTCTATATTCTTATTCCTTATCTTATCAAATACCGTTTCACATTTTTTAATAGCTATATCTACTCCATATTTATTAAAACATTTTATAATTTTTCTAGTATGTGAACCTATGTATGTCAATGACCCTGCATAATTCTTTTGTTCTGGTTCTATTTTAGCTTTTTGTATGTTGACCCTTTTCATAACTTTATCCACTATGTTGGTGCTATAATTATTATTCCTTACAATTCCCTTTATCGTTTTTAACTCCCCATCTTTTGATTCGGTCTCTTTTAAACACTTCTGAGCTCTGTAACAAAAGGAATTGATTGCCGCCATTTTATATCTGTATGGGTGGTAAGACTCTCTTGGTATAATTATATCAGAATACGACTCTTTCCTAAATATCCCAAACTGTAGTTTCTCATTATCTTTAATTTCTATGTTTAAATCTAAGTAATTTATTTGCTTACCTCCTATCTCTTCCTTAAATTGTAAGTTTTTATCCTTATTATTTACCTCCTTTATAAACTCATGCACTTCTTCTATGCTTCCTTCCCAAATTACTAATACATCATCAACGTATCTAGACCATAATTTTATATTGTCTTTATACTTAGTGGAAGTTATTAATTGCTTTTCAAAATCATTCATGTATATTTCAGCAAGAATAGGGGATAATGAAGACCCCATAGGTAAACCTTTTTTCTGTATATAAAACTTGTTGTTAAACCTAAAATAGTTCTGATTTACACATTCTTTAATTACTTTCATCAACTGCTTTTTATACCTGTATTCTCCCATATTATTATCGTTTATTAACTTAATAACTTTATTTACTGTGATATTAGTAAACATGTCCTTAACATCCAGTGATATCAATTTTGTATTTACATTAATGCTAATATTTTCTAATTTTTCTATCAATTTTACGTTATTCTCTATGTTGTATTTTGTCCCAAATTCATATTTCTCTTTCAGTACTCTGCTAACTTCCTTTGATAATTTATAAATAGGTGCATTAATAAAAGAAACAATTGGTCTAATTGGTTTTCCTTCTTTATGTATCTTAACCTGACTTTTAAAAGTTGGTGCTGTTGGATTACTTTCCAATAAATACTTTTTCTTATTTTCTTCTATAAATGTTATCTGTTTCATCATTTGTTTTATCCTAGACTGGTACTTACTTGTATAATCATACTTTATTTCCTCGTATGGTCTTTCCCTTATAAATTCTTCCGTTTTCTTTATGTATTCTTCCTTACTCATTAGTACCATTGTATTTCCTTTATCCGCCTTCGTAACTATAATATAATTCTTCTTTGTTTTATTCTTTAGTTTAGTTACAGTTGCTTTGATTTTTTGTTCATTCTTTGAATTATACAAACTTTTCTTAAATATTTTGTCTACTACATTCCCTACTTCCCACCTTATTCTTTTTTTATCATTTTCATTTCCTAGTTTTTGTATTATGCTTTCGCATTCAATAATGGTTTTTTCTTTATTTAATTCTGGTGGCGGTGCGTATTTTAAGCCTTTCGCTAACATTTCTTTTTCTTCCGTATTGAAATTTACCTCTGTAAGGTTTATTACTCTTTTTTCATAGTTATTCTTAGAGAGGTGTTCCTTTTTTACTTCGTTCTTTCTTATTAATTTATTTAACTTATCTACCATTTTTTTATTTTTCTTTTCCAATTTCTTTTCTACGTACCCCAAACCAAAATTATATAATATTTCTTCTAACTCTACATACGAGTATATTCTTAATAATTCTATGTGTCTGTCATATAATTCCCTATTATATCTATTGATTAAGCCGTAGAGTGACCTTATTTCCAGTTTTATCCACAACTTCTCGCTTTGTTCTTTTACTTTTTTGGCTACACTGTTCTTATTTTTAATTTTAACTTGAGCGTACTTTGGGATGACATTATTATCAAGACATTGTTTATTAAACCATATTTTACTTAAAACCCTCTTCAATTTAACTTTTAACTTAAGATATTTAAAAACTTTACTTATCTTATTGTTGTCGTTTATTACCTCATTGTTGTTGTCCATTACCTGTAGTCGATTGCACATCTTAACAGACGTTTAATGAAGAAATTTGTGTTAGTGGTTGAAATCACATTCGAAATGATCACTGTTGCACACCACTATATCAAAATTATTCCGATTAGCGCTTTCAAGCTTCACAGCTCATCGTCAGATCGGGAATAGACAGGAAATATGTGAAACCCAACCCTTCACCCCTCTCCCCCACCCTGCTCACCTGCAACAAACTAAAAATTAATGACCCTTCCCCACCCCCTAAACTCTGTCTCACCCTCTGTACAGTTACATATTTTCTAGTAAATTCCTTGTGTTTCAGTGTGTGTGTGTGTGTGTGTGTGTGTGTGTGTGTGTGTGTGTGCATCCTTTGAAACTTACCCTCTTCCTCTCCACACACGTGGTCAGTCACACACCCTTATTTGAAACCATCCAATTAGTACTATGCAATATAATTCTTAATCTTATCTATCTGCCCTCTATTATTTACTTCTTAATCATGTTATAAAATATTTCTTCATTATCAAATTTAATTTTAATATTAATTAAATTGTCTAACCCTTTTTCTCTTTCTTTCAATATTTCTAACTCCTCTCTAAGCTTCCTTTCAACTGTGTTATTTACTACTTTTACAATTCCGTATTCTTCCAAAGGATTAACAAACTTATGGTTGTCTTCTATGAAATGTCTTGCATATAACGAATTGGTTGTTCTATTACCTTCTCCACGTTTGTGGTCAGACAACCTGCATACGAATTTTCGTCCTGTCTCCCCTAGGTACACTTTGTTGCAGTCTTTACATTTTAATTTATAAATTCCGCTTTTGTGTAATACTGGAATTTTTTCTATATTCTTATTCCTTATCTTATCAAATACCGTTTCACATTTTTTAATAGCTATATCTACTCCATATTTATTAAAACATTTTATAATTTTTCTAGTATGTGAACCTATGTATGTCAGTGACCCTGCATAATTCTTTTGTTCTGGTTCTATTTTAGCTTTTTGTATGTTGACCCTTTTCATAACTTTATCCACTATGTTGGTGCTATAATTATTATTCCTTACAATTCCCTTTATCGTTTTTAACTCCCCATCTTTTGATTCGGTCTCTTTTAAACACTTCTGAGCTCTGTAACAAAAGGAATTGATTGCCGCCATTTTATATCTGTATGGGTGGTAAGACTCTCTTGGTATAATTATATCAGAATACGACTCTTTCCTAAATATCCCAAACTGTAGTTTCTCATTATCTTTAATTTCTATGTTTAAATCTAAGTAATTTATTTGCTTACCTCCTATCTCTTCCTTAAATTGTAAGTTTTTATCCTTATTATTTACCTCCTTTATAAACTCATGCACTTCTTCTATGCTTCCTTCCCAAATTACTAATACATCATCAACGTATCTAGACCATAATTTTATATTGTCTTTATACTTAGTGGAAGTTATTAATTGCTTTTCAAAATCATTCATGTATATTTCAGCAAGAATAGGGGATAATGAAGACCCCATAGGTAAACCTTTTTTCTGTATATAAAACTTGTTGTTAAACCTAAAATAGTTCTGATTTACACATTCTTTAATTACTTTCATCAACTGCTTTTTATACCTGTATTCTCCCATATTATTATCGTTTATTAACTTAATAACTTTATTTACTGTGATATTAGTAAACATGTCCTTAACATCCAGTGATATCAATTTTGTATTTACATTAATGCTAATATTTTCTAATTTTTCTATCAATTTTACGTTATTCTCTATGTTGTATTTTGTCCCAAATTCATATTTCTCTTTCAGTACTCTGCTAACTTCCTTTGATAATTTATAAATAGGTGCATTAATAAAAGAAACAATTGGTCTAATTGGTTTTCCTTCTTTATGTATCTTAACCTGACTTTTAAAAGTTGGTGCTGTTGGATTACTTTCCAATAAATACTTTTTCTTATTTTCTTCTATAAATGTTATCTGTTTCATTTGTTTTATCCTAGACTGGTACTTACTTGTATAATCATACTTTATTTCCTCGTATGGTCTTTCCCTTATAAATTCTTCCGTTTTCTTTATGTATTCTTCCTTACTCATTAGTACCATTGTATTTCCTTTATCCGCCTTCGTAACTATAATATAATTCTTCTTTGTTTTATTCTTTAGTTTAGTTACAGTTGCTTTGATTTTTTGTTCATTCTTTGAATTATACAAACTTTTCTTAAATATTTTGTCTACTACATTCCCTACTTCCCACCTTATTCTTTTTTTATCATTTTCATTTCCTAGTTTTTGTATTATGCTTTCGCATTCAATAATGGTATTTCTTTATTTAATTCTGGTGGCGGTGCGTATTTTAAGCCTTTCGCTAACATTTCTTTTTCTTCCGTATTGAAATTTACCTCTGTAAGGTTTATTACTCTTTTTTCATAGTTATTCTTAGAGAGGTGTTCCTTTTTTACTTCGTTCTTTCTTATTAATTTATTTAACTTATCTACCATTTTTTTATTTTTCTTTTCCAATTTCTTTTCTACGTACCACAAACCAAAATTATATAATATTTCTTCTAACTCTACATACGAGTATATTCTTAATAATTCTATGTGTCTGTCATATAATTCCCTATTATATGTATTGATTAAGCCGTAGAGTGACCTTATTTCCAGTTTTATCCACAACTTCTCGCTTTGTTCTTTTACTTTTTTGGCTACACTGTTCTTATTTTTAATTTTAACTTGAGCGTACTTTGGGATGACATTATTATCAAGACATTGTTTATTAAACCATATTTTACTTAAAACCCTCTTCAATTTAACTTTTAACTTAAGATATTTAAAAACTTTACTTACCTTACTGTTGTCGTTTATTACCTCATTGTTGTTGTCCATTACCTGTAGTCGATTGCACATCTTAACAGACGTTTAATGAAGAAATTTGTGTTAGTGGTTGAAATCACATTCGAAATGATCACTGTTGTACACCACTATATAAAAATTATTCCGATTAGCGCTTTCAAGCTTCACAACTCATCATCAGATCGGGAATAGACAGGAAATATGTGAAACCCAACCCTTCACCCCTCTCCCTCACCCTGCTCACCTGCAACAAACTAAAAATTAATGACCCTTCCCCACCCCCTAAACTCTGTCTCACCATCTGTACAGTTACATATTTTCTAGTAAATTCCTTGTGTTTCAGTGTGTGTGTGTGTGTGTGTGTGTGTGCGTGTGCATCCTTTTAAACTTACCCTCTTCCTCTCCACACACGTGGTCAGTCACACACCCTTATTTGAAACCATCCAATTAGTACTATGCAATATAATTCTTAATCTTATCTATCTGCCCTCTATTATTTACTTCTTAATCATGTTATAAAATATTTCTTCATTATCAAATTTAATTTTAATATTAATTAAATTGTCTAACCCTTTTTCTCTTTCTTTCAATATTTCTAACTCCTCTCTAAGCTTCCTTTCAACTGTGTTATTTACTACTTTTACAATTCCGTATTCTTCCAAAGGATTAACAAACTTATGGTTGTCTTCTATGAAATGTCTTGCATATAACGAATTGGTTGTTCTATTACCTTCTCCACGTTTGTGGTCAGACAACCTGCATACGAATTTTCGTCCTGTCTCCCCTAGGTACACTTTGTTGCAGTCTTTACATTTTAATTTATAAATTCCGCTTTTGTGTAATACTGGAATTTTTTCTATATTCTTATTCCTTATCTTATCAAATACCGTTTCACATTTTTTAATAGCTATATCTACTCCATATTTATTAAAACATTTTATAATTTTTCTAGTATGTGAACCTATGTATGTCAGTGACCCTGCATAATTCTTTTGTTCTGGTTCTATTTTAGCTTTTTGTATGTTGACCCTTTTCATAACTTTATCCACTATGTTGGTGCTATAATTATTATTCCTTACAATTCCCTTTATCGTTTTTAACTCCCCATCTTTTGATTCGGTCTCTTTTAAACACTTCTGAGCTCTGTAACAAAAGGAATTGATTGCCGCCATTTTATATCTGTATGGGTGGTAAGACTCTCTTGGTATAATTATATCAGAATACGACTCTTTCCTAAATATCCCAAACTGTAGTTTCTCATTATCTTTAATTTCTATGTTTAAATCTAAGTAATTTATTTGCTTACCTCCTATCTCTTCCTTAAATTGTAAGTTTTTATCCTTATTATTTACCTCCTTTATAAACTCATGCACTTCTTCTATGCTTCCTTCCCAAATTACTAATACATCATCAACGTATCTAGACCATAATTTTATATTGTCTTTATACTTAGTGGAAGTTATTAATTGCTTTTCAAAATCATTCATGTATATTTCAGCAAGAATAGGGGATAATGAAGACCCCATAGGTAAACCTTTTTTCTGTATATAAAACTTGTTGTTAAACCTAAAATAGTTCTGATTTACACATTCTTTAATTACTTTCATCAACTGCTTTTTATACCTGTATTCTCCCATATTATTATCGTTTATTAACTTAATAACTTTATTTACTGTGATATTAGTAAACATGTCCTTAACATCCAGTGATATCAATTTTGTATTTACATTAATGCTAATATTTTCTAATTTTTCTATCAATTTTACGTTATTCTCTATGTTGTATTTTGTCCCAAATTCATATTTCTCTTTCAGTACTCTGCTAACTTCCTTTGATAATTTATAAATAGGTGCATTAATAAAAGAAACAATTGGTCTAATTGGTTTTCCTTCTTTATGTATCTTAACCTGACTTTTAAAAGTTGGTGCTGTTGGATTACTTTCCAATAAATACTTTTTCTTATTTTCTTCTATAAATGTTATCTGTTTCATTTGTTTTATCCTAGACTGGTACTTACTTGTATAATCATACTTTATTTCCTCGTATGGTCTTTCCCTTATAAATTCTTCCGTTTTCTTTATGTATTCTTCCTTACTCATTAGTACCATTGTATTTCCTTTATCCGCCTTCGTAACTATAATATAATTCTTCTTTGTTTTATTCTTTAGTTTAGTTACAGTTGCTTTGATTTTTTGTTCATTCTTTGAATTATACAAACTTTTCTTAAATATTTTGTCTACTACATTCCCTACTTCCCACCTTATTCTTTTTTTATCATTTTCATTTCCTAGTTTTTGTATTATGCTTTCGCATTCAATAATGGTATTTCTTTATTTAATTCTGGTGGCGGTGCGTATTTTAAGCCTTTCGCTAACATTTCTTTTTCTTCCGTATTGAAATTTACCTCTGTAAGGTTTATTACTCTTTTTTCATAGTTATTCTTAGAGAGGTGTTCCTTTTTTACTTCGTTCTTTCTTATTAATTTATTTAACTTATCTACCATTTTTTTATTTTTCTTTTCCAATTTCTTTTCTACGTACCACAAACCAAAATTATATAATATTTCTTCTAACTCTACATACGAGTATATTCTTAATAATTCTATGTGTCTGTCATATAATTCCCTATTATATGTATTGATTAAGCCGTAGAGTGACCTTATTTCCAGTTTTATCCACAACTTCTCGCTTTGTTCTTTTACTTTTTTGGCTACACTGTTCTTATTTTTAATTTTAACTTGAGCGTACTTTGGGATGACATTATTATCAAGACATTGTTTATTAAACCATATTTTACTTAAAACCCTCTTCAATTTAACTTTTAACTTAAGATATTTAAAAACTTTACTTACCTTACTGTTGTCGTTTATTACCTCATTGTTGTTGTCCATTACCTGTAGTCGATTGCACATCTTAACAGACGTTTAATGAAGAAATTTGTGTTAGTGGTTGAAATCACATTCGAAATGATCACTGTTGTACACCACTATATAAAAATTATTCCGATTAGCGCTTTCAAGCTTCACAACTCATCATCAGATCGGGAATAGACAGGAAATATGTGAAACCCAACCCTTCACCCCTCTCCCTCACCCTGCTCACCTGCAACAAACTAAAAATTAATGACCCTTCCCCACCCCCTAAACTCTGTCTCACCATCTGTACAGTTACATATTTTCTAGTAAATTCCTTGTGTTTCAGTGTGTGTGTGTGTGTGTGTGTGTGTGCGTGTGCATCCTTTTAAACTTACCCTCTTCCTCTCCACACACGTGGTCAGTCACACACCCTTATTTGAAACCATCCAATTAGTACTATGCAATATAATTCTTAATCTTATCTATCTGCCCTCTATTATTTACTTCTTAATCATGTTATAAAATATTTCTTCATTATCAAATTTAATTTTAATATTAATTAAATTGTCTAACCCTTTTTCTCTTTCTTTCAATATTTCTAACTCCTCTCTAAGCTTCCTTTCAACTGTGTTATTTACTACTTTTACAATTCCGTATTCTTCCAAAGGATTAACAAACTTATGGTTGTCTTCTATGAAATGTCTTGCATATAACGAATTGGTTGTTCTATTACCTTCTCCACGTTTGTGGTCAGACAACCTGCATACGAATTTTCGTCCTGTCTCCCCTAGGTACACTTTGTTGCAGTCTTTACATTTTAATTTATAAATTCCGCTTTTGTGTAATACTGGAATTTTTTCTATATTCTTATTCCTTATCTTATCAAATACCGTTTCACATTTTTTAATAGCTATATCTACTCCATATTTATTAAAACATTTTATAATTTTTCTAGTATGTGAACCTATGTATGTCAATGACCCTGCATAATTCTTTTGTTCTGGTTCTATTTTAGCTTTTTGTATGTTGACCCTTTTCATAACTTTATCCACTATGTTGGTGCTATAATTATTATTCCTTACAATTCCCTTTATCGTTTTTAACTCCCCATCTTTTGATTCGGTCTCTTTTAAACACTTCTGAGCTCTGTAACAAAAGGAATTGATTGCCGCCATTTTATATCTGTATGGGTGGTAAGACTCTCTTGGTATAATTATATCAGAATACGACTCTTTCCTAAATATCCCAAACTGTAGTTTCTCATTATCTTTAATTTCTATGTTTAAATCTAAGTAATTTATTTGCTTACCTCCTATCTCTTCCTTAAATTGTAAGTTTTTATCCTTATTATTTACCTCCTTTATAAACTCATGCACTTCTTCTATGCTTCCTTCCCAAATTACTAATACATCATCAACGTATCTAGACCATAATTTTATATTGTCTTTATACTTAGTGGAAGTTATTAATTGGTTTTCAAAATCATTCATGTATATTTCAGCAAGAATAGGGGATAATGAAGACCCCATAGGTAAACCCTTTTTCTGTATATAAAACTTGTTGTTAAACCTAAAATAGTTCTGATTTACACATTCTTTAATTACTTTCATCAACTGCTTTTTATACCTGTATTCTCCCATATTATTATCGTTTATTAACTTAATAACTTTATTTACTGTGATATTAGTAAACATGTCCTTAACATCCAGTGATATCAATTTTGTATTCACATTAATGCTAATATTTTCTAATTTTTCTATCAATTTTACATTATTCTCTATGTTGTATTTTGTCCCAAATTCATATTTCTCTTTCAGTACTCTGCTAACTTCCTTTGATAATTTATAAATAGGTGCATTAATAAAAGAAACAATTGGTCTAATTGGTTTTCCTTCTTTATGTATCTTAACCTGACTTTTAAAAGTTGGTGCTGTTGGATTACTTTCCAATAAATACTTTTTCTTATTTTCTTCTATAAATGTTATCTGTTTCATCATTTGTTTTATCCTTGACTGGTACTTACTTGTATAATCATACTTTATTTCCTCGTATGGTCTTTCCCTTATAAATTCTTCCGTTTTCTTTATGTATTCTTCCTTACTCATTAGTACCATTGTATTTCCTTTATCCGCCTTCGTAACTATAATATAATTCTTCTTTGTTTTATTCTTTAGTTTAGTTACAGTTGCTTTGATTTTTTGTTCATTCTTTGAATTATACAAACTTTTCTTAAATATTTTGTCTACTACATTCCCTACTTCCCACCTTATTCTTTTTTTATCATTTTCATTTCCTAGTTTTTGTATTATGCTTTCGCATTCAATAATGGTTTTTTCTTTATTTAATTCTGGTGGCGGTGCGTATTTTAAGCCTTTCGCTAACATTTCTTTTTCTTCCGTATTGAAATTTACCTCTGTAAGGTTTATTACTCTTTTTTCATAGTTATTCTTAGAGAGGTGTTCCTTTTTTACTTCGTTCTTTCTTATTAATTTATTTAACTTATCTACCATTTTTTTATTTTTCTTTTCCAATTTCTTTTCTACGTACCCCAAACCAAAATTATATAATATTTCTTCTAACTCTACATACGAGTATATTCTTAATAATTCTATGTGTCTGTCATATAATTCCCTATTATATGTATTGATTAAGCCATAGAGTGACCTTATTTCCAGTTTTATCCACAACTTCTCGCTTTGTTCTTTTACTTTTTTGGCTACACTGTTCTTATTTTTAATTTTAACTTGAGCGTACTTTGGGATGACATTATTATCAAGACATTGTTTATTAAACCATATTTTACTTAAAACCCTCTTCAATTTAACTTTTAACTTAAGATATTTAAAAACTTTACTAACCTTATTGTTGTCGTTTATTACCTCATTGTTGTTGTCCATTACCTGTAGTCGGTTGCACATCTTAACAGACGTTTAATGAAGAAATTTGTGTTAGTGGTTGAAATCACATTCGAAATGATCACTGTTGCACACTACTATATAAAAATTATTCCGATTAGCGCTTTCAAGCTTCACAGCTCATCGTCAGATCGGGAATAGACAGGAAATATGTGAAACCCAACCCTTCACCCCTCTCCCCCACCCTGCTCACCTACAACACACTAAAAATTAATGACCCTTCCCCACCCCCTAAACTCTGTCTCACCATCTGTAGAGTTACATATTTTTCTAGTAAATTCCTTGTGTTTCAGTGTGTGTGTGTGTGTGTGTGTGTGCATCCTTTTAAACTTACCCTCTTCCTCTCCACACACGTGGTCAGTCACACACCCTTATTTTAAACCATCCAATTAGTACTATGCAATATAATTCTTAATCTTATCTATCTGCCCTCTATTATTTACTTCTTAATCATGTTATAAAATATTTCTTCATTATCAAATTTAATTTTAATATTAATTAAATTGTCTAACCCTTTTTCTCTTTCTTTCAATATTTCTAACTCCTCTCTAAGCTTCCTTTCAACTGTGTTATTTACTACTTTTACAATTCCGTATTCTTCCAAAGGATTAACAAACTTATGGTTGTCTTCTATGAAATGTCTTGCATATAACGAATTGGTTGTTCTATTACCTTCTCCACGTTTGTGGTCAGACAACCTGCATACGAATTTTCGTCCTGTCTCCCCTAGGTACACTTTGTTGCAGTCTTTACATTTTAATTTATAAATTCCGCTTTTCTGTAATACTGGAATTTTTTCTATATTCTTATTCCTTATCTTATCAAATACCTTTTCACATTTTTTAATAGCTATATCTACTCCATATTTATTAAAACATTTTATAATTTTTCTAGTATGTGAACCTATGTATGTCAATGACCCTGCATAATTCTTTTGTTCTGGTTCTATTTTAGCTTTTTGTATGTTGACCCTTTTCATAACTTTATCCACTATGTTGGTGCTATAATTATTATTCCTTACAATTCCCTTTATCGTTTTTAACTCCCCATATTTTGATTCGGTCTCTTTTAAACACTTCTGAGCTCTGTAACAAAAGGAATTGATTGCCGCCATTTTATATCTGTATGGGTGGTAAGACTCTCTTGGTATAATTATATCAGAATACGACTCTTTCCTAAATATCCCAAACTGTAGTTTCTCATTATCTTTAATTTCTATGTTTAAATCTAAGTAATTTATTTGCTTACCTCCTATCTCTTCCTTAAATTGTAAGTTTTTATCCTTATTATTTACCTCCTTTATAAACTCGTGCACTTCTTCTATGCTTCCTTCCCAAATTACTAATACATCATCAACGTATCTAGACCATAATTTTATATTGTCTTTATACTTAGTGGAAGTTATTAATTGCTTTTCAAAATCATTCATGTATATTTCAGCAAGAATAGGGGATAATGAAGACCCCATAGGTAAACCTTTTTTCTGTATATAAAACTTGTTGTTAAACCTAAAATAGTTCTGATTTACACATTCTTTAATTACTTTCATCAACTGCTTTTTATACCTGTATTCTCCCATATTATTATCGTTTATTAACTTAATAACTTTATTTACTGTGATATTAGTAAACATGTCCTTAACATCCAGTGATATCAATTTTGTATTTACATTAATTCTAATATTTTCTAATTTTTCTATCAATTTTACGTTATTCTCTATGTTGAATTTTGTCCCAAATTCATATTTCTCTTTCAGTACTCTGCTAACTTCCTTTGATAATTTATAAATAGGTGCATTAATAAAAGAAACAATTGGTCTAATTGGTTTTCCTTCTTTATGTATCTTAACCTGACTTTTAAAAGTTGGTGCTTTTGGATTACTTTCCAATAAATACTTTTTCTTATTTTCTTCTATAAATGTTATCTGTTTCATCATTTGTTTTATCCTTGACTGGTACTTACTTGTATAATCATACTTTATTTCCTCGTATGGTCTTTCCCTTATAAATTCTTCCGTTTTCTTTATGTATTCTTCCTTACTCATTAGTACCATTGTATTTCCTTTATCCGCCTTCGTAACTATAATATCATTCTTCTTTGTTTTATTCTTTAGTTTAGTTACAGTTGCTTTGATTTTTTGTTCATTCTTTGAATTATACAAACTTTTCTTAAATATTTTGTCTACTACATTCCCTACTACCCACCTTATTCTTTTTTTATCATTTTCATTTCCTAGTTTTTGTATTATGCTTTCGCATTCAATAATGGTTTTTTCTTTATTTAATTCTGGTGGCTGTGCGTATTTTAAGCCTTTCGCTAACATTTCTTTTTCTTCCGTATTGAAATTTACCTCTGTAAGGTTTATTACTCTTTTTTCATAGTTATTCTTAGAGAGGTGTTCCTTTTTTACTTCGTTCTTTCTTATTAATTTATTTAACTTATCTACCATTTTTTTATTTTTCTTTTCCAATTTCTTTTCTACGTACCCCAAACCAAAATTATATAATATTTCTTCTAACTCTACATACGAGTATATTCTTAATAATTCTATGTGTCTGTCATATAATTCCCTATTATATCTATTGATTAAGCCGTAGAGTGACCTTATTTCCAGTTTTATCCACATCTTCTCGCTTTGTTCTTTTACTTTTTTGGCTACACTGTTCTTATTTTTAATTTTAACTTGAGCGTACTTTGGGATGACATTATTATCAAGACATTGTTTATTAAACCATATTTTACTTAAAACCCTCTTCAATTTAACTTTTAACTTAAGATATTTAAAAACTTTACTTACCTTATTGTTGTCGTTTATTACCTCATTGTTGTTGTCCATTACCTGTAGTCGATTGCACATCTTAACAGACGTTTAATGAAGAAATTTGTGTTAGTGGTTGAAATCACATTCGAAATGATCACTGTTGCACACCACTATATAAAAATTATTCCGATTAGCGCTTTCAAGCTTCACAACTCATCGTCAGATCGGGAATAGACAGGAAATATGTGAAACCCAACCCTTCACCCCTCTCCCCCACCCTGCTCACCTGCAACAAACTAAAAATTAATGACCCTTCCCCACCCCCTAAACTCTGTCTCACCATCTGTAGAGTTACATATTTTCTAGTAAATTCCTTGTGTTTCAGTGTGTGTGTGTGTGTGTGTGCATCCTTTTAAACTTACCCTCTTCCTCTCCACACACGTGGTCAGTCACACACCCTTATTTTAAACCATCCAATTAGTACTATGCAATATAATTCTTAATCTTATCTATCTGCCCTCTATTATTTACTTCTTAATCATGTTATAAAATATTTCTTCATTATCAAATTTAATTTTAATATTAATTAAATTGTCTAACCCTTTTTCTCTTTCTTTCAATATTTCTAACTCCTCTCTAAGCTTCCTTTCAACTGTGTTATTTACTACTTTTACAATTCCGTATTCTTCCAAAGGATTAACAAACTTATGGTTGTCTTCTATGAAATGTCTTGCATATAACGAATTGGTTGTTCTATTACCTTCTCCACGTTTGTGGTCAGACAACCTGCATACGAATTTTCGTCCTGTCTCCCCTAGGTACACTTTGTTGCAGTCTTTACATTTTAATTTATAAATTCCGCTTTTCTGTAATACTGGAATTTTTTCTATATTCTTATTCCTTATCTTATCAAATACCTTTTCACATTGTTTAATAGCTATATCTACTCCATATTTATTAAAACATTTTATAATTTTTCTAGTATGTGAACCTATGTATGTCAATGACCCTGCATAATTCTTTTGTTCTGGTTCTATTTTAGCTTTTTGTATGTTGACCCTTTTCATAACTTTATCCACTATGTTGGTGCTATAATTATTATTCCTTACAATTCCCTTTATCGTTTTTAACTCCCCATATTTTGATTCGGTCTCTTTTAAACACTTCTGAGCTCTGTAACAAAAGGAATTGATTGCCGCCATTTTATATCTGTATGGGTGGTAAGACTCTCTTGGTATAATTATATCAGAATACGACTCTTTCCTAAATATCCCAAACTGTAGTTTCTCATTATCTTTAATTTCTATGTTTAAATCTAAGTAATTTATTTGCTTACCTCCTATCTCTTCCTTAAATTGTAAGTTTTTATCCTTATTATTTACCTCCTTTATAAACTCGTGCACTTCTTCTATGCTTCCTTCCCAAATTACTAATACATCATCAACGTATCTAGACCATAATTTTATATTGTCTTTATACTTAGTGGAAGTTATTAATTGCTTTTCAAAATCATTCATGTATATTTCAGCAAGAATAGGGGATAATGAAGACCCCATAGGTAAACCTTTTTTCTGTATATAAAACTTGTTGTTAAACCTAAAATAGTTCTGATTTACACATTCTTTAATTACTTTCATCAACTGCTTTTTATACCTGTATTCTCCCATATTATTATCGTTTATTAACTTAATAACTTTATTTACTGTGATATTAGTAAACATGTCCTTAACATCCAGTGATATCAATTTTGTATTTACATTAATTCTAATATTTTCTAATTTTTCTATCAATTTTACGTTATTCTCTATGTTGAATTTTGTCCCAAATTCATATTTCTCTTTCAGTACTCTGCTAACTTCCTTTGATAATTTATAAATAGGTGCATTAATAAAAGAAACAATTGGTCTAATTGGTTTTCCTTCTTTATGTATCTTAACCTGACTTTTAAAAGTTGGTGCTTTTGGATTACTTTCCAATAAATACTTTTTCTTATTTTCTTCTATAAATGTTATCTGTTTCATCATTTGTTTTATCCTTGACTGGTACTTACTTGTATAATCATACTTTATTTCCTCGTATGGTCTTTCCCTTATAAATTCTTCCGTTTTCTTTATGTATTCTTCCTTACTCATTAGTACCATTGTATTTCCTTTATCCGCCTTCGTAACTATAATATCATTCTTCTTTGTTTTATTCTTTAGTTTAGTTACAGTTGCTTTGATTTTTTGTTCATTCTTTGAATTATACAAACTTTTCTTAAATATTTTGTCTACTACATTCCCTACTACCCACCTTATTCTTTTTTTATCATTTTCATTTCCTAGTTTTTGTATTATGCTTTCGCATTCAATAATGGTTTTTTCTTTATTTAATTCTGGTGGCTGTGCGTATTTTAAGCCTTTCGCTAACATTTCTTTTTCTTCCGTATTGAAATTTACCTCTGTAAGGTTTATTACTCTTTTTTCATAGTTATTCTTAGAGAGGTGTTCCTTTTTTACTTCGTTCTTTCTTATTAATTTATTTAACTTATCTACCATTTTTTTATTTTTCTTTTCCAATTTCTTTTCTACGTACCCCAAACCAAAATTATATAATATTTCTTCTAACTCTACATACGAGTATATTCTTAATAATTCTATGTGTCTGTCATATAATTCCCTATTATATTTATTGATTAAGCCGTAGAGTGACCTTATTTCCAGTTTTATCCACATCTTCTCGCTTTGTTCTTTTACTTTTTTGGCTACACTGTTCTTATTTTTAATTTTAACTTGAGCGTACTTTGGGATGACATTATTATCAAGACATTGTTTATTAAACCATATTTTACTTAAAACCCTCTTCAATTTAACTTTTAACTTAAGATATTTAAAAACTTTACTTACCTTATTGTTGTCGTTTATTACCTCATTGTTGTTGTCCATTACCTGTAGTCGATTGCACATCTTAACAGACGTTTAATGAAGAAATTTGTGTTAGTGGTTGAAATCACATTCGAAATGATCACTGTTGCACACCACTATATAAAAATTATTCCGATTAGCGCTTTCAAGCTTCACAACTCATCGTCAGATCGGGAATAGACAGGAAATATGTGAAACCCAACCCTTCACCCCTCTCCCCCACCCTGCTCACCTGCAACAAACTAAAAATTAATGACCCTTCCCCACCCCCTAAACTCTGTCTCACCATCTGTACAGTTACATATTTTCTAGTAAATTCCTTGTGTTTCAGTGTGTGTGTGTGTGTGTGTGTGTGTGTGTGTGTGTGTGCATCCTTTTAAACTTACCCTCTTCCTCTCCACACACGTGGTCAGTCACACACCCTTATTTGAAACCATCCAATTAGTACTATGCAATATAATTCTTAATCTTATCTATCTGCCCTCTATTATTTACTTCTTAATCATGTTATAAAATATTTCTTCATTATCAAATTTAATTTTAATATTAATTAAATTGTCTAACCCTTTTTCTCTTTCTTTCAATATTTCTAACTCCTCTCTAAGCTTCCTTTCAACTGTGTTATTTACTACTTTTACAATTCCGTATTCTTCCAAAGGATTAACAAACTTATGGTTGTCTTCTATGAAATGTCTTACATATAACGAATTGGTTGTTCTATTACCTTCTCCACGTTTGTGGTCAGACAACCTGCATACGAATTTTCGTCCTGTCTCCCCTAGGTACAATTTGTTGCAGTCTTTACATTTTAATTTATAAATTCCGCTTTTCTGTAATACTGGAATCTTTCTATATTCTTATTCCTTATCTTATCAAATACCGTTTCACATTTTTTAATAGCTATATCTACTCCATATTTATTAAAACATTTTATAATTTTTCTAGTATGTGAACCTATGTATGTCAATGACCCTGCATAATTCTTTTGTTCTGGTTCTATTTTAGCTTTTTGTATGTTGACCCTTTTCATAACTTTATCCACTATGTTGGTGCTATAATTATTATTCCTTACAATTCCCTTTATCGTTTTTAACTCCCCATATTTTGATTCGGTCTCTTTTAAACACTTCTGAGCTCTGTAACAAAAGGAATTGATTGCCGCCATTTTATATCTGTATGGGTGGTAAGACTCTCTTGGTATAATTATATCAGAATACGACTCTTTCCTAAATATCCCAAACTGTAGTTTCTCATTATCTTTAATTTCTATGTTTAAATCTAAGTAATTTATTTGCTTACCTCCTATCTCTTCCTTAAATTGTAAGTTTTTATCCTTATTATTTACCTCCTTTATAAACTCGTGCACTTCTTCTATGCTTCCTTCCCAAATTACTAATACATCATCAACGTATCTAGACCATAATTTTATATTGTCTTTATACTTAGTGGAAGTTATTAATTGCTTTTCAAAATCATTCATGTATATTTCAGCAAGAATAGGGGATAATGAAGACCCCATAGGTAAACCTTTTTTCTGTATATAAAACTTGTTGTTAAACCTAAAATAGTTCTGATTTACACATTCTTTAATTACTTTCATCAACTGCTTTTTATACCTGTATTCTCCCATATTATTATCGTTTATTAACTTAATAACTTTATTTACTGTGATATTAGTAAACATGTCCTTAACATCCAGTGATATCAATTTTGTATTTACATTAATGCTAATATTTTCTAATTTTTCTATCAATTTTACATTGTTCTCTATGTTGTATTTTGTCCCAAATTCATATTTCTCTTTCAGTACTCTGCTAACTTCCTTTGATAATTTATAAATAGGTGCATTAATAAAAGAAACAATTGGTCTAATTGGTTTTCCTTCTTTATGTATCTTAACCTGACTTTTAAAAGTTGGTGCTGTTGGATTACTTTCCAATAAATACTTTTTCTTATTTTCTTCTATAAATGTTATCTGTTTCATCATTTGTTTTATCCTTGACTGGTACTTACTTGTATAATCATACTTTATTTCCTCGTATGGTCTTTCCCTTATAAATTCTTCCGTTTTCTTTATGTATTCTTCCTTACTCATTAGTACCATTGTATTTCCTTTATCCGCCTTCGTAACTATAATATAATTCTTCTTTGTTTTATTCTTTAGTTTAGTTACAGTTGCTTTGATTTTTTGTTCATTCTTTGAATTATACAAACTTTTCTTAAATATTTTGTCTACTACATTCCCTACTTCCCACCTTATTCTTTTTTTATCATTTTCATTTCCTAGTTTTTGTATTATGCTTTCGCATTCAATAATGGTTTTTTCTTTATTTAATTCTGGTGGCGGTGCGTATTTTAAGCCTTTCGCTAACATTTCTTTTTCTTCCGTATTGAAATTTACCTCTGTAAGGTTAGTACTCTTTTTTCATAGTTATTCTTAGAGAGGTGTTCCTTTTTTACTTCGTTCTTTCTTATTAATTTATTTAACTTATCTACCATTTTTTAATTTTTCTTTTCCAATTTCTTTTCTACGTTCCCCAAACCAAAATTATATAATATTTCTTCTAACTCTACATACGAGTATATTCTTAATAATTCTATGTGTCTGTCATATAATTCCCTATTATATGTATTGATTAAGCCGTAGAGTGACCTTATTTCCAGTTTTATCCACAACTTCTCGCTTTGTTCTTTTACTTTTTTGGCTACACTGTTCTTATTTTTAATTTTAACTTGAGCGTACTTTGGGATGACATTATTATCAAGACATTGTTTATTAAACCATATTTTACTTAAAACCCTCTTCAATTTAACTTTTAACTTAAGATATTTAAAAACTTTACTTACCTTATTGTTGTCGTTTATTACCTCATTGTTGTTGTCCATTACCTGTAGTCGGTTGCACATCTTAACAGACGTTTAATGAAGAAATTTGTGTTAGTGGTTGAAATCACATTCGAAATGATCACTGTTGCACACTACTATATAAAAATTATTCCGATTAGCGCTTTCAAGCTTCACAGCTCATCGTCAGATCGGGAATAGACAGGAAATATGTGAAACCCAACCCTTCACCCCTCTCCCCCACCCTGCTCACCTACAACACACTAAAAATTAATGACCCTTCCCCACCCCCTAAACTCTGTCTCACCATCTGTAGAGTTACATATTTTTCTAGTAAATTCCTTGTGTTTCAGTGTGTGTGTGTGTGTGTGTGTGTGTGTGTGTGTGTGTGTGCATCCTTTTAAACTTACCCTCTTCCTCTCCACACACGTGGTCAGTCACACACCCTTATTTTAAACCATCCAATTAGTACTATGCAATATAATTCTTAATCTTATCTATCTGCCCTCTATTATTTACTTCTTAATCATGTTATAAAATATTTCTTCATTATCAAATTTAATTTTAATATTAATTAAATTGTCTAACCCTTTTTCTCTTTCTTTCAATATTTCTAACTCCTCTCTAAGCTTCCTTTCAACTGTGTTATTTACTACTTTTACAATTCCGTATTCTTCCAAAGGATTAACAAACTTATGGTTGTCTTCTATGAAATGTCTTGCATATAACGAATTGGTTGTTCTATTACCTTCTCCACGTTTGTGGTCAGACAACCTGCATACGAATTTTCGTCCTGTCTCCCCTAGGTACACTTTGTTGCAGTCTTTACATTTTAATTTATAAATTCCGCTTTTCTGTAATACTGGAATTTTTTCTATATTCTTATTCCTTATCTTATCAAATACCTTTTCACATTTTTTAATAGCTATATCTACTCCATATTTATTAAAACATTTTATAATTTTTCTAGTATGTGAACCTATGTATGTCAATGACCCTGCATAATTCTTTTGTTCTGGTTCTATTTTAGCTTTTTGTATGTTGACCCTTTTCATAACTTTATCCACTATGTTGGTGCTATAATTATTATTCCTTACAATTCCCTTTATCGTTTTTAACTCCCCATATTTTGATTCGGTCTCTTTTAAACACTTCTGAGCTCTGTAACAAAAGGAATTGATTGCCGCCATTTTATATCTGTATGGGTGGTAAGACTCTCTTGGTATAATTATATCAGAATACGACTCTTTCCTAAATATCCCAAACTGTAGTTTCTCATTATCTTTAATTTCTATGTTTAAATCTAAGTAATTTATTTGCTTACCTCCTATCTCTTCCTTAAATTGTAAGTTTTTATCCTTATTATTTACCTCCTTTATAAACTCGTGCACTTCTTCTATGCTTCCTTCCCAAATTACTAATACATCATCAACGTATCTAGACCATAATTTTATATTGTCTTTATACTTAGTGGAAGTTATTAATTGCTTTTCAAAATCATTCATGTATATTTCAGCAAGAATAGGGGATAATGAAGACCCCATAGGTAAACCTTTTTTCTGTATATAAAACTTGTTGTTAAACCTAAAATAGTTCTGATTTACACATTCTTTAATTACTTTCATCAACTGCTTTTTATACCTGTATTCTCCCATATTATTATCGTTTATTAACTTAATAACTTTATTTACTGTGATATTAGTAAACATGTCCTTAACATCCAGTGATATCAATTTTGTATTTACATTAATTCTAATATTTTCTAATTTTTCTATCAATTTTACGTTATTCTCTATGTTGAATTTTGTCCCAAATTCATATTTCTCTTTCAGTACTCTGCTAACTTCCTTTGATAATTTATAAATAGGTGCATTAATAAAAGAAACAATTGGTCTAATTGGTTTTCCTTCTTTATGTATCTTAACCTGACTTTTAAAAGTTGGTGCTTTTGGATTACTTTCCAATAAATACTTTTTCTTATTTTCTTCTATAAATGTTATCTGTTTCATCATTTGTTTTATCCTTGACTGGTACTTACTTGTATAATCATACTTTATTTCCTCGTATGGTCTTTCCCTTATAAATTCTTCCGTTTTCTTTATGTATTCTTCCTTACTCATTAGTACCATTGTATTTCCTTTATCCGCCTTCGTAACTATAATATAATTCTTCTTTGTTTTATTCTTTAGTTTAGTTACAGTTGCTTTGATTTTTTGTTCATTCTTTGAATTATACAAACTTTTCTTAAATATTTTGTCTACTACATTCCCTACTACCCACCTTATTCTTTTTTTATCATTTTCATTTCCTAGTTTTTGTATTATGCTTTCGCATTCAATAATGGTTTTTTCTTTATTTAATTCTGGTGGCTGTGCGTATTTTAAGCCTTTCGCTAACATTTCTTTTTCTTCCGTATTGAAATTTACCTCTGTAAGGTTTATTACTCTTTTTTCATAGTTATTCTTAGAGAGGTGTTCCTTTTTTACTTCGTTCTTTCTTATTAATTTATTTAACTTATCTACCATTTTTTTATTTTTCTTTTCCAATTTCTTTTCTACGTACCCCAAACCAAAATTATATAATATTTCTTCTAACTCTACATACGAGTATATTCTTAATAATTCTATGTGTCTGTCATATAATTCCCTATTATATCTATTGATTAAGCCGTAGAGTGACCTTATTTCCAGTTTTATCCACATCTTCTCGCTTTGTTCTTTTACTTTTTTGGCTACACTGTTCTTATTTTTAATTTTAACTTGAGCGTACTTTGGGATGACATTATTATCAAGACATTGTTTATTAAACCATATTTTACTTAAAACCCTCTTCAATTTAACTTTTAACTTAAGATATTTAAAAACTTTACTTACCTTATTGTTGTCGTTTATTACCTCATTGTTGTTGTCCATTACCTGTAGTCGATTGCACATCTTAACAGACGTTTAATGAAGAAATTTGTGTTAGTGGTTGAAATCACATTCGAAATGATCACTGTTGCACACCACTATATAAAAATTATTCCGATTAGCGCTTTCAAGCTTCACAACTCATCGTCAGATCGGGAATAGACAGGAAATATGTGAAACCCAACCCTTCACCCCTCTCCCCCACCCTGCTCACCTGCAACAAACTAAAAATTAATGACCCTTCCCCACCCCCTAAACTCTGTCTCACCATCTGTACAGTTACATATTTTCTAGTAAATTCCTTGTGTTTCAGTGTGTGTGTGTGTGTGTGTGTGTGTGTGCATCCTTTTAAACTTACCCTCTTCCTCTCCACACACGTGGTCAGTCACACACCCTTATTTGAAACCATCCAATTAGTACTATGCAATATAATTCTTAATCTTATCTATCTGCCCTCTATTATTTACTTCTTAATCATGTTATAAAATATTTCTTCATTATCAAATTTAATTTTAATATTAATTAAATTGTCTAACCCTTTTTCTCTTTCTTTCAATATTTCTAACTCCTCTCTAAGCTTCCTTTCAACTGTGTTATTTACTACTTTTACAATTCCGTATTCTTCCAAAGGATTAACAAACTTATGGTTGTCTTCTATGAAATGTCTTACATATAACGAATTGGTTGTTCTATTACCTTCTCCACGTTTGTGGTCAGACAACCTGCATACGAATTTTCGTCCTGTCTCCCCTAGGTACAATTTGTTGCAGTCTTTACATTTTAATTTATAAATTCCGCTTTTCTGTAATACTGGAATCTTTCTATATTCTTATTCCTTATCTTATCAAATACCGTTTCACATTTTTTAATAGCTATATCTACTCCATATTTATTAAAACATTTTATAATTTTTCTAGTATGTGAACCTATGTATGTCAATGACCCTGCATAATTCTTTTGTTCTGGTTCTATTTTAGCTTTTTGTATGTTGACCCTTTTCATAACTTTATCCACTATGTTGGTGCTATAATTATTATTCCTTACAATTCCCTTTATCGTTTTTAACTCCCCATATTTTGATTCGGTCTCTTTTAAACACTTCTGAGCTCTGTAACAAAAGGAATTGATTGCCGCCATTTTATATCTGTATGGGTGGTAAGACTCTCTTGGTATAATTATATCAGAATACGACTCTTTCCTAAATATCCCAAACTGTAGTTTCTCATTATCTTTAATTTCTATGTTTAAATCTAAGTAATTTATTTGCTTACCTCCTATCTCTTCCTTAAATTGTAAGTTTTTATCCTTATTATTTACCTCCTTTATAAACTCGTGCACTTCTTCTATGCTTCCTTCCCAAATTACTAATACATCATCAACGTATCTAGACCATAATTTTATATTGTCTTTATACTTAGTGGAAGTTATTAATTGCTTTTCAAAATCATTCATGTATATTTCAGCAAGAATAGGGGATAATGAAGACCCCATAGGTAAACCTTTTTTCTGTATATAAAACTTGTTGTTAAACCTAAAATAGTTCTGATTTACACATTCTTTAATTACTTTCATCAACTGCTTTTTATACCTGTATTCTCCCATATTATTATCGTTTATTAACTTAATAACTTTATTTACTGTGATATTAGTAAACATGTCCTTAACATCCAGTGATATCAATTTTGTATTTACATTAATGCTAATATTTTCTAATTTTTCTATCAATTTTACATTGTTCTCTATGTTGTATTTTGTCCCAAATTCATATTTCTCTTTCAGTACTCTGCTAACTTCCTTTGATAATTTATAAATAGGTGCATTAATAAAAGAAACAATTGGTCTAATTGGTTTTCCTTCTTTATGTATCTTAACCTGACTTTTAAAAGTTGGTGCTGTTGGATTACTTTCCAATAAATACTTTTTCTTATTTTCTTCTATAAATGTTATCTGTTTCATCATTTGTTTTATCCTTGACTGGTACTTACTTGTATAATCATACTTTATTTCCTCGTATGGTCTTTCCCTTATAAATTCTTCCGTTTTCTTTATGTATTCTTCCTTACTCATTAGTACCATTGTATTTCCTTTATCCGCCTTCGTAACTATAATATAATTCTTCTTTGTTTTATTCTTTAGTTTAGTTACAGTTGCTTTGATTTTTTGTTCATTCTTTGAATTATACAAACTTTTCTTAAATATTTTGTCTACTACATTCCCTACTTCCCACCTTATTCTTTTTTTATCATTTTCATTTCCTAGTTTTTGTATTATGCTTTCGCATTCAATAATGGTTTTTTCTTTATTTAATTCTGGTGGCGGTGCGTATTTTAAGCCTTTCGCTAACATTTCTTTTTCTTCCGTATTGAAATTTACCTCTGTAAGGTTAGTACTCTTTTTTCATAGTTATTCTTAGAGAGGTGTTCCTTTTTTACTTCGTTCTTTCTTATTAATTTATTTAACTTATCTACCATTTTTTTATTTTTCTTTTCCAATTTCTTTTCTACGTACCCCAAACCAAAATTATATAATATTTCTTCTAACTCTACATACGAGTATATTCTTAATAATTCTATGTGTCTGTCATATAATTCCCTATTATATGTACTGATTAAGCCGTAGAGTGACCTTATTTCCAGTTTTATCCACAACTTCTCGCTTTGTTCTTTTACTTTTTTGGCTACACTGTTCTTATTTTTAATTTTAACTTGAGCGTACTTTGGGATGACATTATTATCAAGACATTGTTTATTAAACCATATTTTACTTAAAACCCTCTTCAATTTAACTTTTAACTTAAGATATTTAAAAACTTTACTTACCTTATTGTTGTCGTTTATTACCTCATTGTTGTTGTCCATTACCTGTAGTCGATTGCACATCTTAACAGACGTTTAATGAAGAAATTTGTGTTAGTGGTTGAAATCACATTCGAAATGATCACTGTTGCACACCACTATATAAAAATTATTCCGATTAGCGCTTTCAAGCTTCACAGCTCATCGTCAGATCGGGAATAGACAGGAAATATGTGAAACCCAACCCTTCACCCCTCTCCCCCACCCTGCTCACCTGCAACAAACTAAAAATTAATGACCCTTCCCCACCCCCTAAACTCTGTCTCACCATCTGTACAGTTACATATTTTCTAGTAAATTCCCTTGTGTTTCAGTGTGTGTGTGTGTGTGTGTGTGTGTGTGTGCATCCTTTTAAACTTACCCTCTTCCTCTCCACACACGTGGTCAGTCACACACCCTTATTTGAAACCATCCAATTAGTACTATGCAATATAATTCTTAATCTTATCTATCTGCCCTCTATTATTTACTTCTTAATCATGTTATAAAATATTCTTCATTATCAATTTAATTTTAATATTAATTAAATTGTCTAACCCTTTTTCTCTTTCTTTCAATATTTCTAACTCCTCTCTAAGCTTCCTTTCAACTGTGTTATTTACTACTTTTACAATTCCGTATTCTTCCAAAGGATTAACAGAACTTATGGTTGTCTTCTATGAAATGTCTTACATATAACGAATTGGTTGTTCTATTACCTTCTCCACGTTTGTGGTCAGACAACCTGCATACGAATTTTCGTCCTGTCTCCCCTAGGTACAATTTGTTGCAGTCTTTACATTTTAATTTATAAATTCCGCTTTTCTGTAATACTGGAATCTTTCTATATTCTTATTCCTTATCTTATCAAATACCGTTTCACATTTTTTAATAGCTATATCTACTCCATATTTATTAAAACATTTTATAATTTTTCTAGTATGTGAACCTATGTATGTCAATGACCCTGCATAATTCTTTTGTTCTGGTTCTATTTTAGCTTTTTGTATGTTGACCCTTTTCATAACTTTATCCACTATGTTGGTGCTATAATTATTATTCCTTACAATTCCCTTTATCGTTTTTAACTCCCCATATTTTGATTCGGTCTCTTTTAAACACTTCTGAGCTCTGTAACAAAAGGAATTGATTGCCGCCATTTTATATCTGTATGGGTGGTAAGACTCTCTTGGTATAATTATATCAGAATACGACTCTTTCCTAAATATCCCAAACTGTAGTTTCTCATTATCTTTAATTTCTATGTTTAAATCTAAGTAATTTATTTGCTTACCTCCTATCTCTTCCTTAAATTGTAAGTTTTTATCCTTATTATTTACCTCCTTTATAAACTCGTGCACTTCTTCTATGCTTCCTTCCCAAATTACTAATACATCATCAACGTATCTAGACCATAATTTTATATTGTCTTTATACTTAGTGGAAGTTATTAATTGCTTTTCAAAATCATTCATGTATATTTCAGCAAGAATAGGGGATAATGAAGACCCCATAGGTAAACCTTTTTTCTGTATATAAAACTTGTTGTTAAACCTAAAATAGTTCTGATTTACACATTCTTTAATTACTTTCATCAACTGCTTTTTATACCTGTATTCTCCCATATTATTATCGTTTATTAACTTAATAACTTTATTTACTGTGATATTAGTAAACATGTCCTTAACATCCAGTGATATCAATTTTGTATTTACATTAATGCTAATATTTTCTAATTTTTCTATCAATTTTACATTGTTCTCTATGTTGTATTTTGTCCCAAATTCATATTTCTCTTTCAGTACTCTGCTAACTTCCTTTGATAATTTATAAATAGGTGCATTAATAAAAGAAACAATTGGTCTAATTGGTTTTCCTTCTTTATGTATCTTAACCTGACTTTTAAAAGTTGGTGCTGTTGGATTACTTTCCAATAAATACTTTTTCTTATTTTCTTCTATAAATGTTATCTGTTTCATCATTTGTTTTATCCTTGACTGGTACTTACTTGTATAATCATACTTTATTTCCTCGTATGGTCTTTCCCTTATAAATTCTTCCGTTTTCTTTATGTATTCTTCCTTACTCATTAGTACCATTGTATTTCCTTTATCCGCCTTCGTAACTATAATATAATTCTTCTTTGTTTTATTCTTTAGTTTAGTTACAGTTGCTTTGATTTTTTGTTCATTCTTTGAATTATACAAACTTTTCTTAAATATTTTGTCTACTACATTCCCTACTTCCCACCTTATTCTTTTTTTATCATTTTCATTTCCTAGTTTTTGTATTATGCTTTCGCATTCAATAATGGTTTTTTCTTTATTTAATTCTGGTGGCGGTGCGTATTTTAAGCCTTTCGCTAACATTTCTTTTTCTTCCGTATTGAAATTTACCTCTGTAAGGTTAGTACTCTTTTTTCATAGTTATTCTTAGAGAGGTGTTCCTTTTTTACTTCGTTCTTTCTTATTAATTTATTTAACTTATCTACCATTTTTTTATTTTTCTTTTCCAATTTCTTTTCTACGTACCCCAAACCAAAATTATATAATATTTCTTCTAACTCTACATACGAGTATATTCTTAATAATTCTATGTGTCTGTCATATAATTCCCTATTATATGTATTGATTAAGCCGTAGAGTGACCTTATTTCCAGTTTTATCCACAACTTCTCGCTTTGTTCTTTTACTTTTTTGGCTACACTGTTCTTATTTTTAATTTTAACTTGAGCGTACTTTGGGATGACATTATTATCAAGACATTGTTTATTAAACCATATTTTACTTAAAACCCTCTTCAATTTAACTTTTAACTTAAGATATTTAAAAACTTTACTTACCTTATTGTTGTCGTTTATTACCTCATTGTTGTTGTCCATTACCTGTAGTCGATTGCACATCTTAACAGACGTTTAATGAAGAAATTTGTGTTAGTGGTTGAAATCACATTCGAAATGATCACTGTTGCACACCACTATATAAAAATTATTCCGATTAGCGCTTTCAAGCTTCACAGCTCATCGTCAGATCGGGAATAGACAGGAAATATGTGAAACCCAACCCTTCACCCCTCTCCCCCACCCTGCTCACCTACAACACACTAAAAATTAATGACCCTTCACCACCCCCTAAACTCTGTCTCACCATCTGTACAGTTACATATTTTTCTAGTAAATTCCTTGTGTTTCAGTGTGTGTGTGTGTGTGTGTGTGTGTGTGCATCCTTTTAAACTTACCCTCTTCCTCTCCACACACGTGGTCAGTCACACATCCTTATTTTAAACCATCCAATTAGTACTATGCAATATAATTCTTAATCTTATCTATCTGCCCTCTATTATTTACTTCTTAATCATGTTATAAAATATTTCTTCATTATCAAATTTAATTTTAATAATAATTAAATTGTCTAACCCTTTTTCTCTTTCTTTCAATATTTCTAACTCCTCTCTAAGCTTCCTTTCAACTGTGTTATTTACTACTTTTACAATTCCGTATTCTTCCAAAGGATTAACAAACTTATGGTTGTCTTCTATGAAATGTCTTGCATATAACGAATTGGTTGTTCTATTACCTTCTCCACGTTTGTGGTCAGACAACCTGCATACGAATTTTCGTCCTGTCTCCCCTAGGTACACTTTGTTGCAGTCTTTACATTTTAATTTATAAATTCCGCTTTTCTGTAATACTGGAATTTTTTCTATATTCTTATTCCTTATCTTATCAAATACCGTTTCACATTTTTTAATAGCTATATCTACTCCATATTTATTAAAACATTTTATAATTTTTCTAGTATGTGAACCTATGTATGTCGATGACCCTGCATAATTCTTTTGTTCTGGTTCTATTTTAGCTTTTTGTATGTTGACCCTTTTCATAACTTTATCCACTATGTTGGTGCTATAATTATTATTCCTTACAATTCCCTTTATCGTTTTTAACTCCCCATCTTTTGATTCGGTCTCTTTTAAACACTTCTGAGCTCTGTAACAAAAGGAATTGATTGCCGCCATTTTATATCTGTATGGGTGGTAAGACTCTCTTGGTATAATTATATCAGAATACGACTCTTTCCTAAATATCCCATACTGTAGTTTCTCATTATCTTTAATTTCTATGTTTAAATCTAAGTAATTTATTTGCTTACCTCCTATCTCTTCCTTAAATTGTAAGTTTTTATCCTTATTATTTACCTCCTTTATAAACTCATGCACTTCTTCTATGCTTCCTTCCCAAATTACTAATACATCATCAACGTATCTAGACCATAATTTTATATTGTCTTTATACTTAGTGGAAGTTATTAATTGCTTTTCAAAATCATTCATGTATATTTCAGCAAGAATAGGGGATAATGAAGACCCCATAGGTAAACCTTTTTTCTGTATATAAAGTTGTTGTTAAACCTAAAATAGTTCTGATTTACACATTCTTTAATTACTTTCATCAACTGCTTTTTATACCTGTATTCTCCCATATTATTATCGTTTATTAACTTAATAACTTTATTTACTGTGATATTAGTAAACATGTCCTTAACATCCAGTGATATCAATTTTGTATTTACATTAATGCTAATATTTTCTAATTTTTCTATCAATTTTACATTATTCTCTATGTTGTATTTTGTCCCAAATTCATATTTCTCTTTCAGTACTCTGCTAACTTCCTTTGATAATTTATAAATAGGTGCATTAATAAAAGAAACAATTGGTCTAATTGGTTTTCCTTCTTTATGTATCTTAACCTGACTTTTAAAAGTTGGTGCTGTTGGATTACTTTCAATAAATACTTTTTCTTATTTTCTTCTATAAATGTTATCTGTTTCATCATTTGTTTTATCCTTGACTGGTACTTACTTGTATAATCATACTTTATTTCCTCGTATGGTCTTTCCCTTATAAATTCTTCCGTTTTCTTTATGTATTCTTCCTTACTCATTAGTACCATTGTATTTCCTTTATCCGCCTTCGTAACTATAATATCATTCTTCTTTGTTTTATTCTTTAGTTTAGTTACAGTTGCTTTGATTTTTTGTTCATTCTTTGAATTATACAAACTTTTCTTAAATATTTTGTCTACTACATTCCCTACTTCCCACCTTATTCTTTTTTTATCATTTTCATTTCCTAGTTTTTGTATTATGCTTTCGCATTCAATAATGGTTTTTTCTTTATTTAATTCTGGTGGCGGTGCGTATTTTAAGCCTTTCGCTAACATTTCTTTTTCTTCCGTATTGAAATTTACCTCTGTAAGGTTTATTACTCTTTTTTCATAGTTATTCTTAGAGAGGTGTTCCTTTTTTACTTCGTTCTTTCTTATTAATTTATTTAACTTATCTACCATTTTTTTATTTTTCTTTTCCAATTTCTTTTCTACGTACCCCAAACCAAAATTATATAATATTTCTTCTAACTCTACATACGAGTATATTCTTAATAATTCTATGTGTCTGTCATATAATTCCCTATTATATCTATTGATTAAGCCATAGAATGACCTTATTTCCAGTTTTATCCACAACTTCTCGCTTTGTTCTTTTACTTTTGGCTACACTGTTCTTATTTTTAATTTTAACTTGAGCGTACTTTGGGATGACATTATTATCAAGACATTGTTTATTAAACCATATTTTACTTAAAACCCTCTTCAATTTAACTTTTAACTTAAGATATTTAAAAACTTTACTTACCTTATTGTTGTCGTTTATTACCTCATTGTTGTTGTCCATTACCTGTAGTCGATTGCACATCTTAACAGACGTTTAATGAAGAAATTTGTGTTAGTGGTTGAAATCACATTCGAAATGATCACTGTTGCACACCACTATATAAAAATTATTCCGATTAGTGCTTTCAAGCTTCACAGCTCATCGTCAGATCGGGAATAGACAGGAAATATGTGAAACCCAACCCTTCACCCCTCTCCCCCACCCTGCTCACCTACAACAAACTAAAAATTAATGACCCTTCCCCACCCCCTAAATTCTGTCTCACCATCTGTACAGTTACATATTTTCTAGTAAATTCCTTGTGTTTCAGTGTGTGTGTGTGTGTGTGTGTGTGTGTGTGTGTGTGTGTGTGTGTGTGTGTGTGTGTGTGTGTGTGCATCCTTTTAAACTTACCCTCTTCCTCTCTACACACGTGGTCAGTCACACACCCTTATTTGAAACCATCCAATTAGTACTATGCAATATAATTCTTAATCTTATCTATCTGCCCTCTATTATTTACTTCTTAATCATATTATAAAATATTTCTTCATTATCAAATTTAATTTTAATAATAATTAAATTGTCTAACCCTTTTTCTCTTTCTTTCAATATTTCTAACTCCTCTCTAAGCTTCCTTTCAACTGTGTTATTTACTACTTTTACAATTCCGTATTCTTCCAAAGGATTAACAAACTTATGGTTGTCTTCTATGAAATGTCTTGCATATAACGAATTGGTTGTTCTATTACCTTCTCCACGTTTGTGGTCAGACAACCTGCATACGAATTTTCGTCCTGTCTCCCCTAGGTACACTTTGTTGCAGTCTTTACATTTTAATTTATAAATTCCGCTTTTCTGTAATACTGGAATTTTTTCTATATTCTTATTCCTTATCTTATCAAATACCGTTTCACATTTTTTAATAGCTATATCTACTCCATATTTATTAAAACATTTTATAATTTTTCTAGTATGTGAACCTATGTATGTCGATGACCCTGCATAATTCTTTTGTTCTGGTTCTATTTTAGCTTTTTGTATGTTGACCCTTTTCATAACTTTATCCACTATGTTGGTGCTATAATTATTATTCCTTACAATTCCCTTTATCGTTTTTAACTCCCCATCTTTTGATTCGGTCTCTTTTAAACACTTCTGAGCTCTGTAACAAAAGGAATTGATTGCCGCCATTTTATATCTGTATGGGTGGTAAGACTCTCTTGGTATAATTATATCAGAATACGACTCTTTCCTAAATATCCCAAACTGTAGTTTCTCATTATCTTTAATTTCTATGTTTAAATCTAAGTAATTTATTTGCTTACCTCCTATCTCTTCCTTAAATTGTAAGTTTTTATCCTTATTATTTACCTCCTTTATAAACTCATGCACTTCTTCTATGCTTCCTTCCCAAATTACTAATACATCATCAACGTATCTAGACCATAATTTTATATTGTCTTTATACTTAGTGGAAGTTATTAATTGCTTTTCAAAATCATTCATGTATATTTCAGCAAGAATAGGGGATAATGAAGACCCCATAGGTAAACCTTTTTTCTGTATATAAAACTTGTTGTTAAACCTAAAATAGTTCTGATTTACACATTCTTTAATTACTTTCATCAACTGCTTTTTATACCTGTATTCTCCCATATTATTATCGTTTATTAACTTAATAACTTTATTTACTGTGATATTAGTAAACATGTCCTTAACATCCAGTGATATCAATTTTGTATTTACATTAATGCTAATATTTTCTAATTTTTCTATCAATTTTACATTATTCTCTATGTTGTATTTTGTCCCAAATTCATATTTCTCTTTCAGTACTCTGCTAACTTCCTTTGATAATTTATAAATAGGTGCATTAATAAAAGAAACAATTGGTCTAATTGGTTTTCCTTCTTTATGTATCTTAACCTGACTTTTAAAAGTTGGTGCTGTTGGATTACTTTCCAATAAATACTTTTTCTTATTTTCTTCTATAAATGTTATCTGTTTCATCATTTGTTTTATCCTTGACTGGTACTTACTTGTATAATCATACTTTATTTCCTCGTATGGTCTTTCCCTTATAAATTCTTCCGTTTTCTTTATGTATTCTTCCTTACTCATTAGTACCATTGTATTTCCTTTATCCGCCTTCGTAACTATAATATAATTCTTCTTTGTTTTATTCTTTAGTTTAGTTACAGTTGCTTTGATTTTTTGTTCATTCTTTGAATTATACAAACTTTTCTTAAATATTTTGTCTACTACATTCCCTACTTCCCACCTTATTCTTTTTTTATCATTTTCATTTCCTAGTTTTTGTATTATGCTTTCGCATTCAATAATGGTTTTTTCTTTATTTAATTCTGGTGGCGGTGCGTATTTTAAGCCTTTCGCTAACATTTCTTTTTCTTCCGTATTGAAATTTACCTCTGTAAGGTTTATTACTCTTTTTTCATAGTTATTCTTAGAGAGGTGTTCCTTTTTTACTTCGTTCTTTCTTATTAATTTATTTAACTTATCTACCATTTTTTTATTTTTCTTTTCCAATTTCTTTTCTACGTACCCCAAACCAAAATTATATAATATTTCTTCTAACTCTACATACGAGTATATTCTTAATAATTCTATGTGTCTGTCATATAATTCCCTATTATATCTATTGATTAAGCCATAGAATGACCTTATTTCCAGTTTTATCCACAACTTCTCGCTTTGTTCTTTTACTTTTTTGGCTACACTGTTCTTATTTTTAATTTTAACTTGAGCGTACTTTGGGATGACATTATTATCAAGACATTGTTTATTAAACCATATTTTACTTAAAACCCTCTTCAATTTAACTTTTAACTTAAGATATTTAAAAACTTTACTTACCTTATTGTTGTCGTTTATTACCTCATTGTTGTTGTCCATTACCTGTAGTCGATTGCACATCTTAACAGACGTTTAATGAAGAAATTTGTGTTAGTGGTTGAAATCACATTCGAAATGATCACTGTTGCACACCACTATATAAAAATTATTCCGATTAGCGCTTTCAAGCTTCACAGCTCATCGTCAGATCGGGAATAGACAGGAAATATGTGAAACCCAACCCTTCACCCCTCTCCCCCACCCTGCTCACCTACAACAAACTAAAAATTAATGACCCTTCCCCACCCCCTAAACTCTGTCTCACCATCTGTACAGTTACATATTTTTCTAGTAAATTCCTTGTGTTTCAGTGTGTGTGTGTGTGTGTGTGTGTGTGCATCCTTTTAAACTTACCCTCTTCCTCTCCACACACGTGGTCAGTCACACACCCTTATTTTAAACCATCCAATTAGTACTATGCAATATAATTCTTAATCTTATCTATCTGCCCTCTATTATTTACTTTTTAATCATGTTATAAAATATTTCTTCATTATCAAATTTAATTTTAATAATAATTAAATTGTCTAACCCTTTTTCTCTTTCTTTCAATATTTCTAACTCCTCTCTAAGCTTCCTTTCAACTGTGTTATTTACTACTTTTACAATTCCGTATTCTTCCAAAGGATTAACAAACTTATGGTTGTCTTCTATGAAATGTCTTGCATATAACGAATTGGTTGTTCTATTACCTTCTCCACGTTTGTGGTCAGACAACCTGCATACGAATTTTCGTCCTGTCTCCCCTAGGTACACTTTGTTGCAGTCTTTACATTTTAATTTATAAATTCCGCTTTTGTGTAATACTGGAATTTTTTCTATATTCTTATTCCTTATCTTATCAAATACCGTTTCACATTTTTTAATAGCTATATCTACTCCATATTTATTAAAACATTTTATAATTTTTCTAGTATGTGAACCTATGTATGTCAATGACCCTGCATAATTCTTTTGTTCTGGTTCTATTTTAGCTTTTTGTATGTTGACCCTTTTCATAACTTTATCCACTATGTTGGTGCTATAATTATTATTCCTTACAATTCCCTTTATCGTTTTTAACTCCCCATCTTTTGATTCGGTCTCTTTTAAACACTTCTGAGCTCTGTAACAAAAGGAATTGATTGCCGCCATTTTATATCTGTATGGGTGGTAAGACTCTCTTGGTATAATTATATCAGAATACGACTCTTTCCTAAATATCCCAAACTGTAGTTTCTCATTATCTTTAATTTCTATGTTTAAATCTAAGTAATTTATTTGCTTACCTCCTATCTCTTCCTTAAATTGTAAGTTTTTATCCTTATTATTTACCTCCTTTATAAACTCATGCACTTCTTCTATGCTTCCTTCCCAAATTACTAATACATCATCAACGTATCTAGACCATAATTTTATATTGTCTTTATACTTAGTGGAAGTTATTAATTGCTTTTCAAAATCATTCATGTATATTTCAGCAAGAATAGGGGATAATGAAGACCCCATAGGTAAACCTTTTTTCTGTATATAAAACTTGTTGTTAAACCTAAAATAGTTCTGATTTACACATTCTTTAATTACTTTCATCAACTGCTTTTTATACCTGTATTCTCCCATATTATTATCGTTTATTAACTTAATAACTTTATTTACTGTGATATTAGTAAACATGTCCTTAACATCCAGTGATATCAATTTTGTATTTACATTAATGCTAATATTTTCTAATTTTTCTATCAATTTTACATTGTTCTCTATGTTGTATTTTGTCCCAAATTCATATTTCTCTTTCAGTACTCTGCTAACTTCCTTTGATAATTTATAAATAGGTGCATTAATAAAAGAAACAATTGGTCTAATTGGTTTTCCTTCTTTATGTATCTTAACCTGACTTTTAAAAGTTGGTGCTGTTGGATTACTTTCCAATAAATACTTTTTCTTATTTTCTTCTATAAATGTTATCTGTTTCATCATTTGTTTTATCCTTGACTGGTACTTACTTGTATAATCATACTTTATTTCCTCGTATGGTCTTTCCCTTATAAATTCTTCCGTTTTCTTTATGTATTCTTCCTTACTCATTAGTACCATTGTATTTCCTTTATCCGCCTTCGTAACTATAATATAATTCTTCTTTGTTTTATTCTTTAGTTTAGTTACAGTTGCTTTGATTTTTTGTTCATTCTTTGAATTATACAAACTTTTCTTAAATATTTTGTCTACTACATTGCCTACTTCCCACCTTATTTTTTTTTTATCATTTTCATTTCCTAGTTTTTGTATTATGCTTTCGCATTCAATAATGGTTTTTTCTTTATTTAATTCTGGTGGCGGTGCGTATTTTAAGCCTTTCGCTAACATTTCTTTTTCTTCCGTATTGAAATTTACCTCTGTAAGGTTAGTACTCTTTTTTCATAGTTATTCTTAGAGAGGTGTTCCTTTTTTACTTCGTTCTTTCTTATTAATTTATTTAACTTATCTACAATTTTTTTATTTTTCTTTTCCAATTTCTTTTCTACGTACCCCAAACCAAAATTATATAATATTTCTTCTAACTCTACATACGAGTATATTCTTAATAATTCTATGTGTCTGTCATATAATTCCCTATTATATGTATTGATTAAGCCGTAGAGTGACCTTATTTCCAGTTTTATCCACAACTTCTCGCTTTGTTCTTTTACTTTTTTGGCTACACTGTTCTTATTTTTAATTTTAACTTGAGCGTACTTTGGGATGACATTATTATCAAGACATTGTTTATTAAACCATATTTTACTTAAAACCCTCTTCAATTTAACTTTTAACTTAAGATATTTAAAAACTTTACTTACCTTATTGTTGTCGTTTATTACCTCATTGTTGTTGTCCATTACCTGTAGTCGATTGCACATCTTAACAGACGTTTAATGAAGAAATTTGTGTTAGTGGTTGAAATCACATTCGAAATGATCACTGTTGCACACCACTATATAAAAATTATTCCGATTAGCGCTTTCAAGCTTCACAGCTCATCGTCAGATCGGGAATAGACAGGAAATATGTGAAACCCAACCCTTCACCCCTCTCCCCCACCCTGCTCACCTACAACACACTAAAAATTAATGACCCTTCCCCACCCCCTAAACTCTGTCTCACCATCTGTACAGTTACATATTTTTCTAGTAAATTCCTTGTGTTTCAGTGTGTGTGTGTGTGTGTGTATGTGTGTGTGTGTGTGTGTGTGTGTGTGTGTGTGTGTGTGCATCCTTTTAAACTTACCCTCTTCCTCTCCACACACGTGGTCAGTCACACATCCTTATTTTAAACCATCCAATTAGTACTATGCAATATAATTCTTAATCTTATCTATCTGCCCTCTATTATTTACTTCTTAATCATGTTATAAAATATTTCTTCATTATCAAATTTAATTTTAATAATAATTAAATTGTCTAACCCTTTTTCTCTTTCTTTCAATATTTCTAACTCCTCTCTAAGCTTCCTTTCAACTGTGTTATTTACTACTTTTACAATTCCGTATTCTTCCAAAGGATTAACAAACTTATGGTTGTCTTCTATGAAATGTCTTGCATATAACGAATTGGTTGTTCTATTACCTTCTCCACGTTTGTGGTCAGACAACCTGCATACGAATTTTCGTCCTGTCTCCCCTAGGTACACTTTGTTGCAGTCTTTACATTTTAATTTATAAATTCCGCTTTTCTGTAATACTGGAATTTTTTCTATATTCTTATTCCTTATCTTATCAAATACCGTTTCACATTTTTTAATAGCTATATCTACTCCATATTTATTAAAACATTTTATAATTTTTCTAGTATGTGAACCTATGTATGTCGATGACCCTGCATAATTCTTTTGTTCTGGTTCTATTTTAGCTTTTTGTATGTTGACCCTTTTCATAACTTTATCCACTATGTTGGTGCTATAATTATTATTCCTTACAATTCCCTTTATCGTTTTTAACTCCCCATCTTTTGATTCGGTCTCTTTTAAACACTTCTGAGCTCTGTAACAAAAGGAATTGATTGCCGCCATTTTATATCTGTATGGGTGGTAAGACTCTCTTGGTATAATTATATCAGAATACGACTCTTTCCTAAATATCCCAAACTGTAGTTTCTCATTATCTTTAATTTCTATGTTTAAATCTAAGTAATTTATTTGCTTACCTCCTATCTCTTCCTTAAATTGTAAGTTTTTATCCTTATTATTTACCTCCTTTATAAACTCATGCACTTCTTCTATGCTTCCTTCCCAAATTACTAATACATCATCAACGTATCTAGACCATAATTTTATATTGTCTTTATACTTAGTGGAAGTTATTAATTGCTTTTCAAAATCATTCATGTATATTTCAGCAAGAATAGGGGATAATGAAGACCCCATAGGTAAACCTTTTTTCTGTATATAAAGTTGTTGTTAAACCTAAAATAGTTCTGATTTACACATTCTTTAATTACTTTCATCAACTGCTTTTTATACCTGTATTCTCCCATATTATTATCGTTTATTAACTTAATAACTTTATTTACTGTGATATTAGTAAACATGTCCTTAACATCCAGTGATATCAATTTTGTATTTACATTAATGCTAATATTTTCTAATTTTTCTATCAATTTTACATTATTCTCTATGTTGTATTTTGTCCCAAATTCATATTTCTCTTTCAGTACTCTGCTAACTTCCTTTGATAATTTATAAATAGGTGCATTAATAAAAGAAACAATTGGTCTAATTGGTTTTCCTTCTTTATGTATCTTAACCTGACTTTTAAAAGTTGGTGCTGTTGGATTACTTTCAATAAATACTTTTTCTTATTTTCTTCTATAAATGTTATCTGTTTCATCATTTGTTTTATCCTTGACTGGTACTTACTTGTATAATCATACTTTATTTCCTCGTATGGTCTTTCCCTTATAAATTCTTCCGTTTTCTTTATGTATTCTTCCTTACTCATTAGTACCATTGTATTTCCTTTATCCGCCTTCGTAACTATAATATCATTCTTCTTTGTTTTATTCTTTAGTTTAGTTACAGTTGCTTTGATTTTTTGTTCATTCTTTGAATTATACAAACTTTTCTTAAATATTTTGTCTACTACATTCCCTACTTCCCACCTTATTCTTTTTTTATCATTTTCATTTCCTAGTTTTTGTATTATGCTTTCGCATTCAATAATGGTTTTTTCTTTATTTAATTCTGGTGGCGGTGCGTATTTTAAGCCTTTCGCTAACATTTCTTTTTCTTCCGTATTGAAATTTACCTCTGTAAGGTTTATTACTCTTTTTTCATAGTTATTCTTAGAGAGGTGTTCCTTTTTTACTTCGTTCTTTCTTATTAATTTATTTAACTTATCTACCATTTTTTTATTTTTATTTTCCAATTTCTTTTCTACGTACCCCAAACCAAAATTATATAATATTTCTTCTAACTCTACATACGAGTATATTCTTAATAATTCTATGTGTCTGTCATATAATTCCCTATTATATCTATTGATTAAGCCATAGAATGACCTTATTTCCAGTTTTATCCACAACTTCTCGCTTTGTTCTTTTACTTTTTTGGCTACACTGTTCTTATTTTTAATTTTAACTTGAGCGTACTTTGGGATGACATTATTATCAAGACATTGTTTATTAAACCATATTTTACTTAAAACCCTCTTCAATTTAACTTTTAACTTAAGATATTTAAAAACTTTACTTACCTTATTGTTGTTGTCCATTACCTGTAGTCGATTGCACATCTTAACAGACGTTTAATGAAGAAATTTGTGTTAGTGGTTGAAATCACATTCGAAATGATCACTGTTGCACACCACTATATAAAAATTATTCCGATTAGCGCTTTCAAGCTTCACAGCTCATCGTCAGATCGGGAATAGACAGGAAATATGTGAAACCCAACCCTTCACCCCTCTCCCCCACCCTGCTCACCTACAACAAACTAAAAATTAATGACCCTTCCCCACCCCCTAAACTCTGTCTCACCATCTGTACAGTTACATATTTTCTAGTAAATTCCTTGTGTTTCAGTGTGTGTGTGTGTGTGTGTGTGTGTGTGTGTGTGTGTGTGTGTGTGCATCCTTTTAAACTTACCCTCTTCCTCTCTACACACGTGGTCAGTCACACACCCTTATTTGAAACCATCCAATTAGTACTATGCAATATAATTCTTAATCTTATCTATCTGCCCTCTATTATTTACTTCTTAATCATGTTATAAAATATTTCTTCATTATCAAATTTAATTTTAATAATAATTAAATTGTCTAACCCTTTTTCTCTTTCTTTCAATATTTCTAACTCCTCTCTAAGCTTCCTTTCAACTGTGTTATTTACTACTTTTACAATTCCGTATTCTTCCAAAGGATTAACAAACTTATGGTTGTCTTGTATGAAATGTCTTGCATATAACGAATTGGTTGTTCTATTACCTTCTCCACGTTTGTGGTCAGACAACCTGCATACGAATTTTCGTCCTGTCTCCCCTAGGTACACTTTGTTGCAGTCTTTACATTTTAATTTATAAATTCCGCTTTTCTGTAATACTGGAATTTTTTCTATATTCTTATTCCTTATCTTATCAAATACCGTTTCACATTTTTTAATAGCTATATCTACTCCATATTTATTAAAACATTTTATAATTTTTCTAGTATGTGAACCTATGTATGTCGATGACCCTGCATAATTCTTTTGTTCTGGTTCTATTTTAGCTTTTTGTATGTTGACCCTTTTCATAACTTTATCCACTATGTTGGTGCTATAATTATTATTCCTTACAATTCCCTTTATCGTTTTTAACTCCCCATCTTTTGATTCGGTCTCTTTTAAACACTTCTGAGCTCTGTAACAAAAGGAATTGATTGCCGCCATTTTATATCTGTATGGGTGGTAAGACTCTCTTGGTATAATTATATCAGAATACGACTCTTTCCTAAATATCCCAAACTGTAGTTTCTCATTATCTTTAATTTCTATGTTTAAATCTAAGTAATTTATTTGCTTACCTCCTATCTCTTCCTTAAATTGTAAGTTTTTATCCTTATTATTTACCTCCTTTATAAACTCATGCACTTCTTCTATGCTTCCTTCCCAAATTACTAATACATCATCAACGTATCTAGACCATAATTTTATATTGTCTTTATACTTAGTGGAAGTTATTAATTGCTTTTCAAAATCATTCATGTATATTTCAGCAAGAATAGGGGATAATGAAGACCCCATAGGTAAACCTTTTTTCTGTATATAAAGTTGTTGTTAAACCTAAAATAGTTCTGATTTACACATTCTTTAATTACTTTCATCAACTGCTTTTTATACCTGTATTCTCCCATATTATTATCGTTTATTAACTTAATAACTTTATTTACTGTGATATTAGTAAACATGTCCTTAACATCCAGTGATATCAATTTTGTATTTACATTAATGCTAATATTTTCTAATTTTTCTATCAATTTTACATTATTCTCTATGTTGTATTTTGTCCCAAATTCATATTTCTCTTTCAGTACTCTGCTAACTTCCTTTGATAATTTATAAATAGGTGCATTAATAAAAGAAACAATTGGTCTAATTGGTTTTCCTTCTTTATGTATCTTAACCTGACTTTTAAAAGTTGGTGCTTTTGGATTACTTTCCAATAAATACTTTTTCTTATTTTCTTCTATAAATGTTATCTGTTTCATCATTTGTTTTATCCTTGACTGGTACTTACTTGTATAATCATACTTTATTTCCTCGTATGGTCTTTCCCTTATAAATTCTTCCGTTTTCTTTATGTATTCTTCCTTACTCATTAGTACCATTGTATTTCCTTTATCCGCCTTCGTAACTATAATATCATTCTTCTTTGTTTTATTCTTTAGTTTAGTTACAGTTGCTTTGATTTTTTGTTCATTCTTTGAATTATACAAACTTTTCTTAAATATTTTGTCTACTACATTCCCTACTTCCCACCTTATTCTTTTTTTATCATTTTCATTTCCTAGTTTTTGTATTATGCTTTCGCATTCAATAATGGTTTTTTCTTTATTTAATTCTGGTGGCGGTGCGTATTTTAAGCCTTTCGCTAACATTTCTTTTTCTTCCGTATTGAAATTTACCTCTGTAAGGTTTATTACTCTTTTTTCATAGTTATTCTTAGAGAGGTGTTCCTTTTTTACTTCGTTCTTTCTTATTAATTTATTTAACTTATCTACCATTTTTTTATTTTTCTTTTCCAATTTCTTTTCTACGTACCCCAAACCAAAATTATATAATATTTCTTCTAACTCTACATACGAGTATATTCTTAATAATTCTATGTGTCTGTCATATAATTCCCTATTATATCTATTGATTAAGCCATAGAATGACCTTATTTCCAGTTTTATCCACAACTTCTCGCTTTGTTCTTTTACTTTTTTGGCTACACTGTTCTTATTTTTAATTTTAACTTGAGCGTACTTTGGGATGACATTATTATCAAGACATTGTTTATTAAACCATATTTTACTTAAAACCCTCTTCAATTTAACTTTTAACTTAAGATATTTAAAAACTTTACTTACCTTATTGTTGTCGTTTATTACCTCATTGTTGTTGTCCATTACCTGTAGTCGATTGCACATCTTAACAGACGTTTAATGAAGAAATTTGTGTTAGTGGTTGAAATCACATTCGAAATGATCACTGTTGCACACCACTATATAAAAATTATTCCGATTAGCGCTTTCAAGCTTCACAGCTCATCGTCAGATCGGGAATAGACAGGAAATATGTGAAACCCAACCCTTCACCCCTCTCCCCCACCCTGCTCACCTACAACAAACTAAAAATTAATGACCCTTCCCCACCCCCTAAACTCTGTCTCACCATCTGTACAGTTACATATTTTTCTAGTAAATTCCTTGTGTTTCAGTGTGTGTGTGTGTGTGTGTGTGTGTGTGTGTGTGTGTGTGTGTGTGTGTGTGTGTGTGTGTGTGCATCCTTTTAAACTTACCCTCTTCCTCTCCACACACGTGGTCAGTCACACACCCTTATTTTAAACCATCCAATTAGTACTATGCAATATAATTCTTAATCTTATCTATCTGCCCTCTATTATTTACTTCTTAATCATGTTATAAAATATTTCTTCATTATCAAATTTAATTTTAATAATACAGTAAAGCCCCGGTTAACCGAACTCGGGTCAACCGAAACCCGGGTTATCCTAAATGCCTCTGAAAATCGCAAATCCAAAAAATAATACAGTACTGTACTGCACGGAAATAATTCGAGGGCGAGAGTGTGCTGGGCTATGGCTAGCGGGGAGAGGTGAACGCCCGACCTTGAGTTGCTTCCCCAGCCACTGGCTCACCAGTCGAAATATAGCTACACTGCCAACTCTCCAACCCCTCCCAAGACCATGACGCCCGCATCAGTCACTAGCTGTCAACACACAAGTGCGGATCTGGATACAATAGTGCCTTCAAGTGGTTGTTTATTTCCGTTGCGTGTGTATTTTTGTGCTATGGCGACTAAGCGGAAGCGTGTTGTGACTACTTTCGCTGATAAATTAGCTGCTATCAAAGAAGTTGAAAAAGGAAGTTTATTGAAAACTGTTGCGTCTAATTACGGAGTTGGTGTTTCTACCGTTTCAGAATTGGTGAAGTCTAAATCTAAATTTCTAGAGCAAGCTGTGAAAAATCCTCATAGAAAAACACTGAAAACATCCGACTTTGAAAAAGTAGGCGAAGCTCTTTATCTTTGGTTCACCCAACAACGAGAAAAAGGCATGCCTTTGACTGGCCCGATACTGCAAGAAAAAGCTAAAATGTTAGCTGAGTTGAGGAAGGAAAAGATTTTTGTGCAAGCTCTGGGTGGTTAGACAGGTTTAAAAACAGATACAGCATTCGGCAATTGAATGTATGTGGAGAAAAGTTATCTGCAGACCCAGACGCGGTTGCTGTTTTCAAAACAGAGTTTGAAGATTACACCCAAGGCTACACTAAGGACCAAATTTACAATGCCAATGAAACGGGTGTTAATTTCAAGATGTTGCCTACAAAATCCTTAGCTTCCTCAAAAGAAACGTCTGCCCCAGGACACAAAATGCAAAAAGAACGGATAACTGTTCTTTTGGCATCAAACGCTTCTGGCACACATAGACTGCCCCCAATGTGTATCGGGAAGTCGAAAAAACCTCGGGCCTTGAAGGATGTTGCCCGAAATGCGCTACCAGTTTTTTATAGAGCCCAAAAAAGTTCTTGGATGTCTTGTGAACTCTTTGCTGAATGGTTTAGTGATCAGTTTGTACCGAAAGTTGAAAAGTTTTTAACTGAAAAAGGTCTGCCTAAAAAAGCGATCTTATTAATTGACAATGCGCCTACTCATCCTTGCGAGTTAAAAAGTGGCGATATTGTTGTGCGTTTCCTTCCCCCAAATGTTACCAGTCTAATTCAGCCACTGGATCAGGGCGTAATAGCGACATTTAAACGGCACTACCGTGGGCTATTTTTGAGAACCATCCTGCAAGATAGTGACATGCAAAACAAAAACATGAATGAAGCGCTGAAGGCAGTAAATATGAAACACGTAATTTATTGGTGTGCGCAAGCCTGGGATAATGTGAAAGCAGAAACTCTTCAAAGGTGCTGGAGCAAACTGTATGGTGGGCTTGAAGGAGACGACTCAGAAAATTTTGAAAACTTGACAGAAATGGTAAAAAGAATTCCCGGATGCGAAGACATGGATACGTGCGAGGTGGATGAATGGGTTGTCGCGGACGATTCGCAAGAAATCACGGACCAAGAAATTGTAGAAACAGTGTTGCAGTCAAATGCTGACGCGATCGAAGAGACCGAAGTAGATGACGTGGATGACGGAGTGAGAGCTGACGATGGTTTTCGAGCACTAGAGGTAAGCCTAAATTAAGAATTTGTTATCTTTCAAAAACCTACTGGGTATAGTATAACACAAAAATTACAGTACAGTACATGTGTTGTTGTTAGGTTGCCCTAAGATTTGTTGAACAATGCAGTGAGTCAACGCCGGCTGACGTCCTTCTAATGAAAGGATGGCGGGACATCGCTGCTCGAAAACGTTGGGAGGGACGCAAGAAACAAACAAAAATTACTGAGTTTTTTAAATGAGTAGTAATTCATATGCTCCAAACTATTAAGTACAGTACAGTCATCCCCCGAGATACATAACACGCGACTTACGTAAATTCGCAGTTACGTAAAATGAAAATTTCAAAAAATGGAAAAATTTTTGAGTAGAGTAACATACAATTTTACAAAGAATTACTGTACTGTATTCTATTTCAAGCATGCAATACTGTACCTTGTAGCGACTGCGTCAATATTCACTCTCACTCTCTCTTTGTAAACAAACACACACACACTCTCTCTTACTTTATTGCTCTGCTAATCCTTTACTTTTCGGTCTAAGCACGAAAGCAAGCGTACCGGGCACTCTTTCTCGGAAACTTCTTCTACTCAGTGAAGGTTGAGCAGCGGAACCGAGCACATGTTTATCGCTCGTTTTTCTAGATGTATTGTTTCACGTCATTAGTGTAGCTTGCCGCGAGTGATTTGTTCATACTCATGTATGTACGTACATACCCATACATATGTCTGTATAATATATAAGTACGTAGGTACACTTAAGCAATGTTCAAATTCGACTTACGTAAAATTAGAGTTACGCAAAAGTCTACGGTCCGCATTAATTACGTATCTCGGGGGATGACTGTATACTGTATATTGATGTACTGTAATCCTAAAAATGTAATTTTAACTTTAATAAAGAACATAAGTGTAGCCTACAAAGAGATTTTTGAATTCGTTTGACCTTCAAAACCATTAAAAAATACGTACTGTAATTACAATACAAAATACTGTAGTATTAGATGTTCATGGCTTAACCGAAAAAATTGTTATCCGAAACGGCTTCCCCCCCTTTAGTTCGGTTAACCGGGGTTTTACTGTAATTAAATTGTCTAACCCTTTTTCTCTTTCTTTCAATATTTCTAACTCCTCTCTAAGCTTCCTTTCAACTGTGTTATTTACTACTTTTACAATTCCGTATTCTTCCAAAGGATTAACAAACTTATGGTTGTCTTCTATGAAATGTCTTGCATATAACGAATTGGTTGTTCTATTACCTTCTCCACGTTTGTGGTCAGACAACCTGCATACGAATTTTCGTCCTGTCTCCCCTAGGTACACTTTGTTGCAGTCTTTACATTTTAATTTATAAATTCCGCTTTTGTGTAATACTGGAATTTTTTCTATATTCTTATTCCTTATCTTATCAAATACCGTTTCACATTTTTTAATAGCTATATCTACTCCATATTTATTAAAACATTTTATAATTTTTCTAGTATGTGAACCTATGTATGTCAATCACCCTGCATAATTCTTTTGTTCTGGTTCTATTTTAGCTTTTTGTATGTTGACCCTTTTCATAACTTTATCCACTATGTTGGTGCTATAATTATTATTCCTTACAATTCCCTTTATCGTTTTTAACTCCCCATCTTTTGATTCGGTCTCTTTTAAACACTTCTGAGCTCTGTAACAAAAGGAATTGATTGCCGCCATTTTATATCTGTATGGGTGGTAAGACTCTCTTGGTATAATTATATCAGAATACGACTCTTTCCTAAATATCCCAAACTGTAGTTTCTCATTATCTTTAATTTCTATGTTTAAATCTAAGTAATTTATTTGCTTACCTCCTATCTCTTCCTTAAATTGTAAGTTTTTATCCTTATTATTTACCTCCTTTATAAACTCATGCACTTCTTCTATGCTTCCTTCCCAAATTACTAATACATCATCAACGTATCTAGACCATAATTTTATATTGTCTTTATACTTAGTGGAAGTTATTAATTGCTTTTCAAAATCATTCATGTATATTTCAGCAAGAATAGGGGATAATGAAGACCCCATAGGTAAACCTTTTTTCTGTATATAAAACTTGTTGTTAAACCTAAAATAGTTCTGATTTACACATTCTTTAATTACTTTCATCAACTGCTTTTTATACCTGTATTCTCCCATATTATTATCGTTTATTAACTTAATAACTTTATTTACTGTGATATTAGTAAACATGTCCTTAACATCCAGTGATATCAATTTTGTATTTACATTAATGCTAATATTTTCTAATTTTTCTATCAATTTTACGTTATTCTCTATGTTGTATTTTGTCCCAAATTCATATTTCTCTTTCAGTACTCTGCTAACTTCCTTTGATAATTTATAAATAGGTGCATTAATAAAAGAAACAATTGGTCTAATTGGTTTTCCTTCTTTATGTATCTTAACCTGACTTTTAAAAGTTGGTGCTTTTGGATTATTTTCCAATAAATACTTTTTCTTATTTTCTTCTATAAATGTTATCTGTTTCATCATTTGTTTTATCCTTGACTGGTACTTACTTGTATAATCATACATTATTTCCTCGTATGGTCTTTCCCTTATAAATTCTTCCGTTTTCTTTATGTATTCTTCCTTACTCATTAGTACCATTGTATTTCCTTTATCCGCCTTCGTAACTATAATATAATTCTTCTTTGTTTTATTCTTTAGTTTAGTTACAGTTGCTTTGATTTTTTGTTCATTCTTTGAATTATACAAATTTTTCTTAAATATTTTGTCTACTACATTCCCTACTTCCCACCTTATTCTTTTTTTATCATTTTCATTTCCTAGTTTTTGTATTATGCTTTCGCATTCAATAATGGTTTTTTCTTTATTTAATTCTGGTGGCGGTGCGTATTTTAAGCCTTTCGCTAACATTTCTTTTTCTTCCGTATTGAAATTTACCTCTGTAAGGTTTATTACTCTTTTTTCATAGTTATTCTTAGAGAGGTGTTCCTTTTTTACGTCGTTCTTTCTTATTAATTTATTTAACTTATCTACCATTTTTTTATTTTTCTTTTCCAATTTCTTTTCTACGTACCCCAAACCAAAATTATATAATATTTCTTCTAACTCTACATACGAGTATATTCTTAATAATTCTATGTGTCTGTCATATAATTCCCTATTATATCTATTGATTAAGCCATAGAGTGACCTTATTTCCAGTTTTATCCACAACTTCTCGCTTTGTTCTTTTACTTTTTTGGCTACACTGTTCTTATTTTTAATTTTAACTTGAGCGTACTTTGGGATGACATTATTATCAAGACATTGTTTATTAAACCATATTTTACTTAAAACCCTCTTCAATTTAACTTTTAACTTAAGATATTTAAAAACTTTACTTACCTTATTGTTGTCGTTTATTACCTCATTGTTGTTGTCCATTACCTGTAGTCGATTGCACATCTTAACAGACGTTTAATGAAGAAATTTGTGTTAGTGGTTGAAATCGCATTCGAAATGATCACTGTTGCACACCACTATATAAAAATTATTCCGATTAGCGCTTTCAAGCTTCACAGCTCATCGTCAGATCGGGAATAGGCAGGAAATATGTGGAACCCAACCCTTCACCCCTCTCCCCCACCCTGCTCACCTACAACAAACTAAAAATTAATGACCCTTCCCCACCCCCTAAACTCTGTCTCACCATCTGTACAGTTACATATTTTTCTAGTAAATTCCTTGTGTTTCAGTGTGTGTGTGTGTGTGTGTGCATCCTTTTAAACTTACCCTCTTCCTCTTCACACACGTGGTCAGTCACACACCCTTATTTTAAACCATCCAATTAGTACTATGCAATATAATTCTTAATCTTATCTATCTGCCCTCTATTATTTACTTCTTAATCATGTTATAAAATATTTCTTCATTATCAAATTTAATTTTAATAATAATTAAATTGTCTAACCCTTTTTCTCTTTCTTTCAATATTTCTAACTCCTCTCTAAGCTTCCTTTCAACTGTGTTATTTACTACTTTTACAATTCCGTATTCTTCCAAAGGATTAACAAACTTATGGTTGTCTTCTATGAAATGTCTTGCATATAACGAATTGGTTGTTCTATTACCTTCTCCACATTTGTGGTCAGACAACCTGCATACGAATTTTTGTCCTGTCTCCCCTAGGTACACTTTGTTGCAGTCTTTACATTTTAATTTATAAATTCCGCTTTTCTGTAATACTGGAATTTTTTCTATATTCTTATTCCTTATCTTATCAAATACCGTTTCACATTTTTTAATAGCTATATCTACTCCATATTTATTAAAACATTTTATAATTTTTCTAGTATGTGAACCTATGTATGTCAATGACCCTGCATAATTCTTTTGTTCTGGTTCTATTTTAGCTTTTTGTATGTAGACCCTTTTCATAACTTTATCCACTATGTTGGTGCTATAATTATTATTCCTTACAATTCCCTTTATCGTTTTTAACTCCCCATCTTTTGATTCGGTCTCTTTTAAACACTTCTGAGCTCTGTAACAAAAGGAATTGATTGCCGCCATTTTATATCTGTATGGGTGGTAAGACTCTCTTGGTATAATTATATCAGAATACGACTCTTTCCTAAATATCCCAAACTGTAGTTTCTCATTATCTTTAATTTCTATGTTTAAATCTAAGTAATTTATTTGCTTACCTCCTATCTCTTCCTTAAATTGTAAGTTTTTATCCTTATTATTTACCTCCTTTATAAACTCATGCACTTCTTCTATGCTTCCTTCCCAAATTACTAATACATCATCAACGTATCTAGACCATAATTTTATATTGTCTTTATACTTAGTGGAAGTTATTAATTGCTTTTCAAAATCATTCATGTATATTTCAGCAAGAATAGGGGATAATGAAGACCCCATAGGTAAACCTTTTTTCTGTATATAAAACTTGTTGTTAAACCTAAAATAGTTCTGATTTACACATTCTTTAATTACTTTCATCAACTGCTTTTTATACCTGTATTCTCCCATATTATTATCGTTTATTAACTTAATAACTTTATTTACTGTGATATTAGTAAACATGTCCTTAACATCCAGTGATATCAATTTTGTATTTACATTAATGCTAATATTTTCTAATTTTTCTATCAATTTTACGTTATTCTCTATGTTGTATTTTGTCCCAAATTCATATTTCTCTTTCAGTACTCTGCTAACTTCCTTTGATAATTTATAAATAGGTGCATTAATAAAAGAAACAATTGGTCTAATTGGTTTTCCTTCTTTATGTATCTTAACCTGACTTTTAAAAGTTGGTGCTTTTGGATTACTTTCCAATAAATACTTTTTCTTATTTTCTTCTATAAATGTTATCTGTTTCATCATTTGTTTTATCCTTGACTGGTACTTACTTGTATAATCATACATTATTTCCTCGTATGGTCTTTCCCTTATAAATTCTTCCGTTTTCTTTATGTATTCTTCCTTACTCATTAGTACCATTGTATTTCCTTTATCCGCCTTCGTAACTATAATATCATTCTTCTTTGTTTTATTCTTTAGTTTAGTTACAGTTGCTTTGATTTTTTGTTCATTCTTTGAATTATACAAATTTTTCTTAAATATTTTGTCTACTACATTCCCTACTTCCCACCTTATTCTTTTTTTATCATTTTCATTTCCTAGTTTTTGTATTATGCTTTCGCATTCAATAATGGTTTTTTCTTTATTTAATTCTGGTGGCGGTGCGTATTTTAAGCCTTTCGCTAACATTTCTTTTTCTTCCGTATTGAAATTTACCTCTGTAAGGTTTATTACTCTTTTTTCATAGTTATTCTTAGAGAGGTGTTCCTTTTTTACTTCGTTCTTTCTTATTAATTTATTTAACTTATCTACCATTTTTTTATTTTTCTTTTCCAATTTCTTTTCTACGTACCCCAAACCAAAATTATATAATATTTCTTCTAACTCTACATACGAGTATATTCTTAATAATTCTATGTGTCTGTCATATAATTCCCTATTATATCTATTGATTAAGCCATAGAGTGACCTTATTTCCAGTTTTATCCACAACTTCTCGCTTTGTTCTTTTACTTTTTTGGCTACACTGTTCTTATTTTTAATTTTAACTTGAGCGTACTTTGGGATGACATTATTATCAAGACATTGTTTATTAAACCATATTTTACTTAAAACCCTCTTCAATTTAACTTTTAACTTAAGATATTTAAAAACTTTACTTACCTTATTGTTGTCGTTTATTACCTCATTGTTGTTGTCCATTACCTGTACTCGATTGCACATCTTAACAGACGTTTAATGAAGAAATTTGTGTTAGTGGTTGAAATCGCATTCGAAATGATCACTGTTGCACACCACTATATAAAAATTATTCCGATTAGCGCTTTCAAGCTTCACAGCTCATCGTCAGATCGGGAATAGACAGGAAATATGTGGAACCCAACCCTTCACCCCTCTCCCCCACCCTGCTCACCTACAACAAACTAAAAATTAATGACCCTTCCCCACCCCCTAAACTCTGTCTCACCATCTGTACAGTTACATATTTTTCTAGTAAATTCCTTGTGTTTCAGTGTGTGTGTGTGTGTGTGCATCCTTTTAAACTTACCCTCTTCCTCTCCACACACGTGGTCAGTCACACACCCTTATTTTAAACCATCCAATTAGTACTATGCAATATAATTCTTAATCTTATCTATCTGCCCTCTATTATTTACTTCTTAATCATGTTATAAAATATTTCTTCATTATCAAATTTAATTTTAATAATAATTAAATTGTCTAACCCTTTTTCTCTTTCTTTCAATATTTCTAACTCCTCTCTAAGCTTCCTTTCAACTGTGTTATTTACTACTTTTACAATTCCGTATTCTTCCAAAGGATTAACAAACTTATGGTTGTCTTCTATGAAATGTCTTGCATATAACGAATTGGTTGTTCTATTACCTTCTCCACATTTGTGGTCAGACAACCTGCATACGAATTTTTGTCCTGTCTCCCCTAGGTACACTTTGTTGCAGTCTTTACATTTTAATTTATAAATTCCGCTTTTCTGTAATACTGGAATTTTTTCTATATTCTTATTCCTTATCTTATCAAATACCGTTTCACATTTTTTAATAGCTATATCTACTCCATATTTATTAAAACATTTTATAATTTTTCTAGTATGTGAACCTATGTATGTCAATGACCCTGCATAATTCTTTTGTTCTGGTTCTATTTTAGCTTTTTGTATGTAGACCCTTTTCATAACTTTATCCACTATGTTGGTGCTATAATTATTATTCCTTACAATTCCCTTTATCGTTTTTAACTCCCCATCTTTTGATTCGGTCTCTTTTAAACACTTCTGAGCTCTGTAACAAAAGGAATTGATTGCCGCCATTTTATATCTGTATGGGTGGTAAGACTCTCTTGGTATAATTATATCAGAATACGACTCTTTCCTAAATATCCCAAACTGTAGTTTCTCATTATCTTTAATTTCTATGTTTAAATCTAAGTAATTTATTTGCTTACCTCCTATCTCTTCCTTAAATTGTAAGTTTTTATCCTTATTATTTACCTCCTTTATAAACTCATGCACTTCTTCTATGCTTCCTTCCCAAATTACTAATACATCATCAACGTATCTAGACCATAATTTTATATTGTCTTTATACTTAGTGGAAGTTATTAATTGCTTTTCAAAATCATTCATGTATATTTCAGCAAGAATAGGGGATAATGAAGACCCCATAGGTAAACCTTTTTTCTGTATATAAAACTTGTTGTTAAACCTAAAATAGTTCTGATTTACACATTCTTTAATTACTTTCATCAACTGCTTTTTATACCTGTATTCTCCCATATTATTATCGTTTATTAACTTAATAACTTTATTTACTGTGATATTAGTAAACATGTCCTTAACATCCAGTGATATCAATTTTGTATTTACATTAATGCTAATATTTTCTAATTTTTCTATCAATTTTACGTTATTCTCTATGTTGTATTTTGTCCCAAATTCATATTTCTCTTTCAGTACTCTGCTAACTTCCTTTGATAATTTATAAATAGGTGCATTAATAAAAGAAACAATTGGTCTAATTGGTTTTCCTTCTTTATGTATCTTAACCTGACTTTTAAAAGTTGGTGCTTTTGGATTACTTTCCAATAAATACTTTTTCTTATTTTCTTCTATAAATGTTATCTGTTTCATCATTTGTTTTATCCTTGACTGGTACTTACTTGTATAATCATACATTATTTCCTCGTATGGTCTTTCCCTTATAAATTCTTCCGTTTTCTTTATGTATTCTTCCTTACTCATTAGTACCATTGTATTTCCTTTATCCGCCTTCGTAACTATAATATCATTCTTCTTTGTTTTATTCTTTAGTTTAGTTACAGTTGCTTTGATTTTTTGTTCATTCTTTGAATTATACAAATTTTTCTTAAATATTTTGTCTACTACATTCCCTACTTCCCACCTTATTCTTTTTTTATCATTTTCATTTCCTAGTTTTTGTATTATGCTTTCGCATTCAATAATGGTTTTTTCTTTATTTAATTCTGGTGGCGGTGCGTATTTTAAGCCTTTCGCTAACATTTCTTTTTCTTCCGTATTGAAATTTACCTCTGTAAGGTTTATTACTCTTTTTTCATAGTTATTCTTAGAGAGGTGTTCCTTTTTTACTTCGTTCTTTCTTATTAATTTATTTAACTTATCTACCATTTTTTTATTTTTCTTTTCCAATTTCTTTTCTACGTACCCCAAACCAAAATTATATAATATTTCTTCTAACTCTACATACGAGTATATTCTTAATAATTCTATGTGTCTGTCATATAATTCCCTATTATATCTATTGATTAAGCCATAGAGTGACCTTATTTCCAGTTTTATCCACAACTTCTCGCTTTGTTCTTTTACTTTTTTGGCTACACTGTTCTTATTTTTAATTTTAACTTGAGCGTACTTTGGGATGACATTATTATCAAGACATTGTTTATTAAACCATATTTTACTTAAAACCCTCTTCAATTTAACTTTTAACTTAAGATATTTAAAAACTTTACTTACCTTATTGTTGTCGTTTATTACCTCATTGTTGTTGTCCATTACCTGTAGTCGATTGCACATCTTAACAGACGTTTAATGAAGAAATTTGTGTTAGTGGTTGAAATCACATTCGAAATGATCACTGTTGCACACCACTATATAAAAATTATTCCGATTAGCGCTTTCAAGCTTCACAGCTCATCGTCAGATCGGGAATAGACAGGAAATATGTGGAACCCAACCCTTCACCCCTCTCCCCCACCCTGCTCACCTACAACAAACTAAAAATTAATGACCCTTCCCCACCCCCTAAACTCTGTCTCACCATCTGTACAGTTACATATTTTTCTAGTAAATTCCTTGTGTTTCAGTGTGTGTGTGTGTGTGTGTGTGTGTGTGTGTGCATCCTTTTAAACTTACCCTCTTCCTCTCCACACACGTGGTCAGTCACACACCCTTATTTTAAACCATCCAATTAGTACTATGCAATATAATTCTTAATCTTATCTATCTGCCCTCTATTATTTACTTCTTAATCATGTTATAAAATATTTCTTCATTATCAAATTTAATTTTAATAATAATTAAATTGTCTAACCCTTTTTCTCTTTCTTTCAATATTTCTATCTCCTCTCTAAGCTTCCTTTCAACTGTGTTATTTACTACTTTTACAATTCCGTATTCTTCCAAAGGATTAACAAACTTATGGTTGTCTTCTATGAAATGTCTTGCATATAACGAATTGGTTGTTCTATTACCTTCTCCACATTTGTGGTCAGACAACCTGCATACGAATTTTTGTCCTGTCTCCCCTAGGTACACTTTGTTGCAGTCTTTACATTTTAATTTATAAATTCCGCTTTTCTGTAATACTGGAATTTTTTCTATATTCTTATTCCTTATCTTATCAAATACCGTTTCACATTTTTTAATAGCTATATCTACTCCATATTTATTAAAACATTTTATAATTTTTCTAGTATGTGAACCTATGTATGTCAATGACCCTGCATAATTCTTTTGTTCTGGTTCTATTTTAGCTTTTTGTATGTAGACCCTTTTCATAACTTTATCCACTATGTTGGTGCTATAATTATTATTCCTTACAATTCCCTTTATCGTTTTTAACTCCCCATCTTTTGATTCGGTCTCTTTTAAACACTTCTGAGCTCTGTAACAAAAGGAATTGATTGCCGCCATTTTATATCTGTATGGGTGGTAAGACTCTCTTGGTATAATTATATCAGAATACGACTCTTTCCTAAATATCCCAAACTGTAGTTTCTCATTATCTTTAATTTCTATGTTTAAATCTAAGTAATTTATTTGCTTACCTCCTATCTCTTCCTTAAATTGTAAGTTTTTATCCTTATTATTTACCTCCTTTATAAACTCATGCACTTCTTCTATGCTTCCTTCCCAAATTACTAATACATCATCAACGTATCTAGACCATAATTTTATATTGTCTTTATACTTAGTGGAAGTTATTAATTGCTTTTCAAAATCATTCATGTATATTTCAGCAAGAATAGGGGATAATGAAGACCCCATAGGTAAACCTTTTTTCTGTATATAAAACTTGTTGTTAAACCTAAAATAGTTCTGATTTACACATTCTTTAATTACTTTCATCAACTGCTTTTTATACCTGTATTCTCCCATATTATTATCGTTTATTAACTTAATAACTTTATTTACTGTGATATTAGTAAACATGTCCTTAACATCCAGTGATATCAATTTTGTATTTACATTAATGCTAATATTTTCTAATTTTTCTATCAATTTTACGTTATTCTCTATGTTGTATTTTGTCCCAAATTCATATTTCTCTTTCAGTACTCTGCTAACTTCCTTTGATAATTTATAAATAGGTGCATTAATAAAAGAAACAATTGGTCTAATTGGTTTTCCTTCTTTATGTATCTTAACCTGACTTTTAAAAGTTGGTGCTTTTGGATTACTTTCCAATAAATACTTTTTCTTATTTTCTTCTATAAATGTTATCTGTTTCATCATTTGTTTTATCCTTGACTGGTACTTACTTGTATAATCATACATTATTTCCTCGTATGGTCTTTCCCTTATAAATTCTTCCGTTTTCTTTATGTATTCTTCCTTACTCATTAGTACCATTGTATTTCCTTTATCCGCCTTCGTAACTATAATATCATTCTTCTTTGTTTTATTCTTTAGTTTAGTTACAGTTGCTTTGATTTTTTGTTCATTCTTTGAATTATACAAATTTTTCTTAAATATTTTGTCTACTACATTCCCTACTTCCCACCTTATTCTTTTTTTATCATTTTCATTTCCTAGTTTTTGTATTATGCTTTCGCATTCAATAATGGTTTTTTCTTTATTTAATTCTGGTGGCGGTGCGTATTTTAAGCCTTTCGCTAACATTTCTTTTTCTTCCGTATTGAAATTTACCTCTGTAAGGTTTATTACTCTTTTTTCATAGTTATTCTTAGAGAGGTGTTCCTTTTTTACTTCGTTCTTTCTTATTAATTTATTTAACTTATCTACCATTTTTTTATTTTTCTTTTCCAATTTCTTTTCTACGTACCCCAAACCAAAATTATATAATATTTCTTCTAACTCTACATACGAGTATATTCTTAATAATTCTATGTGTCTGTCATATAATTCCCTATTATATCTATTGATTAAGCCATAGAGTGACCTTATTTCCAGTTTTATCCACAACTTCTCGCTTTGTTCTTTTACTTTTTTGGCTACACTGTTCTTATTTTTAATTTTAACTTGAGCGTACTTTGGGATGACATTATTATCAAGACATTGTTTATTAAACCATATTTTACTTAAAACCCTCTTCAATTTAACTTTTAACTTAAGATATTTAAAAACTTTACTTACCTTATTGTTGTCGTTTATTACCTCATTGTTGTTGTCCATTACCTGTAGTCGATTGCACATCTTAACAGACGTTTAATGAAGAAATTTGTGTTAGTGGTTGAAATCACATTCGAAATGATCACTGTTGCACACCACTATATAAAAATTATTCCGATTAGCGCTTTCAAGCTTCACAGCTCATCGTCAGATCGGGAATAGACAGGAAATATGTGGAACCCAACCCTTCACCCCTCTCCCCCACCCTGCTCACCTACAACAAACTAAAAATTAATGACCCTTCCCCACCCCCTAAACTCTGTCTCACCATCTGTACAGTTACATATTTTTCTAGTAAATTCCTTGTGTTTCAGTGTGTGTGTGTGTGTGTGCATCCTTTTAAACTTACCCTCTTCCTCTCCACACACGTGGTCAGTCACACACCCTTATTTTAAACCATCCAATTAGTACTATGCAATATAATTCTTAATCTTATCTATCTGCCCTCTATTATTTACTTCTTAATCATGTTATAAAATATTTCTTCATTATCAAATTTAATTTTAATAATAATTAAATTGTCTAACCCTTTTTCTCTTTCTTTCAATATTTCTAACTCCTCTCTAAGCTTCCTTTCAACTGTGTTATTTACTACTTTTACAATTCCGTATTCTTCCAAAGGACTAACAAACTTATGGTTGTCTTCTATGAAATGTCTTGCATATAACGAATTGGTTGTTCTATTACCTTCTCCACATTTGTGGTCAGACAACCTGCATACGAATTTTTGTCCTGTCTCCCCTAGGTACACTTTGTTGCAGTCTTTACATTTTAATTTATAAATTCCGCTTTTCTGTAATACTGGAATTTTTTCTATATTCTTATTCCTTATCTTATCAAATACCGTTTCACATTTTTTAATAGCTATATCTACTCCATATTTATTAAAACATTTTATAATTTTTCTAGTATGTGAACCTATGTATGTCAATGACCCTGCATAATTCTTTTGTTCTGGTTCTATTTTAGCTTTTTGTATGTAGACCCTTTTCATAACTTTATCCACTATGTTGGTGCTATAATTATTATTCCTTACAATTCCCTTTATCGTTTTTAACTCCCCATCTTTTGATTCGGTCTCTTTTAAACACTTCTGAGCTCTGTAACAAAAGGAATTGATTGCCGCCATTTTATATCTGTATGGGTGGTAAGACTCTCTTGGTATAATTATATCAGAATACGACTCTTTCCTAAATATCCCAAACTGTAGTTTCTCATTATCTTTAATTTCTATGTTTAAATCTAAGTAATTTATTTGCTTACCTCCTATCTCTTCCTTAAATTGTAAGTTTTTATCCTTATTATTTACCTCCTTTATAAACTCATGCACTTCTTCTATGCTTCCTTCCCAAATTACTAATACATCATCAACGTATCTAGACCATAATTTTATATTGTCTTATACTTAGTGGAAGTTATTAATTGCTTTTCAAAATCATTCATGTATATTTCAGCAAGAATAGGGGATAATGAAGACCCCATAGGTAAACCTTTTTTCTGTATATAAAACTTGTTGTTAAACCTAAAATAGTTCTGATTTACACATTCTTTAATTACTTTCATCAACTGCTTTTTATACCTGTATTCTCCCATATTATTATCGTTTATTAACTTAATAACTTTATTTACTGTGATATTAGTAAACATGTCCTTAACATCCAGTGATATCAATTTTGTATTTACATTAATGCTAATATTTTCTAATTTTTCTATCAATTTTACGTTATTCTCTATGTTGTATTTTGTCCCAAATTCATATTTCTCTTTCAGTACTCTGCTAACTTCCTTTGATAATTTATAAATAGGTGCATTAATAAAAGAAACAATTGGTCTAATTGGTTTTCCTTCTTTATGTATCTTAACCTGACTTTTAAAAGTTGGTGCTTTTGGATTACTTTCCAATAAATACTTTTTCTTATTTTCTTCTATAAATGTTATCTGTTTCATCATTTGTTTTATCCTTGACTGGTACTTACTTGTATAATCATACATTATTTCCTCGTATGGTCTTTCCCTTATAAATTCTTCCGTTTTCTTTATGTATTCTTCCTTACTCATTAGTACCATTGTATTTCCTTTATCCGCCTTCGTAACTATAATATCATTCTTCTTTGTTTTATTCTTTAGTTTAGTTACAGTTGCTTTGATTTTTTGTTCATTCTTTGAATTATACAAATTTTTCTTAAATATTTTGTCTACTACATTCCCTACTTCCCACCTTATTCTTTTTTTATCATTTTCATTTCCTAGTTTTTGTATTATGCTTTCGCATTCAATAATGGTTTTTTCTTTATTTAATTCTGGTGGCGGTGCGTATTTTAAGCCTTTCGCTAACATTTCTTTTTCTTCCGTATTGAAATTTACCTCTGTAAGGTTTATTACTCTTTTTTCATAGTTATTCTTAGAGAGGTGTTCCTTTTTTACTTCGTTCTTTCTTATTAATTTATTTAACTTATCTACCATTTTTTTATTTTTCTTTTCCAATTTCTTTTCTACGTACCCCAAACCAAAATTATATAATATTTCTTCTAACTCTACATACGAGTATATTCTTAATAATTCTATGTGTCTGTCATATAATTCCCTATTATATCTATTGATTAAGCCATAGAGTGACCTTATTTCCAGTTTTATCCACAACTTCTCGCTTTGTTCTTTTACTTTTTTGGCTACACTGTTCTTATTTTTAATTTTAACTTGAGCGTACTTTGGGATGACATTATTATCAAGACATTGTTTATTAAACCATATTTTACTTAAAACCCTCTTCAATTTAACTTTTAACTTAAGATATTTAAAAACTTTACTTACCTTATTGTTGTCGTTTATTACCTCATTGTTGTTGTCCATTACCTGTAGTCGATTGCACATCTTAACAGACGTTTAATGAAGAAATTTGTGTTAGTGGTTGAAATCACATTCGAAATGATCACTGTTGCACACCACTATATAAAAATTATTCCGATTAGCGCTTTCAAGCTTCACAGCTCATCGTCAGATCGGGAATAGACAGGAAATATGTGGAACCCAACCCTTCACCCCTCTCCCCCACCCTGCTCACCTACAACAAACTAAAAATTAATGACCCTTCCCCACCCCCTAAACTCTGTCTCACCATCTGTACAGTTACATATTTTTCTAGTAAATTCCTTGTGTTTCTGTGTGTGTGTGTGTGTGTGTGTGTGTGTGTGTGCATCCTTTTAAACTTACCCTCTTCCTCTCCACACACGTGGTCAGTCACACACCCTTATTTTAAACCATCCAATTAGTACTATGCAATATAATTCTTAATCTTATCTATCTGCCCTCTATTATTTACTTCTTAATCATGTTATAAAATATTTCTTCATTATCAAATTTAATTTTAATAATAATTAAATTGTCTAACCCTTTTTCTCTTTCTTTCAATATTTCTAACTTCTCTCTAAGCTTCCTTTCAACTGTGTTATTTACTACTTTTACAATTCCGTATTCTTCCAAAGGATTAACAAACTTATGGTTGTCTTCTATGAAATGTCTTGCATATAACGAATTGGTTGTTCTATTACCTTCTCCACGTTTGTGGTCAGACAACCTGCATACGAATTTTCGTCCTGTCTCCCCTAGGTACACTTTGTTGCAGTCTTTACATTTTAATTTATAAATTCCGCTTTTCTGTAATACTGGAATTTTTTCTATATTCTTATTCCTTATCTTATCAAATACCGTTTCACATTTTTTAATAGCTATATCTACTCCATATTTATTAAAACATTTTATAATTTTTCTAGTATGTGAACCTATGTATGTCAATGACCCTGCATAATTCTTTTGTTCTGGTTCTATTTTAGCTTTTTGTATGTAGACCCTTTTCATAACTTTATCCACTATGTTGGTGCTATAATTATTATTCCTTACAATTCCCTTTATCGTTTTTAACTCCCCATCTTTTGATTCGGTCTCTTTTAAACACTTCTGAGCTCTGTAACAAAAGGAATTGATTGCCGCCATTTTATATCTGTATGGGTGGTAAGACTCTCTTGGTATAATTATATCAGAATACGACTCTTTCCTAAATATCCCAAACTGTAGTTTCTCATTATCTTTAATTTCTATGTTTAAATCTAAGTAATTTATTTGCTTACCTCCTATCTCTTCCTTAAATTGTAAGTTTTTATCCTTATTATTTACCTCCTTTATAAACTCATGCACTTCTTCTATGCTTCCTTCCCAAATTACTAATACATCATCAACGTATCTAGACCATAATTTTATATTGTCTTTATACTTAGTGGAAGTTATTAATTGCTTTTCAAAATCATTCATGTATATTTCAGCAAGAATAGGGGATAATGAAGACCCCATAGGTAAACCTTTTTTCTGTATATAAAACTTGTTGTTAAACCTAAAATAGTTCTGATTTACACATTCTTTAATTACTTTCATCAACTGCTTTTTATACCTGTATTCTCCCATATTATTATCGTTTATTAACTTAATAACTTTATTTACTGTGATATTAGTAAACATGTCCTTAACATCCAGTGATATCAATTTTGTATTTACATTAATGCTAATGTTTTCTAATTTTTCTATCAATTTTACGTTATTCTCTATGTTGTATTTTGCCCCAAATTCATATTTCTCTTTCAGTACTCTGCTAACTTCCTTTGATAATTTATAAATAGGTGCATTAATAAAAGAAACAATTGGTCTAATTGGTTTTCCTTCTTTATGTATCTTAACCTGACTTTTAAAAGTTGGTGCTTTTGGATTACTTTCCAATAAATACTTTTTCTTATTTTCTTCTATAAATGTTATCTGTTTCATCATTTGTTTTATCCTTGACTGGTACTTACTTGTATAATCATACATTATTTCCTCGTATGGTCTTTCCCTTATAAATTCTTCCGTTTTCTTTATGTATTCTTCCTTACTCATTAGTACCATTGTATTTCCTTTATCCGCCTTCGTAACTATAATATCATTCTTCTTTGTTTTATTCTTTAGTTTAGTTACAGTTGCTTTGATTTTTTGTTCATTCTTTGAATTATACAAATTTTTCTTAAATATTTTGTCTACTACATTCCCTACTTCCCACCTTATTCTTTTTTTATCATTTTCATTTCCTAGTTTTTGTATTATGCTTTCGCATTCAATAATGGTTTTTTCTTTATTTAATTCTGGTGGCGGTGCGTATTTTAAGCCTTTCGCTAACATTTCTTTTTCTTCCGTATTGAAATTTACCTCTGTAAGGTTTATTACTCTTTTTTCATAGTTATTCTTAGAGAGGTGTTCCTTTTTTACTTCGTTCTTTCTTATTAATTTATTTAACTTATCTACCATTTTTTTATTTTTCTTTTCCAATTTCTTTTCTACGTACCCCAAACCAAAATTATATAATATTTCTTCTAACTCTACATACGAGTATATTCTTAATAATTCTATGTGTCTGTCATATAATTCCCTATTATATCTATTGATTAAGCCATAGAGTGACCTTATTTCCAGTTTTATCCACAACTTCTCGCTTTGTTCTTTTACTTTTTTGGCTACACTGTTCTTATTTTTAATTTTAACTTGAGCGTACTTTGGGATGACATTATTATCAAGACATTGTTTATTAAACCATATTTTACTTAAAACCCTCTTCAATTTAACTTTTAACTTAAGATATTTAAAAACTTTACTTACCTTATTGTTGTCGTTTATTACCTCATTGTTGTTGTCCATTACCTGTAGTCGATTGCACATCTTAACAGACGTTTAATGAAGAAATTTGTGTTAGTGGTTGAAATCACATTCGAAATGATCACTGTTGCACACCACTATATAAAAATTATTCCGATTAGCGCTTTCAAGCTTCACAGCTCATCGTCAGATCGGGAATAGACAGGAAATATGTGGAACCCAACCCTTCACCCCTCTCCCCCACCCTGCTCACCTACAACAAACTAAAAATTAATGACCCTTCCCCACCCCCTAAACTCTGTCTCACCATCTGTACAGTTACATATTTTTCTAGTAAATTCCTTGTGTTTCAGTGTGTGTGTGTGTGTGTGTGTGTGTGTGTGTGTGCATCCTTTTAAACTTACCCTCTTCCTCTCCACACACGTGGTCAGTCACACACCCTTATTTTAAACCATCCAATTAGTACTATGCAATATAATTCTTAATCTTATCTATCTGCCCTCTATTATTTACTTCTTAATCATGTTATAAAATATTTCTTCATTATCAAATTTAATTTTAATAATAATTAAATTGTCTAACCCTTTTTCTCTTTCTTTCAATATTTCTAACTTCTCTCTAAGCTTCCTTTCAACTGTGTTATTTACTACTTTTACAATTCCGTATTCTTCCAAAGGATTAACAAACTTATGGTTGTCTTCTATGAAATGTCTTGCATATAACGAATTGGTTGTTCTATTACCTTCTCCACGTTTGTGGTCAGACAACCTGCATACGAATTTTCGTCCTGTCTCCCCTAGGTACACTTTGTTGCAGTCTTTACATTTTAATTTATAAATTCCGCTTTTCTGTAATACTGGAATTTTTTCTATATTCTTATTCCTTATCTTATCAAATACCGTTTCACATTTTTTAATAGCTATATCTACTCCATATTTATTAAAACATTTTATAATTTTTCTAGTATGTGAACCTATGTATGTCAATGACCCTGCATAATTCTTTTGTTCTGGTTCTATTTTAGCTTTTTGTATGTAGACCCTTTTCATAACTTTATCCACTATGTTGGTGCTATAATTATTATTCCTTACAATTCCCTTTATCGTTTTTAACTCCCCATCTTTTGATTCGGTCTCTTTTAAACACTTCTGAGCTCTGTAACAAAAGGAATTGATTGCCGCCATTTTATATCTGTATGGGTGGTAAGACTCTCTTGGTATAATTATATCAGAATACGACTCTTTCCTAAATATCCCAAACTGTAGTTTCTCATTATCTTTAATTTCTATGTTTAAATCTAAGTAATTTATTTGCTTACCTCCTATCTCTTCCTTAAATTGTAAGTTTTTATCCTTATTATTTACCTCCTTTATAAACTCATGCACTTCTTCTATGCTTCCTTCCCAAATTACTAATACATCATCAACGTATCTAGACCATAATTTTATATTGTCTTTATACTTAGTGGAAGTTATTAATTGCTTTTCAAAATCATTCATGTATATTTCAGCAAGAATAGGGGATAATGAAGACCCCATAGGTAAACCTTTTTTCTGTATATAAAACTTGTTGTTAAACCTAAAATAGTTCTGATTTACACATTCTTTAATTACTTTCATCAACTGCTTTTTATACCTGTATTCTCCCATATTATTATCGTTTATTAACTTAATAACTTTATTTACTGTGATATTAGTAAACATGTCCTTAACATCCAGTGATATCAATTTTGTATTTACATTAATGCTAATGTTTTCTAATTTTTCTATCAATTTTACGTTATTCTCTATGTTGTATTTTGCCCCAAATTCATATTTCTCTTTCAGTACTCTGCTAACTTCCTTTGATAATTTATAAATAGGTGCATTAATAAAAGAAACAATTGGTCTAATTGGTTTTCCTTCTTTATGTATCTTAACCTGACTTTTAAAAGTTGGTGCTTTTGGATTACTTTCCAATAAATACTTTTTCTTATTTTCTTCTATAAATGTTATCTGTTTCATCATTTGTTTTATCCTTGACTGGTACTTACTTGTATAATCATACATTATTTCCTCGTATGGTCTTTCCCTTATAAATTCTTCCGTTTTCTTTATGTATTCTTCCTTACTCATTAGTACCATTGTATTTCCTTTATCCGCCTTCGTAACTATAATATCATTCTTCTTTGTTTTATTCTTTAGTTTAGTTACAGTTGCTTTGATTTTTTGTTCATTCTTTGAATTATACAAATTTTTCTTAAATATTTTGTCTACTACATTCCCTACTTCCCACCTTATTCTTTTTTTATCATTTTCATTTCCTAGTTTTTGTATTATGCTTTCGCATTCAATAATGGTTTTTTCTTTATTTAATTCTGGTGGCGGTGCGTATTTTAAGCCTTTCGCTAACATTTCTTTTTCTTCCGTATTGAAATTTACCTCTGTAAGGTTTATTACTCTTTTTTCATAGTTATTCTTAGAGAGGTGTTCCTTTTTTACTTCGTTCTTTCTTATTAATTTATTTAACTTATCTACCATTTTTTTATTTTTCTTTTCCAATTTCTTTTCTACGTACCCCAAACCAAAATTATATAATATTTCTTCTAACTCTACATACGAGTATATTCTTAATAATTCTATGTGTCTGTCATATAATTCCCTATTATATCTATTGATTAAGCCATAGAGTGACCTTATTTCCAGTTTTATCCACAACTTCTCGCTTTGTTCTTTTACTTTTTTGGCTACACTGTTCTTATTTTTAATTTTAACTTGAGCGTACTTTGGGATGACATTATTATCAAGACATTGTTTATTAAACCATATTTTACTTAAAACCCTCTTCAATTTAACTTTTAACTTAAGATATTTAAAAACTTTACTTACCTTATTGTTGTCGTTTATTACCTCATTGTTGTTGTCCATTACCTGTACTCGATTGCACATCTTAACAGACGTTTAATGAAGAAATTTGTGTTAGTGGTTGAAATCGCATTCGAAATGATCACTGTTGCACACCACTATATAAAAATTATTCCGATTAGCGCTTTCAAGCTTCACAGCTCATCGTCAGATCGGGAATAGACAGGAAATATGTGGAACCCAACCCTTCACCCCTCTCCCCCACCCTGCTCACCTACAACAAACTAAAAATTAATGACCCTTCCCCACCCCCTAAACTCTGTCTCACCATCTGTACAGTTACATATTTTTCTAGTAAATTCCTTGTGTTTCAGTGTGTGTGTGTGTGTGTGCATCCTTTTAAACTTACCCTCTTCCTCTCCACACACGTGGTCAGTCACACACCCTTATTTTAAACCATCCAATTAGTACTATGCAATATAATTCTTAATCTTATCTATCTGCCCTCTATTATTTACTTCTTAATCATGTTATAAAATATTTCTTCATTATCAAATTTAATTTTAATAATAATTAAATTGTCTAACCCTTTTTCTCTTTCTTTCAATATTTCTAACTCCTCTCTAAGCTTCCTTTCAACTGTGTTATTTACTACTTTTACAATTCCGTATTCTTCCAAAGGATTAACAAACTTATGGTTGTCTTCTATGAAATGTCTTGCATATAACGAATTGGTTGTTCTATTACCTTCTCCACATTTGTGGTCAGACAACCTGCATACGAATTTTTGTCCTGTCTCCCCTAGGTACACTTTGTTGCAGTCTTTACATTTTAATTTATAAATTCCGCTTTTCTGTAATACTGGAATTTTTTCTATATTCTTATTCCTTATCTTATCAAATACCGTTTCACATTTTTTAATAGCTATATCTACTCCATATTTATTAAAACATTTTATAATTTTTCTAGTATGTGAACCTATGTATGTCAATGACCCTGCATAATTCTTTTGTTCTGGTTCTATTTTAGCTTTTTGTATGTAGACCCTTTTCATAACTTTATCCACTATGTTGGTGCTATAATTATTATTCCTTACAATTCCCTTTATCGTTTTTAACTCCCCATCTTTTGATTCGGTCTCTTTTAAACACTTCTGAGCTCTGTAACAAAAGGAATTGATTGCCGCCATTTTATATCTGTATGGGTGGTAAGACTCTCTTGGTATAATTATATCAGAATACGACTCTTTCCTAAATATCCCAAACTGTAGTTTCTCATTATCTTTAATTTCTATGTTTAAATCTAAGTAATTTATTTGCTTACCTCCTATCTCTTCCTTAAATTGTAAGTTTTTATCCTTATTATTTACCTCCTTTATAAACTCATGCACTTCTTCTATGCTTCCTTCCCAAATTACTAATACATCATCAACGTATCTAGACCATAATTTTATATTGTCTTTATACTTAGTGGAAGTTATTAATTGCTTTTCAAAATCATTCATGTATATTTCAGCAAGAATAGGGGATAATGAAGACCCCATAGGTAAACCTTTTTTCTGTATATAAAACTTGTTGTTAAACCTAAAATAGTTCTGATTTACACATTCTTTAATTACTTTCATCAACTGCTTTTTATACCTGTATTCTCCCATATTATTATCGTTTATTAACTTAATAACTTTATTTACTGTGATATTAGTAAACATGTCCTTAACATCCAGTGATATCAATTTTGTATTTACATTAATGCTAATATTTTCTAATTTTTCTATCAATTTTACGTTATTCTCTATGTTGTATTTTGTCCCAAATTCATATTTCTCTTTCAGTACTCTGCTAACTTCCTTTGATAATTTATAAATAGGTGCATTAATAAAAGAAACAATTGGTCTAATTGGTTTTCCTTCTTTATGTATCTTAACCTGACTTTTAAAAGTTGGTGCTTTTGGATTACTTTCCAATAAATACTTTTTCTTATTTTCTTCTATAAATGTTATCTGTTTCATCATTTGTTTTATCCTTGACTGGTACTTACTTGTATAATCATACATTATTCCTCGTATGGTCTTTCCCTTATAAATTCTTCCGTTTTCTTTATGTATTCTTCCTTACTCATTAGTACCATTGTATTTCCTTTATCCGCCTTCGTAACTATAATATCATTCTTCTTTGTTTTATTCTTTAGTTTAGTTACAGTTGCTTTGATTTTTTGTTCATTCTTTGAATTATACAAATTTTTCTTAAATATTTTGTCTACTACATTCCCTACTTCCCACCTTATTCTTTTTTTATCATTTTCATTTCCTAGTTTTTGTATTATGCTTTCGCATTCAATAATGGTTTTTTCTTTATTTAATTCTGGTGGCGGTGCGTATTTTAAGCCTTTCGCTAACATTTCTTTTTCTTCCGTATTGAAATTTACCTCTGTAAGGTTTATTACTCTTTTTTCATAGTTATTCTTAGAGAGGTGTTCCTTTTTTACTTCGTTCTTTCTTATTAATTTATTTAACTTATCTACCATTTTTTTATTTTTCTTTTCCAATTTCTTTTCTACGTACCCCAAACCAAAATTATATAATATTTCTTCTAACTCTACATACGAGTATATTCTTAATAATTCTATGTGTCTGTCATATAATTCCCTATTATATCTATTGATTAAGCCATAGAGTGACCTTATTTCCAGTTTTATCCACAACTTCTCGCTTTGTTCTTTTACTTTTTTGGCTACACTGTTCTTATTTTTAATTTTAACTTGAGCGTACTTTGGGATGACATTATTATCAAGACATTGTTTATTAAACCATATTTTACTTAAAACCCTCTTCAATTTAACTTTTAACTTAAGATATTTAAAAACTTTACTTACCTTATTGTTGTCGTTTATTACCTCATTGTTGTTGTCCATTACCTGTAGTCGATTGCACATCTTAACAGACGTTTAATGAAGAAATTTGTGTTAGTGGTTGAAATCACATTCGAAATGATCACTGTTGCACACCACTATATAAAAATTATTCCGATTAGCGCTTTCAAGCTTCACAGCTCATCGTCAGATCGGGAATAGACAGGAAATATGTGAAACCCAACCCTTCACCCCTCTCCCCCACCCTGCTCACCTACAACAAACTAAAAATTAATGACCCTTCCCCACCCCCTAAACTCTGTCTCACCATCTGTACAGTTACATATTTTTCTAGTAAATTCCTTGTGTTTCAGTGTGTGTGTGTGTGTGTGTGTGTGTGTGTGTGTGTGTGTGTGTGTGTATGTGTGTGTGTGTGTGTGTGTGTGTGCATCCTTTTAAACTTACCCTCTTCCTCTCCACACACGTGGTCAGTCACACACCCTTATTTTAAACCATCCAATTAGTACTATGCAATATAATTCTTAATCTTATCTATCTGCCCTCTATTATTTACTTCTTAATCATGTTATAAAATATTTCTTCATTATCAAATTTAATTTTAATAATAATTAAATTGTCTAACCCTTTTTCTCTTTCTTTCAATATTTCTAACTTCTCTCTAAGCTTCCTTTCAACTGTGTTATTTACTACTTTTACAATTCCGTATTCTTCCAAAGGATTAACAAACTTATGGTTGTCTTCTATGAAATGTCTTGCATATAACGAATTGGTTGTTCTATTACCTTCTCCACGTTTGTGGTCAGACAACCTGCATACGAATTTTCGTCCTGTCTCCCCTAGGTACACTTTGTTGCAGTCTTTACATTTAATTTATAAATTCCGCTTTTGTGTAATACTTGAATTTTTTCTATATTCTTATTCCTTATCTTATCAAATACCGTTTCACATTTTTTAATAGCTATATCTACTCCATATTTATTAAAACATTTTATAATTTTTCTAGTATGTGAACCTATGTATGTCAATGACCCTGCATAATTCTTTTGTTCTGGTTCTATTTTAGCTTTTTGTATGTTGACCCTTTTCATAACTTTATCCACTATGTTGGTGCTATAATTATTATTCCTTACAATTCCCTTTATCGTTTTTAACTTCCCATCATTTGATTCGGTCTCTTTTAAACACTTCTGAGCTCTGTAACAAAAGGAATTGATTGCCGCCATTTTATATCTGTATGGGTGGTAAGACTCTCTTGGTATAATTATATCAGAATACGACTCTTTCCTAAATATCCCAAACTGTAGTTTCTCATTATCTTTAATTTCTATGTTTAAATCTAAGTAATTTATTTGCTTACCTCCTATCTCTTCCTTAAATTGTAAGTTTTTATCCTTATTATTTACCTCCTTTATAAACTCATGCACATCTTCTATGCTTCCTTCCCAAATTACTAATACATCATCAACGTATCTAGACCATAATTTTATATTGTCTTTATACTTAGTGGAAGTTATTAATTGCTTTTCAAAATCATTCATGTATATTTCAGCAAGAATAGGGGATAATGAAGACCCCATAGGTAAACCTTTTTTCTGTATATAAAACTTGTTGTTAAACCTAAAATAGTTCTGATTTACACATTCTTTAATTACTTTCATCAACTGCTTTTTATACCTGTATTCTCCCATATTATTATCGTTTATTAACTTAATAACTTTATTTACTGTGATATTAGTAAACATGTCCTTAACATCCAGTGATATCAATTTTGTATTTACATTAATGCTAATATTTTCTAATTTTTCTATCAATTTTACATTATTCTCTATGTTGTATTTTGTCCCAAATTCATATTTCTCTTTCAGTACTCTGCTAACTTCCTTTGATAATTTGTAAATAGGTGCATTAATAAAAGAAACAATTGGTCTAATTGGTTTTCCTTCTTTATGTATCTTAACCTGACTTTTAAAAGTTGGTGCTGTTGGATTACTTTCCAATAAATACTTTTTCTTATTTTCTTCTATAAATGTTATCTGTTTCATCATTTGTTTTATCCTTGACTGGTACTTACTTGTATAATCATACTTTATTTCCTCGTATGGTCTTTCCCTTATAAATTCTTCCGTTTTCTTTATGTATTCTTCCTTACTCATTAGTACCATTGTATTTCCTTTATCCGCCTTCGTAACTATAATATCATTCTTCTTTGTTTTATTCTTTAGTTTAGTTACAGTTGCTTTGATTTTTTGTTCATTCTTTGAATATACAAACTTTTCTTAAATATTTTGTCTACTACATTCCCTACTTCCCACCTTATTCTTTTTTTATCATTTTCATTTCCTAGTTTTTGTATTATGCTTTCGCATTCAATAATGGTTTTTTCTTTATTTAATTCTGGTGGCTGTGCGTATTTTAAGCCTTTCGCTAACATTTCTTTTTCTTCCGTATTGAAATTTACCTCTGTAAGGTTTATTACTCTTTTTTCATAGTTATTCTTAGAGAGGTGTTCCTTTTTTACTTCGTTCTTTCTTATTAATTTATTTAACTTATCTACCATTTTTTTATTTTTCTTTTCCAATTTCTTTTCTACGTACCCCAAACCAAAATTATATAATATTTCTTCTAACTCTACATACGAGTATATTCTTAATAATTCTATGTGTCTGTCATATAATTCCCTATTATATCTATTGATTAAGCCGCAGAGTGACCTTATTTCCAGTTTTATCCACAACTTCTCGCTTTGTTCTTTTACTTTTTTGGCTACACTGTTCTTATTTTTAATTTTAACTTGAGCGTACTTTGGGATGACATTATTATCAAGACATTGTTTATTAAACCATATTTTACTTAAAACCCTCTTCAATTTAACTTTTAACTTAAGATATTTAAAAACTTTACTTACCTTATTGTTGTCGTTTATTACCTCATTGTGGTTGTCCATTACCTGTAGTCGATTGCACATCTTAACAGACGTTTAATGAAGAAATTTGTGTTAGTGGTTGAAATCACATTCGAAATGATCACTGTTGCACACCACTATATAAAAATTATTCCGATTAGCGCTTTCAAGCTTCACAGCTCATCGTCAGATCGGGAATAGACAGGAAATATGTGAAACCCAACCCTTCACCCCTCTCCCCCACCCTGCTCACCTACAACAAACTAAAAATTAATGACCCTTCCCCACCCCCTAAACTCTGTCTCACCATCTGTACAGTTACATATTTTTCTAGTAAATTCCTTGTGTTTCAGTGTGTGTGTGTGTGTGTGTGTGTGCATCCTTTTAAACTTACCCTCTTCCTCTCCACACACGTGGTCAGTCACACACCCTTATTTTAAACCATCCAATTAGTACTATGCAATATACTTCTTAATCTTATCTATCTGCCCTCTATTATTTACTTCTTAATCATGTTATAAAATATTTCTTCATTATCAAATTTAATTTTAATATTAATTAAATTGTCTAACCCTTTTACTCTTTCTTTCAATATTTCTAACTCCTCTCTAAGCTTCCTTTCAACTGTGTTATTTACTACTTTTACAATTCCGTATTCTTCCAAAGGATTAACAAACTTATGGTTGTCTTCTATGAAATGTCTTGCATATAACGAATTGGTTGTTCTATCACCTTCTCCACGTTTGTGGTCAGACAACCTGCATACGAATTTTTGTCCTGTCTCCCCTAGGTACACTTTGTTGCAGTCTTTACATTTTAATTTATAAATTCCGCTTTTCTGTAATACTGGAATTTTTTCTATATTCTTATTCCTTATCTTATCAAATACCGTTTCACATTTTTTAATAGCTATATCTACTCCATATTTATTAAAACATTTTATAATTTTTCTAGTATGTGAACCTATGTATGTCAATGACCCTGCATAATTCTTTTGTTCTGGTTCTATTTTAGCTTTTTGTATGTTGACCCTTTTCATAACTTTATCCACTATGTTGGTGCTATAATTATTATCCCTTACAATTCCCTTTATCGTTTTTAACTCCCTATCTTTTGATTCGGTCTCTTTTAAACACTTCTGAGCTCTGTAACAAAAGGAATTGATTGCCGCCATTTTATATCTGTATGGGTGGTAAGACTCTCTTGGTATAATTATATCAGAATACCGACTCTTTCCTAAATATCCCAAACTGTAGTTTCTCATTATCTTTAAGTTCTATGTTTAAATCTAAGTAATTTATTTGCTTACCTCCTATCTCTTCCTTAAATTGTAAGTTTTTATCCTTATTATTTACCTCCTTTATAAACTCATGCACTTCTTCTATGCTTCCTTCCCAAATTACTAATACATCATCAACGTATCTAGACCATAATTTTATATTGTCTTTATACTTAGTGGAAGTTATTAATTGCTTTTCAAAATCATTCATGTATATTTCAGCAAGAATAGGGGATAATGAAGACCCCATAGGTAAACCTTTTTTCTGTATATAAAACTTGTTATTAAACCTAAAATAGTTCTGATTTACACATTCTTTAATTACTTTCATCAACTGCTTTTTATACCTGTATTCTCCCATATTATTATCGTTTATTAACTTAATAACTTTATTTACTGTGATATTAGTAAACATGTCCTTAACATCCAGTGATATCAATTTTGTATTTACATTAATGCTAATATTTTCTAATTTTTCTATCAATTTTCCATTATTCTCTATGTTGTATTTTGTCCCAAATTCATATTTCTCTTTCAGTACTCTGCTAACTTCCTTTGATAATTTATAAATAGGTGCATTAATAAAAGAAACAATTGGTCTAATTGGTTTTCCTTCCTTATGTATCTTAACCTGACTTTTAAAAGTTGGTGCTGTTGGATTACTTTCCAATAAATACTTTTTCTTATTTTCTTCTATAAATGTTATCTGTTTCATCATTTGTTTTATCCTTGACTGGTACTTACTTGTATAATCATACTTTATTTCCTCGTATGGTCTTTCCCTTATAAATTCTTCCGTTTTCTTTATGTATTCTTCCTTACTCATTAGTACCATTGTATTTCCTTTATCCGCCTTCGTAACTATAATATCATTCTTCTTTGTTTTATTCTTTAGTTTAGTTACAGTTGCTTTGATTTTTTGTTCATTCTTTGAATTATACAAACTTTTCTTAAATATTTTGTCTACTACATTCCCTACTTCCCACCTTATTCTTTTTTTATCATTTTCATTTCCTAGTTTTTGTATTATGCTTTCGCATTCAATAATGGTTTTTTCTTTATTTAATTCTGGTGGCGGTGCGTATTTTAAGCCTTTCGCTAACATTTCTTTTTCTTCCGTATTGAAATTTACCTCTGTAAGGTTTATTACTCTTTTTTCATAGTTATTCTTAGAGAGGTGTTCCTTTTTTACTTCGTTCTTTCTTATTAATTTATTTAACTTATCTACCATTTTTTTATTTTTATTTTCTAATTTCTTTTCTACGTACCCCAAACCAAAATTATATAATATTTCTTCTAACTCTACATACGAGTATATTCTTAATAATTCTATGTGTCTGTCATATAATTCCCTATTATATGTATTGATTAAGCCGTAGAGTGACCTTATTTCCAGTTTTATCCACAACTTCTCGCTTTGTTCTTTTACTTTTTTGGCTACACTGTTCTTATTTTTAATTTTAACTTGAGCGTACTTTGGGATGACATTATTATCAAGACATTGTTTATTAAACCATATTTTACTTAAAACCCTCTTCAATTTAACTTTTAACTTAAGATATTTAAAAACTTTACTTACCTTATTGTTGTCGTTTATTACCTCATTGTTGTTGTCCATTACCTGTAGTCGATTGCACATCTTAACAGACGTTTAATGAAGAAATTTGTGTTAGTGGTTGAAATCACATTCGAAGTGATCACTGTTGCACACCACTATATAAAAATTATTCCGATTAGCGCTTTCAAGCTTCACAGCTCATCGTCAGATCGGGAATAGACAGGAAATATGTGAAACCCAACCCTTCACCCCTCTCCACCACCCTGCTCACCTACAACAAACTAAAAATTAATGACCCTTCCCCACCCCCTAAACTCTGTCTCACCATCTGTACAGTTACATATTTTTCTAGTAAATTCCTTGTGTTTCAGTGTGTGTGTGTGTGTGTGTGTGTGTGCATCCTTTTAAACTTACCCTCTTCCTCTCCACACACGTGGTCAGTCACACACCCTTATTTTAAACCATCCAATTAGTACTATGCAATATACTTCTTAATCTTATCTATCTGCCCTCTATTATTTACTTCTTAATCATGTTATAAAATATTTCTTCATTATCAAATTTAATTTTAATATTAATTAAATTGTCTAACCCTTTTTCTCTTTCTTTCAATATTTATAACTCCTCTCTAAGCTTCCTTTCAACTGTGTTATTTACTACTTTTACAAATCCGTATTCTTCCAAAGGATTAACAAACTTATGGTTGTCTTCTATGAAATGTCTTGCATATAACGAATTGGTTGTTCTATTACCTTCTCCACGTTTGTGGTCAGACAACCTGCATACGAATTTTTGTCCTGTCTCCCCTAGGTACACTTTGTTGCAGTCTTTACATTTTAATTTATAAATTCCGCTTTTGTGTAATACTGGAATTTTTTCTATATTCTTATTCCTTATCTTATCAAATACCGTTTCACATTTTTTAATAGCTATATCTACTCCATATTTATTAAAACATTTTATAATTTTTCTAGTATGTGAACCTATGTATGTCAATGACCCTGCATAATTCTTTTGTTCTGGTTCTATTTTAGCTTTTTGTATGTTGACCCTTTTCATAACTTTATCCACTATGTTGGTGCTATAATTATTATTCCTTACAATTCCCTTTATCGTTTTTGACTCCCTGTCTTTTGATTCGGTCTCTTTTAAACACTTCTGAGCTCTATAACAAAAGGAATTGATTGCCGCCATTTTATATCTGTATGGGTGGTAAGACTCTCTTGGTATAATTATATCAGAATACGACTCTTTCCTAAATATCCCAAACTGTAGTTTCTCATTATCTTTAATTTCTATGTTTAAATCTAAGTAATTTATTTGCTTACCTCCTATCTCTTCCTTAAATTGTAAGTTTTTATCCTTATTATTTACCTCCTTTATAAACTCATGCACTTCTTCTATGCTTCCTTCCCAAATTACTAATACATCATCAACGTATCTAGACCATAATTTTATATTGTCTTTATACTTAGTGGAAGTTATTAATTGCTTTTCAAAATCATTCATGTATATTTCAGCAAGAATAGGGGATAATGAAGACCCCATAGGTAAACCTTTTTTCTGTATATAAACCTTGTTATTAAACCTAAAATAGTTCTGATTTACACATTCTTCCTGTCTATTCCCGATCTGACGATGAGGTGTGAAGCTTGAAAGCGCTAATCGGAATAATTTTTATATAGTGGTGTGCAACAGTGATCATTCTGATTGTGATTTCAACCACTAACACAAATTTCTTCATTAAACATCCCATAATAGTCAGGAGAGTGAGAATAATGAGTATGTTAGTATAATAAGAAGCTGTAAACAACAGTATAATATATATTATGTCTAGTATTAATGTAAGTTAATAGAGAACCAAGGTTCGCAGATAATAATAGTAATTACCAATAAAGTTATGAAATATGATAGTAGAGAAAAGAAAAACCAATTGACAAATTATAGGTGGTAATTAGTAACACCAATACAGTTAAAAATGAAATAAAAATTGTGAAGGAACATAAACTCGGTCAACCCATTGTTGCATAAGAGTGGGGAGACACATAACCTAACTACCTGTACTTTCCATTTAGATTAATAAGAATTAACAACTAAAACATGGTTAAACTAAAATCTGTTGGACTAAATCTCAAGTAGATATTATAAGGGTGATACCAGTACCAAGATGAACAACCTAGATTAGTATTTATATTGTAATTGATGTAAACAAATTGACCAAAAACAGACAAAATGGGAATTACCATGTAACTTTGAGCTAAAACATGTAAAGTTAATCAGAACCAAAAAGGGTGATATCTGTATAGCAAGAAAGATGGGACATTACTAACACTATGTTTTATGATAATTATTATCACTGATTTAAGTCATGATTATAATAATTAAATACATTTGTCAAGTGACACCAGATGTCAGAGATATACTGAAATTGACAGCAAAAGGGAATATCCCAATGCACACTAGAAGCGTAACAATTAATAATAGACAATGATAAGCATAATTGTAAAGAAATAAAGACTCAAAAAACAAACATGTAAATTATAAAACAATGGTTCATGCTACAACCATTAGTGAAGGAATATGATTCATTGTAAAACAGCTAAAACAAACCTAAAGATGTCTACCAAGTACAACTATAGCAAACACTAGTTATTGAAATTCAGTTATAATAATTGTAATATAATAACAATTGTAGAAAGTAGACATAAAATTGTAAAAGGTGGAGATAAAAGTGTTATAGGCCTAGCAATGCCTAAGCCTAAATTATGTACTTATCAAGTGACTATGTGAACAGACAGTGGGTAAAAGAATTAAACAGGAATTGGGAAGCATTACCTGTATGGAATGCAAGAGCCATGTAGTAGTTTTAAGGAAAATAATTTATAAGAGTTAATTCATAAGGGAAAAATTGTATTAGACATAAGTTCAAGAAACCGAATCCGACTAATACATAGGCAAAACATATCATGTAAGGACTCAAATTATGCGTCACAGGAAGCCCTGGACGATGAGCATAATGAATTGTGAGCCCGTGGGCATACATTTGTTGACCACTTGAGTGGAATTAAACAATTTGAAAATGACGAGCCAAAGGCCCACAATTTCGCCGAGGTATTCCAAAAGGCAACGAACTATAAAATATTAGCCAATCACAGGTGATAATTACATTTTAATCGTCAGTTCGGAACCCGGAGCGAATGCATTCGTTTTATACCTATCAACGGAGAAGCCACGCCAGATTCGTGAGCAGAAGATGAGTACCTACAACCAAGAGTGAGGTTAGTCCAGTTTGAAATTAAAGTCGAGAGTAAACCTTTTTAAATGTGAACTATTTTGGAGTTTATGCGCATAGGTAGTGCAATTTATGCGCATAGGTAGTGTAGTGCATCGTGATTAAACAATGCAAATAAGGAAAGAACGCAAGTATCAGTGACTTATATTATTTTCTTTAGGCTGATAGCGACCTTCTTCTCTTAAGAACCAATTCTTATATATATCCTGATAATTAATAATGTAAATACAGCACTAAAAGGCTCATGACTTTCTATAGGATGAATGACATTCGTAATTAGAATTAAGCAGTTTTGTTACAAAACATCATTGACTTTACCATCATTCAAAATGAAATGTTTACATTCACTACAGTAATTTTATTTTTTATTGTTAAACATACATTGTCGTATGAACAATGGATAAACATTTAAATAATTTAATGGTTTTTAACCCATATTAGATGAAAGGAATTGCCAGTATTTTAATAATTCCCTCAATGATTTAACGAATATTAACTTAACCATAATATCAACCAATGCCTAGTGAACTTTTAAAGAATGTTGAACATTAATGATATAATTAATATGTTTTATTTTATGGTTGTATTTTGACTAAAACCAGTGTTATTTTTAGAATTATGTTAATTGAAAAACAAAAAGAAAAAAGATTTACCTTGTTTATGTAATCCAGTTTTCAGAAAAGATGGATCATTGTGTTTAAATAACAAATGAACTCCTAACCATATTTTATGAATTATTACAATTATGCTAACGTTTTATTAGCAGTTTAAATTAATAATGTTCATTGTTTACAATCGTCAAACATAACCTTTAATCTGAGCATTAACGTCAGTTGACGAAGTTTCGGTTAGCAAATAAGTTTTAATATTATTATGTGAGCACTCTCCTGCTACTTAAGTACAGTGGTGTGATACATCTTCTTGTTTGTTTCTTGTAAACTCAAAGAACCTACAATGTTAAATGAATTAAATAATAAAACACCTCTGTTGAATGGTGAATCAAAGAAATCAGATTAGCAACCCTGGGAATAAGAAAGAGTCTTATAATTTATTCAGTAGCCTATTTGTAAAATGAATTATTAAAACGTAATAATTATTTAAATTGACACATCATAAACCATTATTGATGAATAAATAATACTAAACAGTAAAAAGGAGTTGACTACATTTATTTTTACTAGATTAAGACGATTTCAGGTCAGGTCGACAACTTCACCACAGTGTGCAGTACTGCGGCGGCAAAGGAGGCAATTTGAATTGGGAGATATACAAATTGTACAGTAAAGTTCACTAGACATGAATCAACTGTTTTCGTCCTAACGGCGCAGGTTATGTAATGCGCGTGCGTCAAAAGAGAAACATAGCTTAGTTTTCTCTGAGACGCTGTGGAGGTTATTGTGTGAGTACTTTTCAAAAAACATCAGTATTCATCGAATGTGAAGCGTTTAGTTTCATTTCTTTTAATAAGAACAGCGTAATAGTAATAGGTAATACCTCCTACCACAATGTACAAATAAATCCACCTCCAACATCATTAACAAAAAAAGGCAGACATGATTAACTGGTTAAAAAACCATTACATTCCTTGTAGTCCATCTATGTTAAAGCCTGAGCTGTATGCACTAATTAAACAAAACAAACCAACTTACAAAACTTTTAAAATAGATGCTATTTTGGGAAACCATGGACATTCTGTTTTACAACTTCTACACTATCAGGCGGATTTTAATCATATGGAACTGACTTGGGCAAAAATGAAGAAGCGTGTTGAAAGAAAAAACGTGCATTTTTCTGTGTACAGTGTCAAAGGAATTTTATTGTATTTCTCCTGCAGACTAGAGATCAAGACTGGACGTCATGAAAATTGAAAATGACTACATGAGATCGAACCAAATAAGGGATACTGTAACAGATCGTTTAGAAAGTAATGTAAGACGAGATAGCAGCAGTGAAGACAATTTGAGTGATAGTGATAATAGGCTAACGGTGATAACAGTGACGGAAATATTAGTAGGGTGAAGAACTGACCTAAATAATTATTGTAATTGCATGTAAGTAAATGTGCTCTATGGTACTTAAATAGTTTCAGTCTAATTGTTACATTAATATTGTCTCTCCGGTTCTTTACGGATAGTTTACATCTGCTTGTTTTTTAAACACACACACACACACACACACACACACACACACACACACACACACACATTTCGCGTACGAGGCTGTTATTAATGTTACTTATTCAAACAAATTAAGATGCCAGAGCAATGTGGATAATATATTACTACGTTTTTCGTGAATCGTAACATGTACACAAAGTGTACACATTCCAAAATATACGAGTGTTGATGTCTAGCCACGACTTTCGAGAAACATTGCAACAGACACAACACGCCAAGTCACTGTTTACAAAATAATGGAAATCTTTATTAGGCCTACATTGTCTCTTTCTGTTGTGTCTGATGCTTGTTTCGTCTTACAAAATGTCCACGTTTACTGTCGTAATCGAAATCAAAACTTACCTACAACCAAATTTTGTAGGTAACCAAATTTAAGGTAAAAACCTTAAAACCAATTAAAAAAATAACAGAATTTTCAAATTATAAGAATAATTGGTTAGTAAAAAGTTAGGTAAGTTAGTAAAAAGTAAGTTACATATATCTGTGTGCGCGCGCATGTGTGTGTGTGTGTGTGTGTGTGTGTGTTGGTAGGGCTGTAAAATTTAGTTTGGTAAAGTATTTAGTAATATAATTAAAAATGTAGATAATGAAATGTAAAAAACAATAAATACATTAAAACGTTAAAAATTAAAAATAAACAATTGAAAATACTATAAGAATCATAGACAATAGAAAACTAAATAAATAAAGTTATAAATATAATAAAATGAAAATAATTGTGAATCGACAAAGCAGTGTAACTGTTTTATTTCAGCTGTCATTATAAGCGATATCAGTTTTCAAATTTTACTACTTTTACAAGGAAAAACGTAAATTTAACTATTATCTTTCATATTTAATTATTAAAGAAGCGTAACTTCGGCACATTAAGTATAAAAAGTCAACCCATGTCAAAATAGATTACTCCTGTCATATGTGCGTCTTATTGACAATTCAGAGAGTAGACTAATATTTTCAACTGCGTTAGTAGACATTTTCCTCTCTCGTGCCTTTCACTGCTGCCGTCTTCTCCCCACTACAATCTGTGCGCTGATTCATGTCTGTTTAATATTACTGTATATCAAACCAATCTCTCACACACGCTGAACTTCAAGGGAAGTAAGTACAACTGTGACATGACATTTTTATTTCAGTGAGGAGTCGACAACCCGAGTCATCGTGACAGCTACCAACAACAAGCAAACTAGTGATAAACAAACTATTAAACTTCAACATAAATCATTGTAATAATTAACCATACTAAACAAATACCGTTGTTAACCACCGTAACAGCTTTACATTACAATATACTGTATATACAGTCATACCCCGCTTAACGCGAGTGATACGTTCCTCGGCGATTCGCGTATAATGAAAATCGCGCTAAGTGGGGTTTCCTATTTTTTACTGACCAATACATCGTTGTTTTAGTTTTTATTGCTTTTATATGGTTTTCCTTGTCAAAATGTGTTATAAACATAATAAAATACGTATGTACGTACAAAGGTTTTGATAAATAAATATTCATAATACGAAATCTCAAAAAAGGCATTTTAATTTAAAAGATATATGTACGTACATACAAACGAATATGTACAAAAATAATTTATACAAACATCTACCTAATTCACTTACAATTGATCACAAAGAAGATCTTTGAGAAGTTCCGGGTTGAGGTTCCTCATGTGGCTTCTCAGTCGCAGCCTTTTTGAAAAATGTGTGTAGAGTTGGTTGTGATGCTTTTCGCTTCCTCTCATTTAATAGTTGTTGATAACAATCTATTCCATCATTGACAACTTTTTTGACTTTCGCGATTCTCTCCCAATCAACTTCATTTTGCTCTATGAGGTTTAATCCTGTTTGAATTAACATTAAACCTTCCTGCAAAATTTTAGTTGACAAAATTCGTGGTGTTTCATCAGGAACGATCTCTTCTTTTTCCGCTTCATCTTGAGATTGTCAAGATCCAAGGAAGATCCAGAGGTTCTTCGTTTGTCAAAGGCTGCGCGTCGGATTCGATCAATTCCATAATGTCTTGTTTTTCTATGGATTCTTCACTTAGCCTCCCTGTGTTGGCTAGCTGTGTGATGTCATTCACTAAATTTGAAAAAACTTTATTTTCTTCATTTTTGGCCATGTCCGGCCACAGTTTTTTCCAACAACCATTCATGCAATGTTGCGTAACTTCTTTCCATGAAAGATCAATATTTTCAATGTCTTTCATAATGTTAAACGATTTCCACCGTTCTTTCATTGACTGCTTGTCTGCTGAATCTGTTTCATGAATTAATTGGCCGAATGTGCGGTGCAAATAATACGCTTTAAAAGCAGCAATTGCTCCCTGATCCATAGGCTGCAATAATGAAGTTGTATTGGGAGGAAGAAACACAACATCAACAGGAAAATCAGTTTGGAGGCTTTCCAAGGTAACAGAATGACCGGGCGCGTTATCCAGAACTAACAGGGCTTTATGTTCTAAGTCGTTCTCCTCACAATATTTTTTTACTTCGGGGATGAAATGGTTAAGATACCAATCATTAAACACAGCCATTGTCACCCAAGCCTTCTTGTTTGATGTCCATATAACGGGCAAATTTTCTTTTTTATAAAATTTCATAGCTCGTGGATTTTCTGAGTGGTACACCAAAAAGAGGTTTTAATTTCAAATCTCCACTTGCATTACCCCCCAATAGAAGTGTAAGCCGATCCTTGGCCGCTTTGAAGCCGGGGGCCTGTCGCTCACTTTTAGAAATGAAAGTGCGTGAAGGTAACTTTTTCCAAAACAGCCCTGTCTCATCCACATTGAAAACAAGGTTAGGGGGATAGCTTCAACTGTTCACCAAATCCTTAAATGTGGAAGGATATTTATCAGCTGCTTCCATGTCGGCACTTGCTGATTCACCTTGAAGTCGAAGGCTGTGAAGGTTTGAGCGACGTGTGAGTCGATCAAACCAACCTCGACTTGCTTTAAATTCAATGGTCGAAAATTCTTCCTCCTTTTTTTTTAATGTCATCAAACAGGGACTTAGCTTTAGCCATGATAACAGCCTGGCTTAAAGGCATTCACCGCTGGTTCATGTCTTCAACCCAAACTGACAGTAGGTATTCCATTTTTTCCATAATAGAGGATCTAGACCGATTCACTTTTGTAGCAGCAATAGATGTACCCGCGGACTGACTGGATAGCACAATTTTTTCTTTATTTTTTACAATTGTACGTACGGTTGACTCCGATATATCAAACTCACGACCGACTTCTGTGGCACCAACACCTGACTCCATACGATTTAAAATTTTCATTTTAACTTCAAGAGTCAACGATTTACGTTTAACTGCTAATTTCGACATTTTATCAGTGCACAGTGTTAATCCGTTCTAATTGAATGTTCGAACTAAACTGAAAGGAAAACGTATTCCCAATGTTTAGAAACAATAACGGGGGGAAGAGTGAATCGTTTTCCAGGAAATTGGCCGAGACTTAAGTTCAACAAGGGCCCTAAAAAGGATGGATTAACCCGAACTACCATTCCAAGAATGTAAATTAGTACGTACGTACTGTATACAGTACAGTAATGTTTATTTGGCCGAGACAAGGTAAACAAGAAACGTGAATACATTTCTGGCGGGAATGGAAGATGCATTTTGCAAACTAATGCCTACGTCACACACGTCCGCCTTTTCTACAAACATTGTGCACAGTTTAATCTGAGTTGTGGCATCGGGAACTCAGAAATGGTTGATAAACGTCAGCCACTGCTGTGTGTAGTGAAAATGTGTTGTGTCTATTCAGCGTCACCACGGGTCTCCAGCACAGAGATACAATTTCTCATTTGTCAGAATCCCGCCAACAAGAGTATTCAAGGTCAAATAACATTTATAATGTGTAATGGCACAGCCATGTATGTTTACAAAACGTACTACTGTTTTGGCTGACACTTATATACAGATCTACGTCTGACCTAATGCAACCTCTTATTTATCTGTACAAATCAGCTGTCTGTTTTTACGTTTCCACCAAACGTGTTGGTAGGCTGACGTGTTCGTACTCCTTAAAAAATAATACAGTAATGTAATTAGCCTATGTGTTAATTGTCATTTTCAAAATAAAATATGCAAACTTTAGTTGTTAAATTTAAAATTTACATATTCATTACATTTACGATGATACGTATATATACAATATTATTGGTACTGTATATGTGATTGTTAATATGTATAATATATATTTTCTTAGAAAAAAACGCGTTATAGCGAATTTGCGTTATGTGGGGTCGCGCAAAGCGGGGTATGACTGTGTGTGTGTGTGTGTGTGTGTGTGTGTGTGTGTAAAAACTTGCATATATATATTGTAACGTCTCGCAGGTAAATCTCTCAGAGTCATAAAGTACGTACTTTTTAGTTAATTAACTTTTTAGTTAATTAAGTTTTATTAGCCCCACGTTGTTAGCGTCATCTTGTAACGTCTCGCGGGTAAACTCTGATAGTATCGTTTGATCTTATCGTCACAGAATTCGTTAAAATTTATGTTTAAAGTTTCCAAAAAAAAAGAAATCGAGTGTGTGTGATTATGCTGATTTTTCCCTTAGATTTTATTTGGGTGAATTCAATGAAGTTGTTTGACCGTAGCTAGGAGAGAGAGTGCAAAAAGAATTATCCTCTTGGCATGCAATTAAGTAATTTAAATTTCTTCGCTCATGAGACCAGCTGATTGTGACGTTTACAAACACATTGGACGTTAAATTAACACCAATGGTATGTAATATTTTCTGGTTGTCCGTTCTCTTCTCTGTCTCCTGACAATCTGTAAACAACTACCCTCTACTGAAAATAATACACATTTTTATTCAAATAACAAAGTATTCATTGTATTTATTTAATAAATTTTTGTTTTTTATCTTCTCCCAAAACAGAAAGGTATAATCGATTCTCACTGACAACACAACATTAGTTCGATCTTATTTTTAAAACATAGAATGTATAACAAATATTTTTTATTCTTTATAAAAAAACAATAAAGAAATAATTTATTAATTTTCCCAGGGTTATTTGTTAGTTCTTTGTACTATGAGACGGTCAGAAATGAATATTATTAAATACCAAGCCTTACATTAATTAATTTATAATAATTTATAGTATGTAGTTCTGAGGTTATCCGCCAGAGTACAGATTATGTTTCTTCACTACCACCACGGAATTTATTTTAGTGGCGGCTAGCAATTCACAGAGATCCGTTATGCTGATTTTTTGGTTAACAAAAATAATAAAGTTTGTTTTCACCTCTTTTCCTGAAGTGTTTAAAGATATGGCGCTGTTTCTAGTGTTATGAAGTTATAGTTGAGATGTAATTTAGTTAAATTTACTTGGATACGATGTCACCAAAATATCGACGTGCTGTAGACTAGGCCTGGATCTAGTAGTTGGATTTTTCAAAGTTTCATCAAATGAAGGGCGTGAATGGTTATACTTGAATGAGTTCTAATATAAGGTGGACATCACTCGTCAATTTTATTAAATTTTGCACTAATTATTCCAAAAAGTATTCATTAATTTCTCAAATTTTAATAGGCATTACACTTTTCAAAAAGTTCACTTCTCAATCGTTTTAACAATTAATTCAAATCTTGTTAGTTGGTTACTCGTAGTAACCATGATTTTTTTATGGTTTTTTATTGGTGAATCTATATACTTTTTAGTATATAGGCTATTATTAATTATTATTAATTTATTTCTTCTTTTTAGAAAAATTAATCCTTTTTAAATTTTGTTCATAATCCAATTTAATTTATTTAAGGTTTTTCTTTATATTTTTCCTTAAGCTTGTACATTGGTCTTTTATATTTTAATTCCCTTCAATTGGATTTATTTATTATTTACTTAAAGTATCCTTACTCTAAACTATTTTCCTATGCCATCTTGCTCACATAGTATTATCTTATATTATTATTATTTTATATCTAACCCTGGGTTATCTTATATTTAAACACAGTTATTATATTAAACACAAAAATTATACCTAGGTACAAGACCTTTGTGGCCTACACAATAAAAATTACACAAAATACAAAAAAATACAAAATTTGTCAGCAGCAATATAGTCCACTACTACAATTGATTGTTTTTTCATCTACAGTATAAATCTGTGATATGCTCTTTTTTAAAAGTTTACACTCTCACTATGTACACTATATCTCACTTTGTACACTATATTTCACGTTGTTATTGTTTACAGAATTTTGTAGTACAAAGTTTTTTATAGCTAGGTACATAATACCCATTTCTGACTTTTAGAGTGGGGTGATTGTGTTATCATATTTGGGCATGGGTTATGTAACTTTACATAAAGCCCCCCCCCAATAGAACAGATTTATTTTTATCTACTTGTTTTTTAAAATAAATTGTTGAACTCTTCAATCTTCGGATTCTTCCATTAATCTTCATAATATTCCTTCCTTATTTCTGATTGGTTATACACCTGTTATTCGGTTAAATGGTAATAGGCTTAATTTCCTACTCAACTCTCTCTCTCTTGGAGGCAAATTCATCAATGATTTATTTCTCTGGGTAGTGGTCTTCCACATATTACTTGATAAGGGCTGGTCACACTAATCATAAAAAACTTGTTTTAACACTCATATTTCTATTTGCTTCTATAAATTCGCTTTCTCAATTAAGCTTCTGTCTGCTATCTTTCTTCTGTTTTCTTCATTCATACTTCTGGAATCTAATATCACTCTTTTCAGCTATTTTATCATCCCTTAAATATTCAATTTCCCTAACATTTTTCCCTATCCTGTGCGGTGGTTCAGTTCGGGTGGCCACTTTGGGTCCATTACTCCGCTGTCCATCCGTACACCTTCTGAGACCAGGGGAACATCATCCCTGCTCAGGAAAATTATTGCCGGAACATTTCTACAGTCAATTCATTATAATAAGAAACTTACAAGTAGTCGATTAGCGACTAATACTAAACACTTTTGGGATTCTTCATGTTGTAGCTGTTTGCATTTAATTATATATTTCTTTTTCTTCGTGATTCCTTCTTCTTTTTCATTAACTAATAGCATATAACATTATTGATAGGCATTATTTTAAAATCCTTTTGACTTTCCTTCTTGTGACTTATATTTTCTCCGTATCATTTCTTCCTATATCATTTTCAATTCCGAGAAATTCTAAATTATAGTTGTATTAATTATCATCATTCTTTAGCTTCATTGTAGCCATTGAATTATTCGTTATTCTTCTTATTTGAGCACATTACCATCAATTGTTTTTATTTATTTATTTTTTCTTCTGTTTGTTACCATCAAAATATTATTTTTCCTATTATTCCATTTTAAATCAGTTATTTACAATTGTTATTTAATAATCTGTTCTTACATTTTCTTGGTGGTTTGTCTTTTTATTTTATCAAATTGTTTCGAAATATTTAGTAAGTTGTCCTTACGTACTTTTTATTAAATCAAATGGTTGCGAAATATCTTAAGTAAGTTGTACTTACATACTTTTGGAATTTTGGGGTTTTTATTAAATCATATTGTTTCGAAAATATTTAGTAAGTTGTACTTACATACTTTTTGAATTTTGGGGTTTCATCCTTCCAATGGGTTGCTTGGGCGGTATCAGAAAATCAGTCCCCTTTTTTCTGGTTGGTTATTGTTTAGTTTAACCATGGCCCATTAACTCAGGTACTCCCTTTCCTCGGATTACTGGGGTGTTCATAATGATTTTGGTACTTGTTAAATACCTCTCTTTCACCTGGCATCGTAACTCAGCTGATACAAAGTCTTCATTGAAGTCACGGTTTTCCGTCATAGTTAGATCCCTTTTAATTAACAGGTATTGTACCTCCTCTAACCTAACGTAATCACTCATATATGCTACTATTCCATTCCCTTTGATCTCTGTATTATTTACCCAATGTTTTACTGGTATATTCTGTATTAAAGATATAAATGATATTGTCTGATATTCTTCGATTGTTAATATATTTAATTGAGATTTAAGCTTATTTAAGTTTTTTTTTATTATTCTATGGTGGTTTATTTTTGATAATTTTATTAAATTTTTCCTATAACTCTTAAATTTACTTAATTCCCTTTGTTCACAAATTGGGATGTTAAATACATTAATCAATCCACCCTTCTTCATCTCCAATTCTTCTTTTTGTGACGATTTCATTAATAAAAATATGGTAATTAATAAATAGGTAATGTGTAGGCTGAGAAATTTTAAATTTTAATAAAATCGCACATTTAAACTAAATCTTATTGCTATCATTAAATAATAATAATATTTAATAAAGAGTTGTAATAATAAAAAAAAAAGGAATACGATTGTACAGAAAGGGTAAAGCTTGTTAATTAATCCTGCATAGACATGCACTAACCAGAATTAACTTGAATTCCGACCCCTAAACAAACTAAATATACTTGTAAATTTGACATTATTTAAATAATTAAACAAGACCACTGTAATGTACTTTAATAACGTCTATAACTAAGAATATCTCTGCTTAAGTAAATAGTCATACTTTAATCCTTTAAATAAAGAAGGAACATGGAACTACTTTTATGCTGAATGGTAAATGTCGCGAGATTACTACTCTAACCCCTTAACTATTTTTAGGCACTTGCAATGGAGCGCTCACGCCGTAAGCTGCGCACAGCGTTGGTTCGCGACGCGGATACAAATATGTGAATGTTCGGTAAAGAATATTTAAACTACTAAAGCGTGCGCCGATGACATCTCTATATATTCTTAAATAATAAACTATGTAATTAAGACAGTACTAGAATCATGAGGTGAAATTCAACTAATAAATAATCATGTGAAGTGAATACCAGTGAAACAAACTTTCGCTTTATTTATTCTAACAACTAGAATTACTACAGTCATCTAGGAAGAGAGTACAACACCCAGAATGATTTAACATACATCAGGAACTTCACCTTCTCCGGAAACTAAGGTAACGACAGACCTTCAGGAAACACACCGAGGACCGAAGAGCCAAATCTGCATCAACTACTGAAAACACAGGTGACATGGAGGCTTGTCTTCCATGGTTATGAGATACTAAAATTATAACCAGCAAAAGACAATTTAACTCACCACTTTAAGACTTTAAAAGACAGAGATTATATGTAACATGTAGTCTGTAATCTAATAACACTGTTTGTAGTAAAAGAGTAAAAGTTTAAACTGAAAACTTTATTGTTTTAAAAAGATTAATAAAGTCCATTCTTCAAATGGCACAATTTTCAAGATTGTATATGGCGAGGTGACCATTATTAACATACTATATTCAATCCCGGATCCGTGGAATAAATTAAATTGATGTACATCTTATTTTGAGGGCCCTTGTGAAAGTATATACTAAATAATCATCTTGTAAACTGTAAGCTGTTGAACCACATATGTTGAGAACTTTAAATAGAGCAATTAATCGCATTATGTAATAAAGAGATGTCATCTTTGGTACTGACTAAACTGAGTGCATAAATCAACAGTCTCCCCTTCCCTCCTTCCCAGTATCCTTTTATATTAATTGTTTAGGTGTTGTGATTAATTTTCAGCTCGTCACAACGAAGGCCGCCTGTATAATTGGCAGAACCAATTAATGCGGGTTCCCTACGTTATAACACAAGATGACGTTAAGATGTTATAAATTGCGCGACTCTGCTAATTTCTTTGCTTAAATTTTGCTGCTCCTTTGTAAAACAAAAATTGTGTCTTGTGTTGCTTAAGAAGTAATTGTGTCCCAAAATTCCACACACACTAGCTGTTGATCTATTCACTCATGTATTTTAATATGTGTCAAAATTTTAAATAAAATAAAAATCATAATTATTATAATAGTAATATAGTATAGGTAACGTTAATTGTAAATATAATACATGTAAACTTATATTAACATATTGTCCCATGTAAACAAAACCATGTAGGTACTTGTCCAAATATTTCATTCATCAACGTGTCGATTTGACGACAAACGTGGACAGGTAAATATCCTGTTGCCGCCTGTGTAAAACTGTCATAGTCACCCTCCCTCAAGTTGAGTTAGACAATACGTTCACCCTCTAGTAGTTCCCCTTTGTAAGCAAAACAATGCCATTGTTTGAAACTAGTCTGACCTATTTTCCAGCGTAACAGCTGATCGTTTAAATAATCACTAATGCAAATGTTTAATAATCACTGTTAATAAATGTTTACCATGTACTAAAGTGTGTAGGAAATAATTGTGTAGAGTATAGTAGAGCAAATAATATTGTGACTTAAATTTCAAATAAATAAATGATTCAGTTAACCCTCCCTTGTTAGATAATGTATTAAAACCCCATGTCCCAAAACAGTAAACTTTTATACTGAGTAAACTAAATTTGTGTAACGTGTAGCAGTAAATAAGAGAAAGTAAATAATAAATAAAGTATGGTTGCTATTGTGAACACCCCAGTCTTGGCGTGTACGCAAACAATAAAGCGTGTTGAGAATTGTAGTAAGCAGCCACTCACGTTTCCCCCTTATTGTACGAAACGGTAGCGTCCCTAAACAATGAAAACCACCCCTGTGTATTACAATGAATTGTGTAAAGTGTCTCCCCTTCCGCATAGTTTGTTGAGTTATTATTAAAGAGATAATAAGAATTATCCTCATGAGATTCCGCTTCTCTCAAGTAATATAAGATATTAGGATTAACTATAATCTAGAGTGGAGTATGGGATCCTCTTTAGATTATATTAGAGATAAGTTGATGATATATAATTGAAAATTATATATATATATAACGTAACGAGTCACAACGGCGCCGACTGAAAGTTGTAATGATGGGGCAGAAAGGTGCCAAGTTAATCATTAGTGCGTGCTGAAAGCTAACTTGTGTAGTTAGAGTAAGCCTATGTCAGTCGGGCCACGATATTGTGAGTTACTGAAATTAGGGAAATTAGTAGTAAGAATTAAAATATAAGTTAGTACTGTAAGAAATGAGAAAAAGGGAATTTCACGAATGAGAACGAGATCATTTAAAGAGAAATAGAGAAAACAAACCGTGCACTAATAATAAATAATACTAATAATAAAAAATTTCACACGGTAATCCCCAAGCATACTCCCGGTACATTACTGACCAAATTAGCCGGAGTCTGTTCTTTAAGCGGCGGAGTATGTGACGATTTCATTAATAAAAATATGGTAATTAATAAATAGGTAATGTGTAGGCTGAGAAATTTTAAATTTTAATAAAATCGCACATTTAAACTAAATCTTATTGCTATCATTAAATAATAATAATATTTAATAAAGAGTTGTAATAATAAAAAAAAAGGAATACGATTGTAGAGAAAGGGTAAAGCTTGTTAATTAATCCTGCATAGACATGCACTAACCAGAATTAACTTGAATTCCGACCCCTAAACAAACTAAATATACTTGTAAATTTGACATTATTTAAATAATTAAACAAGACCACTGTAATGTACTTTAATAACGTCTGTAACTAAGAATATCTCTGCTTAAGTAAATAGTCATACTTTAATCCTTTAAATAAAGAAGGAACATGGAACTACTTTTATGCTGAATGGTAAATGTCGCGAGATTACTACTCTAACCCCTTAACTATTTTTAGGCACTTGCAATGGAGCGCTCACGCCGTAAGCTGCGCACAGCGTTGGTTCGCGACGCGGATACAAATATGTGAATGTTCGGTAAAGAATATTTAAACTACTAAAGCGTGCGCCGATGACATCTCTATATATTCTTAAATAATAAACTATGTAATTAAGACAGTACTAGAATCATGAGGTGAAATTCAACTAATAAATAATCATGTGAAGTGAATACCAGTGAAACAAACTTTCGCTTTATTTATTCTAACAACTAGAATTACTACAGTCATCTAAGAAGAGAGTACAACACCCAGAATGATTTAACATACGTCAGGAACTTCACCTTCTCCGGAAACTAAGGTAACGACAGACCTTCAGGAAACACACCGAGGACCGAAGAGCCAAATCTGCATCAACTACTGAAAACACAGGTGACATGGAGGCTTGTCTTCCATGGTTATGAGATACTAAAATTATAACCAACAAAAGACAATTTAACTCACCACTTTAAGACTTTAAAAGACAGAGATTATATGTAACATGTAGTCTGTAATCTAATAACACTGTTTGTAGTAAAAGAGTAAAAGTTTAAACTGAAAACTTTATTGTTTTAAAAAGATTAATAAAGTCCATTCTTCAAATGGCACAATTTTCAAGATTGTAATGGCGAGGTGACCATTATTAACATACTATATTCAATCCCGGATCCGTGGAATAAATTAAATTGATGTACATCTTATTTTGAGGGCCCTTGTGAAAGTATATACTAAATAATCATCTTGTAAACTGTAAGCTGTTGAACCATATATGTTGAGAACTTTAAATAGAGCAATTAATCGCATTATGTAATAAAGAGATGTCATCTTTGGTACTGACTAAACTGAGTGCATAAATCAACAGTCTCCCCTTCCCTCCTTCCCAGTATCCTTTTATATTAATTGTTTAGGTGTTGTGATTAATTTTCAGCTCGTCACAACGAAGGCAGCCTGTATAATTGGCAGAACCAATTAATGCGGGTTCCCTACGTTATAACACAAATTAAGATGTTATATTTTGTATGTAATATTTTCCTTCTACATGTTTTCCGTATTTTCTTGATATTCTCTTCCATGGTTTGGATATTCTCTTTGTTCTTTCTATTTTTATTTTCAGATAGCAACGCCTTTTGGTCTTCTCTAATTCCTGTTTCCTTGCTACTCTCTTCTGTATTCGGACTTACTATAATACCTTCAGAAGTGCTGGCTAGTGTTTCAGTCATATTCTTTAAACCACTGTGCATTTGCTTATTGGTGTCCTCCTTGTATCCATCTATTCTTTGGCTAAGTGTGTTAACATTTTCAAACTTCCCCCCGAAAGTTTCCCATATCTCCTTATTGAACTTCTCCATTTTACCCTCAATTTGTTTTAAATTTTCTTCGTTTATTTTCTCAATTTGTTTTAAACTGTCCCTCAAAGTTTCATTTTGCTTCCTCGAGTTTTCCTTATTTTCCTCATTTATTTTCCTTAAATTTTCATTATTTTCTTCTTTCATTTGTCTTATTAAGTTTTCATTGTTCTGTCTGCTTTGTTCTGCCATAAATTTCATTATTTCCTGCCAATTTGGTTCTTCTCTGGCTACCGCTTTATCTGGTTGGTCCCCTTGGGCATCCTCTTCAACTATTTCCTTTTCCGTGTTTGTGACTACTTCGGTTTCTTCTTTATCACCCGTTGGTTGTTCCATTTCACTGTCCGTGACTACTTCTATCTCTCGTTCCTGTCCACCTTCTTCCTTCTCCTTGTCTTCTGCCCTCTTCTTCGATCTGCCTCTGGTATTATGCATTTCTTGTTTTCTCATAGTTGCCGACGAAAATTAGGTTTTTTGTGATATTATCTTTCGTATATCTCAAAATTTCTTTGCTAATTAAAGCCCTTTTAAGTTGAGCGCCATCTTGTAACGTCTCGCGGGTAAATCTCTCAGAGTCATAAAGTACGTACTTTTTAGTTAATTAACTCTTAAGTTTTATTAGCCCCACGTTGTTAGTGTCATCTTGTAACGTCTCGCGGGTAAACTCTGATAGTATCGTTTGATCTTATCGTCACTCTTGCGATCGTCACAGAATTCGTTATAATTTATGTTTAAAGTTTCCAAAAAAAAGAAATCGAGTGTGTGTGATTATGCTGATTTTTCCCTTAGATATTATTTGGGTGAATTCAATGAAGTTGTTTGACCGTAGATAGGAGAGAGAGTGCAAAAAGAATTATCCTCTTGGTATACAATTAAGTAATTTAAATTTCTCCGCTCATGAGACCAGCTGATTGTGACGTTTACAAACACATTGGAGGTTAAATTAACACCAATGGTATGTAATATTTTCTAGTTGTCCGTTCTCTTCTCTGTCTCCTGACAATCTGTAAACAACTACCCTCTACTGAAAATAATACACATTTTTATTCAAATAACAAAGTATTCATTGTATTTATTTAATAAATTTTTGTTTTTTATCTTCTCCCAAAACAGAAAGGTATAATCGATTCTCACTGACAACACAACATTAGTTCGATCTTATTTTTAAAACATAGAATGTATAACAAATATTTTTTATTCTTTATAAAAAAACAATAAAGAAATAATTTATTAATTTTCCCAGGGTTATTTGTTAGTTCTTTGTACTATGAGACGGTCAGAAATGAATATTATTAAATACCAAGCCTTACATTAATTAATTTATAATAATTTATAGTATGTAGTTCTGAGGTTATCCGCCAGAGTACAGATTATGTTTCTACACTACCACTACGGAATTTATTTTAATGGCGGCTAGCAATTCACAGAGATCCGTTATGCTGATTTTTTGGTTAACAAAAATAATAAAGTTTGTTTTCACCTCTTTTCCTGAAGTGTTTAAAGATATGGTGCTGTTTCTAGTGTTATGAAGTTATAGTTGAGATGTAATTTAGTTAAATTTACTTGGATACGATGTCACCAAAATATCGACGTGCTGTAGACTAGGCCTGGATCTAGTAGTTGGATTTTTCAAAGTTTCATCAAATGAAGGGCGTGAATGGTTATACTTGAAGGAGTTCTAATATAAGGTGGGCATCACTCTTCAATTTTATTAAATTTTGCACTAATTATTCCAAAAAGTATTCATTAATTTCTCAAATTTTAATAGGCATTACACTTTTCAAAAATTTCACTTCTCAATCGTTTTAACAATTAATTCAAATCTTGTTAGTTGGTTACTCGTAGTAACCAAGATTTTTTTATGGTTTTTTATTGGTGAATCTATATACTTTTTAGTATATAGGCTATTATTAATTATTATTAATTTATTTCTTCTTTTTAGAAAAATAATCCTTTTTAAATTTTGTTCATAATCCAATTTAATTTATTTAAGGTTTTTCTTTATATTTTTCCTTAAGCTTGTACATTGGTCTTTTATATTTTAATTCCCTTCAATTGGATTTATTTATTATTTACTTAAAGTATCCTTACTCTAAACTATTTTCCTATGCCATCTTGCTCACATAGTATTATTTTATATCTAACCCTGGGTTATCTTATATTTAAACACAATTACAGTAGAACTTGGCTAATTCGAACGTGCATAATTCGAATTCGTGGATAATTCGAACTTTTACCGTGGTCCCTTTAATATCCTATGTAAAACCATGCAAAAACATCGTCTGTAATTCGAACTTTTTTTGGTTAATTCGAAATAAAAATTTTGCTCTAACTACAAAAAATCGCCTGCTGTATGGGCTAGACCACGTAACAATAGAGACACGACTGGAAACAGACAAGCGGGCATCGCCCTTTGTGAACAGACGCTTGTCCTTTGTGTCAAATTCGTGGAATTGCCGTCAGTATCTGGCGATGACACATGACTGGCTCGTGTAACGGTACCGTCCACCATTGTCCCTTGTTGCACGCCTCGTCAGTCAGCCACCCTCACTGTTGCTTTCAGTTCAGTCTGCCTACATTCGTGGAAGTGTTAAGTCTTTTTGAGTTTCTACTGTGCGAGCTGTGTCCCGTAGTGAGAGACCGTTCCCTTCTTTATACAGTACTGTATATACAGACTGGTGTGTTTTAGTGACGCTTATTGTGCAGTTTTATTGTGTTGTGTGTTCATCATGGCCCTTTCAAAACCAACACGGACCCAATACAAATCATTGACATTTGCCGAAAAAGTTGCCATTGTACGGGAAGTGGAAAAGGGACAAAAAAAAGAAATCTGAAATTGCCAAGGAATTCGGGATACCGCCAAATACGCTGTCAACATATCTAAAAAATAAAGAGAAGATTTTGAATAGTGTGTGTAAAGCCAGCGACAAAGATAGGAAAAGAGCGCGAGGACCAGAAAATCCTGACGTGGATGAATGTGTAGTGAAGTGGTTTAAGCAAGCAAGGGACAAAAAAATTCCAGTCAGTGGGCCCCTCGTCAGAGCCAAAGCTGAGGAATTCGCATCTAGCTTAGGGAAAAATGATTTTAAGGCCAGCACTGGTTGGCTCGATGGTTTTAAAGAAAGGAATGGCATGTCTTTCAAAACTGTTTGTGGGAAAGTGGATCTGTTGACGTTGAAGCTGCAAATTCATGGAAAGACGATTTGTTGCAAATGATTTCTGATAGAGACGCTAAAGACATTTTTAACGTAGACGAGACGGGCTTATTCTTCAAATGCACCCCCCGACAAAACACTTGCTTTTAAAGGAGAAAGTTGTAGTGGTGGCAAACACAGCAAGGAGCGCATAACACTTTTAATCGGAGCAAACATGGATGGCTCGGAAAAACTGCCTTTGCTAACGATAGGGAAGTCAGCCAACCCACGTTGTTTCAAAAATGTAAAAACGAAACCAGTTGAATATGAATCAAACAGTAAAGCTTGGATGACAGGTGAAATTTTTGAAAGATGGCTTTTGAAAATCAACAGGAAATTTCGGAATCAAAACAGAAGAATCGTCTTGTTTATTGACAACTGTACAGCTCACAACATTATTCCTGTGATGGAAAATGTAAAGGTTGTGTTTTTCCCTCCAAACATGACTTCAGTAGTTCAACCTATGGACCAAGGTGTAATAAAAAATTTTAAGCATTTTTACAGAAAGCTTGTGGTCCAAAACATTCTGTCAGGTGCTTATTTAGATGAGCACGAAAATATCAAGATTAACATCCTTCAAGCTGCCCGCATGTGCAACAGTGCTTGGAACCAAGTTACGCAAAAAACAATTGCTAATTGTTTTCGTAAAGGTGGTTTCTGCCACATTGAAGGTGAAGAGGAGAATAAAGCTGCTAGAGAAGTCGTACCTACTACGGATAACTGGGAAGATGTTGGACATGACGCAGGTATTCGTTACGAAGAGTTTGTAAACATGGATGAAGACTTGGCGGTGTGCGGTGAACAGACAGATGCGGAGATTGTGGCTGATGTTATGAACAAAAGAAATGATGGTACAGCTTCAGATGAAGAAGGGGACCAGCTAGAACTTCCAGAGATACCGTTTCCAACGGCTTCACAGGCATCAAATTACATACAAGACTTGAGACGGTTTGTTGAAGGACAGCAGAGCGTAAGTGACGCTATTTTCCAAGCACTTAATAAACTTGAAGAGTTTACTACAACTCAGTGTATTAACTGCAAAATGCAATCAAAAGTTTCTAGCTTTTTTAAAAAACTGTAAATGCTATATTTTGTACTGAAACATGTTTATACGTTTGTAATACATATGTATAAGGAAATTGTTTAATAAAATAACATATTGCTTTACTGAATTTCGGTTTTTGATTTGATTTTTCTACCGTTATCAAAAGTTTTCCTAATTCGAATTTTTGGATAATTCGAATTTTTTACTGGTCCCTTCAGCTTCGAATTACCCAAGTTCTACTGTATTATATTAAACACAAAAATTATACCTAGGTACAAGACCTTTGTGGCCTACACAATAAAAATTACACAAAATACAAAAAAATACAAAATTTGTCAGCAGCAATATAGTCCACTACTACAATTGATTGTTTTTTCATCTACAGTATAAATCTGTGATATGCTCTTTTTTAAAAGTTTACACTCTCACTATGTACACTATATCTCACTTTGTACACTATATTTCACGTTGTTATTGTTTACAGAATTTTGTAGTACAAAGTTTTTTATAGCTAGATACATAATACCCATTTCTGACTTTTAGAGTGGGGTGATTGTGTTATCATATTTGGGCATGGGTTATGTAACGTTACTATATATATATATATATATATATATATATTGTAACGTTACATAACCCTGTCCCAATAAACTAAATCATAATAACATCAATGTCAGAAATGGGTAACCTATGGCTCGCTCAAAATTAAATTATATCACTCAATATGATAAACAATTCGAGTGGTATACAGCGCAAAGTGAGTTCTAGTGTACCCATTGAGGTGAAAAATAAAAGTGAAAGTAACGTATTACCAAACTGTGTTATGTGTGTGGAAATTATAAAACTATGAGAGTATGCTATAATACTAACTGATCTTGTATTTTATTTTGTTTATTGTAATATTTATATTGTATGAACAACTAATTGTTATACCCAAGTTAATATTATATTTTTTCAAATAATTGTGTTAGATTATAAGAAAACCCAGGGTTAGTTTTAAAAGACATAAAAATTTAAATACCAAAAGATAATAAAAAATTAGAATAATCCTATGAAGGAAATGGCAACAGGAAGTAGTGCCGTGTAGGAATACTATGAGAGACTAAATAAATAATGTATAAATTTATTTAAAGATAATAAAATTATCAAATACTTATATACAATGTCATAAGAAAATGAACCAAAACTTATTATGTAAACTAAATTAGTAAAGAAACCGGAATGGAAAGGAATTATTTTTCCATAAATAAAATATAAATGTATAATAATTACAAACTGCCTGCATAATAAAAAATACTATGTGTTACTAAGAGTGATGAAAAATAACAAGGATTGTTAAGAGAATAAAATTTTTGAAAAAACGGTAGAGTTGAGAAATGATGCTACTACATTTATAATAAAAAAATAACCTTTTCGAAACTTGAGAGGAGTGCAAATTGATACAAAATTAACTAGCCGAATGAACACTTCAAAATCATCCATGGTTTATCCAAATTAAACGGTTATATTCATTAATAAACAGTGAAAGAAGACATTCTGATGAGCCAACATGGTTTCGGCCTAGTTCTAATTGACGTTTGAGAATTCGCCAAACGGTAAGAAAATTATAACGCAAGACGGACCTCACCACAGAAAAAGCTTCAATCCAGTAAGAACCATACGGAGCGAGGTAATATAAACATTTTTTTGTAATAATTCAAGAAGAAAACACATTCCGAACGCTGAGATCGAAAATAAAATAGTCATCTAAACATATGTTTTTTTTTAAATAAACAAACGCACGCTGCACTCTTACGGACATTCCAGGAACTACATACTACACGGAAAAATAAACAAATTATTTAATAATTTTTTTCGGTATTTGTAAAGCGTAGTAATTATCCATTTCTGACACTCTCGTAACAAAAAGAACTTACCCTGAACCCTGGGGAATTATTAAGAATTATATATTAATTGATGTTTTTTTTTTAATAGTGTAAAATTATGAAACAAAACCATATATGTTTTTCTCTTTAGACTATTCCATGTTTACTCTGTTAAGTCGAGATTGTGTTTTATTGAAGGAAAGAGCAATTGTAATACTTGTGTTTTTTGGTGGCAGGAAACAAAAACCAATGATATAAATACATAATATTATTGGAAAATAATCTTAAATAATAAAGTGTTATAATTTCTTTGTAGTGGGTAGGTGTAATCAATTTCAGCACAAAAAACAGAAGAAATCCGAAATCGGCTAAACTGAGGGTAAATAATTGATACTTACTCTCTCTTCTTCATAAGGCTGAACAACTTCACTCTTTGACCCCAAATCACACACTCTCGATTTCTATTTAGATTGAGCAAAACAAAATAACAAAAAAGAGAAAAAAATCCTTTATTTATACTTTATAAAAACGTCAGTTATTATAATTCATAAGTGGCGACTGCGGAGAGGCGGAAACATTGACACCTCTCATTCAAAAAGCGGTGCGTTACAAAATTGGCGCTCAACGTAAAAGGGCGGTAATTAGAAAAGAATTTTGATATTTAATAAAAATATATACCAAAAAATCTAATTATCGTTGGCAGTTATGAGAAAACAAGAAATGCATAATACCCGAGGCAAATCGAAGAAGAGGGCAGAAGAAAAGGAGATTGAAGAAGGTGGACAGGAACAAGAAATGGAATTAGTCACGGACAGTGAAATGGACCAACAGACAGGCGATAAAGAAGAAACAGAAGTAGTTATGGACCCGGAAACGGAAATAATTGAAGAGGATGCCCAAGGGGACCAACCAGAAAAAGCGGAAGCCAGAAGAGAACCAGATTGGCAAGAAATGATGAGGATGATGATGGAGAAAATTGATAGCATTAAGGAAAGCAATAAACAAACCATAGATGAAAACTCAAGGAAACAAAATGAAACCTTGAGCGAAAAATTTGATAAAATAGATGAGAATTTTAAGAAACAGGAGGAACAAAATAGACAGACCAATGAGAAAATAGATAGCATTCAGGAAAGTTTAGTCAAACAACTAAATGAAAAAATAGAAACAATTCATGGAAATATCAAACAAACCATGAATGAACAATACCATGAACTGAAGGAAACGGTTGAAGGGCAAAGAGAAGAGATGAATGCAAAATTTGAAGAGAATAATGAGAATTTAAAACAATTTGAGGGTAAAATGGAGAATTTCAATAAGGAGATATGGGAAACTTTCGGGGAGTAGTTTGAAAATGTTAATACGCGTATCCAAAAAACAGATACATACAAGGAGGAGACAAATAAACAAATGGACCATAGTGTCAAGAATTTGGATGAAACATCAGACAGCACTTCAGAAGGTATTAAAGTAAGTCCGAATACAGAAGAGAGTAGGAAGGAAATAGAAATTACAGAATACCAAGGTGTAATGCCATCTGAAAATAAAAATAGCCACAACAAAAAGGATGTTCAAACCGTGGAAAAGAAGACCAAGAAAATAATAAAAACATGTAGAAAGAGAATAATAAATACCAAGGAAGAATGGGAGATGATTACAGGTGGATTAATTAAGGTATTCAACCTTCCGATTAACGAACAGAGGGAGTTAATTAAGTTTACATCCCAGTTAAATGTGTCAACGATGGAAGTGTATCAGACAATATCAGTCGTATCTTCAAGATGGAATACAACATTCAAATATTTGGCAAATAATCCAGAGGTAAAAGGGAATGGAATGAGATTAAATATGAGCAACTATGTTATGTTAGAGGAGGTACAATACTTGTTAGTTAAAAAGGAACGAATTATGACGGAAGACCGGTACTTAAGTGAAAGTTTCATAGCAGCAAAGTGGGAGAGCCGGATGGTAAGAAGATTATCAAGGAGAGAATTAATTCCGAACACCCCAGTAATCCGAGTCAAGGGAGTACCTGAAATAATGGACCACGGTTAAACAGACTCCAAACAAACCAGAAAAAAGGGACGGATTTTATGGATACAGGACCAAGCAACCCATTGTAAATAAAAACCCCAAAATTCTAAAAGCATGTAAGGACATCTTACTCAAGTTATTTTGAAACCATATAATTCAAAGTGAAGAGACTAAAACCCCAAAATTCTAAAAGCATGTAAGGACATCTTACTCAAGTTATTTTGAAACCATATAATTTAAAATAAAAAGACAAAACACCAAGAAAATGTAAGAACAGATTTTATAATTTAATTATAAATAACTGATTTAAACTGAAATAATAGGAAAAAGTAATATTTTTAATGGTAACAAACAGAAGAAAAATTAAATGAACAAAAACAATTGATGGTAATGTGCTCAGATAAGAAGAATAACGAATAATTTAATGACTCCAATGAAACTGAAGGAGGATGATAATTAATACAACAAAAATTAGAATTTCTCGGAATTGAAGATTATATAAGAAGAAATGATACGGAGAAATATGTCACAAGAAGTAAAGTCAATAGAATTTTAACATAAGGCCTATCAGTGATGTTATATGCTATTAGTCAATGGAAAAGAAGAAGGAATCAAGGAGAAGAAGAAATATATAAATAAATACAAACAGCTACAGTATGAAGAATCCCAAAAGTGTTTGGTACTATACCCTGATTAACGAAAGAAAGTGACTGGCGGAGCGGCCGCGCGGCGACCGAGTTTGTAGTAAAAACATTCCACTTTATAACCTCGTGGAAACGTAAAATACAGGGCGAGAAATGTCTAATGAACTGTATTTTAATCATCAATTAAAGACGTTTTTAACAAACTTTTCTAATTTTTAAAATCTCTTTTCAATAAATTTACATTGTGAGTTAAAGAAAAAAATACACGAATTTGAATTAAAAAATTAGGGTTTATCGTTTTTATTACGTAAGAACTCAGAGGTTAAGCATCGGAAAAAAATTTCTTGTAGACAAATGGTAGTCCACCTTCTTTAGTACAATATATCAAAAATTGAGATTCCTACGATTAATATTAACGACGTTATTAATTTTTTCCGAATGTACTGTTAACTCCGTTATTAATAATTTTTTTCATTGTGTTTTTTCACAATAAACATAACAAAATTGTATTCATCAATACAAAGTGGTATGTAACCTTCAAATATTACGAAATATAACCGCAATCAGTTAATATAGGAAAATTAGAACTAACATCGCTCAACGGCGCGCGATCGAGTCAAGGTACAGTAACAGCCCAAAGAAAGTGGTGCATACGCTCACGGCTCACACATTGACACATAGCCAACTTACTACGAGTCACCAATCTCTCATAAGTATATACTTAGTTATCTGTCTACTTATTTAATCTAATCTTCTACCTGGAGATCTGTCAAAAACGTATATCTGACCAGACTTTTGTGGTTTAGTTGAACTACATGCTTTTTATAACAGTCTTGAATGATTGTTTATTACTCTTTTGCGGTACGGTATTTATTGTTTTCTTGTTAATAAACTGTTTTTGTTTTGTGATCAGCTTTAATACTACTAATTGAAGTGCAATGTAATTACTGGGAAATTGTTAATGCCATTCAAATTTCTCAATAACTAATTATTTAACTATGAAATATAGTTTACAGTTTAAAACTACCGAGCAAAGCTCGGTCTACCAGATATTGCATAATTATAACAGTATTTTACTGTTATAATGTAATTGAAATGTAAAAACAATTAGTAAATTACTTGTTATTAGCATTGACAAATAAATAATAAATACAGTACGGTACTTACAAGTATTGTAGTGTTCTTCAGCTTTTATGGAATCCGCTCATAAAATATGTGTATAAATCATAAAAATACACTATTAAAACACTCTATAAAAAACACTTATAGCTGTGAGTTAGTAGTCTTCAAACGAAAGTTCTCTGATACCCTCCATTGGATCGTCATCACTATTATCATCTTCTGAACAATTATCATCCTCGGAGCTACTGCTGTCTTCCACGGATATAATCATTTCCTCCACAGCTTCTTCCATTAGTCCTTCGTTATTCCATGCATCGATAATAACTTTTTTGGTGTGGTCCACTACTTGCTCCCACCTCTCAGCAGTAATTCGATTAAATCCGTCTTTAGTCAGTCGTTCAACTTCTTTTAAAGTAAACATTTTGTTGTTTTCGGCAACATACCCCTTAACCTGAGCCCATATAAGCTCAATGGCGTTAAGATGGCAATGGTAAGGTGGTAGCCTTATCACTTTGTGACCTCTGCTCTCTATCAATTCATCAACAAAATACCTTTTGTTCTGGGGCTTGTGCCATTTCACTAATTCCAAAAGTTCTGATTTTTTCAAGTCTGTTGTAGATTGAATATTTTTCCTATCCAGCCATGCAAGTATGTCAGCTTTTTTATCTTTGCTTGTGGGAGCTTTATCAATTTGCTTAGAATGGTAGGGAGCATTGTCCATGACTATTACTGCAGGCTCTTCTAGGTTATTTAGCAAAGTTTCAGAACACCAACCGAAGAATTTGTCGTGATCCATATCTTCATGGTAGTCACCGGTTTTTTTCGATTTAAATAGTAGAAGGGAATTTGGAACAAACCCTTTTGAAGAACCTGCATGACATATTATTAATCGTTCACCTTTCCCTATAGGTGTTAACATTGTCCCCTGAAGTGACTCATCAGTCCATCCTTGTTTCAAACAATGCCCAGCATTGACCCAGGTCTCATCGAGCCAAATTATATTATCGAAATTCTCGTCTTTGATTTGGCGAAGAAAACGACACCTCCAGGCAGCGACATCGCTTCTCTCCATAATCACTTTTCTGCCCGAAAATTTTCTCCACGTAAATCCTAAACCTTTTAGCACGTTTCTAAGCGAAGACAGACTGCCATTAAACAGCTCTTCATTTTCCAACGATGATAAAAGTTTTTTCAAAGTGGGATATTCTTTTCTTATGTAATATTGATATACATGTCTTCGTATAGCGTCTTCCTGAAAAGTGTCAAGTTTTGTCACAGTTTTCTCCCGTTTCCTCTGTTTGCCCGGAGTTGAAAGTTGGCTATTACTGTCATCTTGTATTTCTTTCAATTCTTTTTCCTTGCAAACTCGCAGAACTGTATTTTTATGTATTTTCAGAGCATCTGCAGTTCGCTGTATTGCATTATTAACCGGAATCAAAGGACCTTTGTTCGCCTTTTCTCTATCAAAATATTCCCACACTTTGCACACAATTTCTCTTGACTGTCCTTTCATAGGTACGCCTCGGCCCGAAGTTTGTCTTTTCTTTGGAGTTCGAGTCCTAGGTCTTCCCCTATGTTTCCTTGGTTCAGCCTCGTTACGTTGCTCCATGCTCAGCCACCGAAGTATATTCACACAAAATAACTTAAAAACACGTCAATTTATAATGAAAGCACAAGAAACTAACACTTAAAATCAAGATAACCAACAACCGGACATCACTCAACCACCACATCAACTAAACTGAAAGCTGGAAATTTCCCTTACCCTTAGTGTGCGTATAACGGTTCAGTTTTCCTGGAAGCGTGTGCTATTTGTAGACATAAAGGAGAGGCCGAGACGCTGTACGGGAATGACAGTAGCGCGCGAATAAAATGGGTCCAATAGGTTCTGACTGTACTTCCGCCGCAGAGCGCCACGCATTGCTCTCTGTGAAATTCACTTTATATATTAATCCATTGTAGTATTCCTATCACGTACAAGGTGTAAGTTGTATATGTCTTCTACATTTAGTTATCTAAAGAGAGCGTCACGCAAATCTCATTCGTGTACAACTTTTAACAACTGAGTTAACAGGACATTAGAAAAAAATTAATAACGTCGTTAATTTTAATCGTAGGAATCTCAATTTTTGATATATTGTACTAAAGAAGGTGGACTACCATTTGTCTACAAGAAATTTTTTTCTGATGCTTAACCTCTGAGTTCTTACGTAATAAAAACGATAAACCCTAATTTTTTAATTCAAATTCGTGTATTTTTTTCTTTAACTCACAATGTAAATTTATTGAAAAGAGATTTTAAAAATTAGAAAAGTTTGTTAAAAACGTCTTTAATTGATGATTAAAATACAGTTCATTAGACATTTCTCGCCCTGTATTTTACGTTTCCACGAGGTTATAAAGTGGAATGTTTTTACTACAAACTCGGTCGCCGCGCGGCCGCTCCGCCAGTCACTTTCTTTCGTTAATCAGGGTATAGTCGCTAATTGACTACTACTTATAATTTTTTTATTTTTATGTATTGACCGTAGAAATGTTCCGGCAATAATTTTTATGAGCAGGGATGATGTTCCCCTGGTCTCAGAAGGTGTAAGGCTGGACAGTGGTGTATGGACCCAGAGTGGCCACCCGACTGTTACCACCGCACAAGATAGGGAAAATGTTAGGGAAATTGAATATTTAAGGGATAATAATTATAAAATAGCTGAAAAGAGTGATATTAGATTCCAGGAGTATAGATGAAGAAAATAGAAGGAAGATAGCAGACCGATGCTTAATTGATAAAGCGAGTATATAAAAGTAAATAGAAATGAGTGTTAAAACAAGTTTAATATGATTAGTGTGACCAGTCCTTATCAAATAAAATGTGGAAGTACCACTACCCAGAAATGAATAATTGATGAATTTGCCTCCAAGAGAGAGAGAGTAAAGTAAGAAAACAGCAATTACCACCAGTCGGAATTACCAGTCAGTTTATAACCAGTTTGTGACGATTTAAATTGTAAAAAGAATCAAGAAAATAAAAAATTTTAAAAAATTAAGGTTGCGAGCTATTAAGCCATTTAAATCTCACTGTAATAATATAAAAAAACCTGTATGTACTCAGTATGAGAGGAAGAAGTAATTAGTTAGTACGAAGATACTCTAATAAAAAGACAAATTGTAAAGAGTTATTAATATCGTATTTAACCCTTTGCTTGTTATCAGGCGCTGACCTGTTGATTCCAGACTCGACATGTTTTCCGAGTCTTGTGTAAGTTAGAATAAGATAAAAAACCTAATGTTAATAATTAAAAATCTGAAGACACAGATAGTCGCTAAAACAACTTATTTAAATTATGTATATTTATTTAGGGATAGTTTGTATAAATAAAAATGTTAACTTAAAGAGAGACAGGGACTATATTCTCGCGCAGTAATTGCCCCTCTACCATTTTGTCCAGTACCAGACGAAGCGAGCAAAAATCTCTCTCTCGCTATGGTGACTTCATGCAGTACAGACGTACGAGCTATGCTCTTACACTATGTTACCGATACTTTCGTTTACCTTAATGTGGTATACAAGAAATTGCTGCTGAAAGCATATGTATGTGTTAACTAGTATAGTTATGTAAAAAAAACAAGAGACTTAAAGTGTAACTCGAAACGTAAAAAATGGTGTAACACAAGATGACTTCGAACTTCAAGAACTAACAACACTTCCAACATCATACCTGGAGATGTGAACTATCAGAACTGACGAACTCTAGTAGACACGACAGAATATGCAGATCAGGACATCCGAGAATCGACAAGTACCATCGTAGAAAGTTCAATCTACCCTGTGGACTTTTGAACCCTTTGATGACAAAGACCAGACCAAGATGATGACGGCGCTATTCCGGATTCCCAAGACGGACACCCCAGGACGAGGTTTCTGCATACCAATTAAAAGGTGACTCGATAGCCTGTCTATCGAGGCTTACTAATATTTGTTACACAACATACCTTAAAAGAGACTTTTCAGAGACTATTAACTTTGTAAAGATAAAAAAAATTAAATCTAAGAATTTAATGTAACTATTCAAACATCATACGTTGTAACAGTTTATATGCTAATGTATAGTAATATAATTCAAGTAATAATACCATTCTTCCAATGGTTAAATAAAAGAAAGTCTTGCAAGCTAATATCATGAATTGAGTATGACTAAAAGTTTTAATGACTAAATACCGAAGGTTACCCGGATCCGAGGTATAGCTAAATAGAATCAATTTTGATCCCAAAGTTTAAAGAAAGAATTCAAATAACTTTAATAATTTAATTAGTAATGTCATGGGATCTGTCAGTAAATGTTTTTAAATGTTAAATAAAGAGAAGTCGTCTTGTTACACACATATAAGGAGTGCTTAAATCAATAGTATACCTTCCCATTGTTTCCTTACACAGTTAGTAAGTAATTTGTTATATTAATTATTTGTGATACATTCTGTTACAACGTAGGCAGCCCATCTAATTAACGGAGTTTAATTACAATGGGTTCCCTGGATTTGTAACGCGGCTTGTATGATCAATAACTGAATATATAATTATTGATCTATGCACTCAGAAAGTTACCTTAATAACTTTAATGTTCAAAACATATTTAATATTTTATTAAGTTACGTAAATTATAGTATGTATAAGTTGAAATATCATTAGCGTCATACAATGCAAAAGCTATGTGCCAGTAGGAACCTGCATTACTCTATATAATTACTTGCATACATGAATTGTGAGTAAACATTACAATTTTGGTCAACCGAACAATCTGTAACAGGTTTGTTTACGACAATCCATGACCTGTTGTTTCCTGATTCATTCTGCACAGTGTATGTCCAACAATATAGCTTACATACACTAGTATGTATAAAAAAAAAATTAATTAAAAATAACTTTGTTAATAATAAAGTATGTAATGTAGACCCAGGTAATTAAGTAGAAGTTCGTAATTTGTGAACAAAATAATTAATTTATTTAATTGGGAAAGTATATGAATGAAGGGAGTCAAAGTGTTGTCAAGCGTAATAATAATAGTAGATTTGTTGAATAAGATTGCACTCCCCTTCTCTTGTTTATACCGGTAGTTGTGTTATTCAGTCGCATTGTGTAGAGAACAATAAGAGTAAAACCCCCTTTCTCACTGACACACAAGATCCTTTGTTAACTAAATACAGAGGGTGACCTACATTCCAGAAAACAGCTGATCGGCTATTTAACTTGATGAACTTGATAAATATGTGTGTGGAATTTCTGTCTCTCCCTTAGAAGAGAAATGGTTCTTTTCTAATTTGTGTAAATTGATTACTTAAGAATTTATTATATATATGTGTAGTGTACTAGTATTAATTTTAAGTACGTGCTAATGTGTTAGAACAAAATGGCCCAATTTAACCCGGATTTGTTATTAAAAGACGAGCTGTCTTACGAAGCCCTTTTGCGTGGACTACCCCATGCTGATGTAACAGTCGCGGAATTACGAAGGTCAATTCGCGAATGTGGATTTGATGCGCCCGTGCAATTAAACTATCTAAGCCAACTCGATTATGAAAGCGAGAAAGAAATTTGTAATGCCAAGTATAGTGAACTATACTTATTGTCTCAAACACTCCAAGACGAGAAATCTCCGGCAATAATTTTGCGGACTACCCAGAGAATAGAGCATTTAACCAGGCGAATAAAAAATTTGTCGATCTGGCCGAATCTCACAGAAATACCCGTTGATGTACAAAAGCTAGCAGACGAAGCTCTATGCCGCTTACCTTCAATTATTAACGACCTAAGACGAAAATCCGACTCATTCAGGATGGTCGAAATAGAGAAATCATTAATGAAATTACACATCTCCCCAGTACAATCCCCCACCACTGGTTTACCCCCGCCTAACTCGGATCGGAACTCACCCATCGTATCGCAAGTGCAAGCGAACCAAGAACAAAATACTGATACAGATGTAAATGCCCCTCCTCCCGAGCATTTTCAGTTTCGTCCCGGAAATCATGAATTGACCACCACCTCCAATGAATCCAATCGCCCTCATCGAGGAATTACACCTATGAACTATAACGCGGACCTATACGGTAAAATGACTCATCCTGTGGAGAAGATTTTAACCGAAATCCCTTATACAGATGGCTTAAATGTTTCTAAATTACTAACATTCATTAGTTATCTTCTTCAGATAAAAGATCTACAGCAGCTGAATGACTGGCAAATTTTACAAGTTCTGTTACCAAAGTGTAAACCCCCGTTAAAAAATCGTGTCCTAGAAGCCCTAACCTCCTCTACATTTCCAGTAGAAGAGCTACATAGCTCTATAATAAAATACTTTATTCCCACCGGCATCTATGAGGAAATAAAAAGAAAGACAGTACTCCGAGTACAAGGACATCAGGAGAGATTAGCTCACTACATCTCCGATATTAGGGAGTCCTCTCGACTATTACGTGTAAGCTGGAATGAAACACAACTGGTGAACACCATTTTAATAGGCGTGTCACCTGAAGAAAGATCTCGACTATCATTGATGAATAGACCCAATACAATTGCTGATCTAGAACAGTGCAGTATCCATTCTTCAAATGTATGGTACTCAGATCAAAATAGAGAAGCAATGAAAACCTCTGGAACTAATAGACATCAATTGCGAGCACTACTGCCTGATGTAACAACCTCGTATGAAAGACAAGTTTCTAGTAGACCTCACCATGTGCGCAAAGCTGGTAAGTTAAGTGTAAACCCAGATAAAGCGGAAACCAAGTACCCACCTCTCAGAAAACCCACCTGTTATAATTGTGGCAAATATGGGCACATAAGAAGAGAGTGCAAAAGTAAGCCATTAGAACGGAATAACCCCAATTCAAAAAACATGTAAGGCAGGGAGACCCGAAAACCTGTGTCTTCCGCAGCTACTCGAAATTGGGTAAACTAAAAGAAACCAATAATAATAATAATAATAATGAATTATTCTGTAACCAAGTGAAAAACAAAAAAGGTGCGAAAGAAATCGACCCCTATGTGAGAGAATTTCGTGAAAAGTGTAATGCGATTAATAAATGTAAATGGAAAAAAAATCTACTACCATTAATACGAGTCGACTTAGGCGTTACATCCCCCATCGCCTTAATTGATTCGGGATCTAGTAGAACTTTAATCAGCCAAGAATTAGCGGACATGTTAGCTAAACATCATCTAGTAAAACGGAACCAACCAGTGAAAATAAAGTGTGCTACCGCTGATAAACGTAAAATAAACATAAACCTGAGTATTACCGTTAAGGTTAAAATAAAAAACCTAACTTGGATGTTTACAATGTTAGTATGTAAAGAATTAGGACCTGATTTAATATTAGGTGCAGATTTTATTAGTAAGACAGGAATGATTCTTGACATCTACGAGCAAGTATTTTATTTCAGATTTGACCGTAAACGGAAACATAAATTTGATAGTAATGAAGATAAACATTGTTCATCTACTGCACATGTAATACACCAAGATTCAGATTTATCTCACCTAGAACGAAGAGATAGAGTCAGCATACTAAAACTAATAAAAGAATTTTCCTCGGTTCTTACACCTAAACTAGGACTTATGAACCTAATAGAGTATAAAATTAATCTGAGTGATCAGAAAGTAATACGACTACCTCCGTACAAGTTGTCGCCTCCCTAGATGGAAGTCATGCGAAACCATATCAACAAGTTGTTGGACCAAGGAGTCATAGAACCCTCTACGTCCCCATATTCTTCACCCTCCTTTTTAGTACCAAAAGGACAAGATAAACACCGACTAGTTGTAGACTACAGGCAATTAAATAAAAGAATAGAATTTGAATCAATCCCTCTTCCAGACATCCATAGTGCGTTTCATTATTTTACTAAAGCTATGGTCTTTACGGTAATGGATCTGAATCAAGCTTTTCACCAAATACCTCTTTCAGAAGAATCAAAACGTCTAACCGCGTTTGCAGTTCCTTTTAACTTGTACCAATTTACTAGGGTACCCTTTGGAATATCTCAAGGAAGTTCCGTATGTAGTAGACTATTAGAAAAGACATTTCACGACATTAAATTTAAATATGTGTATCACTATTTGGACGACATCGTTATATACAGTGAATCAATGGAACAACATCTCAAACATTTGCGTGAAGTGTTATCTCGGTTACTAAGAGCAGGATTAACGGTGAACCCAAATAAGGTAAGTTTTGCCGTCCCTCAGTTTTCTTTCTTAGGACACATCGTGAAAGCGAATGGAAAGGTAAACATTGACCCCGAACGTACCCGCTCTATTAGAGAATTTGCACCCCCACGAGATGCAAAAGGTATAGCCCGATTTTTAGGTATGGTGAATTATTTCCACAAATATATTCCCCATCTTGCTGAAATAGCAGCACCCCTAAACTCCTTACGAAAGAAGGGAACGAAGTTCGAATGGAGCTCAATACATCAAAACGCGTTTGAGCAACTTAAAGAAAGTATTATATCTCCCCCAGTTTTGCAACTAGCTGATTTCACAAAACCATTCGTTGTGCAAACCGACAGTTCCAGTGTAGCGTTAGGTGCAGTGATATACCAAGAGATAGATAACTGTAGACTACCAATTAGTTATGCATCACGAACACTGAGCGATCAAGAAAGAAAGTATTCCGCATATGAATTGGAATGTTTAGCAATTGTTTTTGCGTTCGAGAAGTTTAAACCCTTCCTAGAACATAAAGAATTCCTTTTGGAAACCGACAATCAGGCGTTATCATGGTTATTGAATCATCCTAAACAATTAGGACGAATTGGCAGATGGATATTGAAATTAAACTGCTACAAATTCAGAGTGCAGCATATTAAAGGTACTCAAAATGTAGTCGCCGATACCCTGTCCCGTATGTTCCAGTCACCCACTAAAACTTCCGAAAACATAGTGAAGCCGGAAATAGCAAGTGCTAACGCCGTAATTACTGAATTCCCCCTTGCCTTTACAAACATTGCCCTGTATCAACAACAAGACCCCTTACTGAAGCCTATTATAGAACAACTTACCCAAGGTATTAAATCCGAGAAGTACGTATTGAGTAAGAATGTACTGTGTCTCAAGATAAGAGACGGAAAGGAATTAAGAATAATAGCCCCGGATGTAATTAAGTCCATGCTGATGGAATACTTCCATTCATCTACCATAGGAGCCCATATGGGAATCAATAAGACGATACATCGTATTCGAAAGAAATATCATTGGAACAATATGAACTGCGAAATAGCTAACTTCGTAAAGAAATGTTCATTATGCGCCCTTAGTAAACCCGCCAGAAATACTCAAGTAAGCCAATTGATTTCAGAAATCCCAAAGACTCCTTTTTCGAAACTTTATCTAGATTTCTCAGGTCCGTATCCACGATCCAAATCAGGAAATACCATGTTACTGATCTGTGTAGATTCGTTCACCAAATTTGTTTGGATGTATCCCATGCGACGAGCATTAGCATCGACAACAGTTAAAATACTACAGGAAAGACTATTTAAAGACTACGGTACTCCAGTACGTATAGTGTCTGATAACGGTCCACAGTTTAAAGCAAAAGAATTTAAGAATATGTGTTTCAAGTTAGGGATAGACCATATAACCACTACAGAGTATCGACCGCAAGGCAATATTGCTGAAAGGTATCTACGAAACCTCAAATCTGCGCTAATCGCCTATCATGCGAACGATCACACGTCGTGGGACCAAAATCTATCCTGGATTCAATACGCGTTTAATTCAGCGTACCACGAAGGTCACAAGTCGACCCCGTTCGAGTTACTATACAAGTATCGACCAAACCACCCTTTGTCCACAAGATGGAATATACACGATCTGCTGCCTCCGCAAATAACGGATAAGCAGATAAAGCGAATATGGAACAAAGCCTGCTCTAACTTAAGAGCAAGCTTAGAAAAATCCAGAAGATACCACGAGAAAGGTAATCATGGCAATTCAGTCAGGTACCAAGTAGGTGACTTAGTAATGTACAAGACTCACCCCACTAGTAGTGCGATTGATAAGACCACCTCTAAACTATCATTCCGATGGTGTGGCCCTTACCAAATCCAGAAGTACCTAACTCCCGTTACAGTAGCCCTGTGCGAACCTGCAACTCAGAAATATGTGCGGAGAACGCATATTTCGCAACTAAAGTTGTATAAGAAGAAGTGACGGTATAGTATAACCCAAAATAGAAAAGGGAATACTAGGCAGTAAAGAAAATTATATTTCTGAAACAACGTGGAAAAATGTAAAACGTAGAGTTTGGAAACGAGGCCTGATCAACCTGAGTTCCAGTTCTGCGAAGCATACATTAATGAATAATCATTAACTAGATGGGTACTAACACTCATTGACTACATGAGTTATCTAGGACTCACAGAAGACAAGATAGAATTCTAAATAGTAAAGATTTAGAAAGTTACTCTACAGAAGAGAGAGTAAAACAAAAAAAAACCCGGTAGTAGATTTAAGTGATAGAGATAAGAAAGAGTTTTGTGTTTTAATTGTGTAAATATTAAGTGTAAATAGTATGTAAAAAATAAAAGGTAGTTAATAAGAATATAAAGTATACTGTGTTGTAACTATAGGAAATAACTATGTGGACAACGTTGTAAAGTGTCCAACAACTATGTGAAAGAAATTACACACACTAACCCCATTCATACTCCCAGTCCCCAATTGTGAGTTAGACTCAAAAAACTTAACCGTAGCGTGCAAATTAAGCGGTGGAGTATGTGACGATTTAAATTGTAAAAAGAATCAAGAAAATAAAAAATTTTAAAAAATTAAGGTTGCGAGCTATTAAGCCATTTAAATCTCACTGTAATAATATAAAAAAACCTGTATGTACTCAGTATGAGAGGAAGAAGTAATTAGTTAGTACGAAGATACTCTAATAAAAAGACAAATTGTAAAGAGTTATTAATATCGTATTTAACCCTTTGCTTGTTATCAGGCGCTGACCTGTTGATTCCAGACTCGACATGTTTTCCGAGTCTTGTGTAAGTTAGAATAAGATAAAAAACCTAATGTTAATAATTAAAAATCTGAAGACACAGATAGTCGCTAAAACAACTTATTTAAATTATGTATATTTATTTAGGGATAGTTTGTATAAATAAAAATGTTAACTTAAAGAGAGACAGGGACTATATTCTCGCGCAGTAATTGCCCCTCTACCATTTTGTCCAGTACCAGACGAAGCGAGCAAAAATCTCTCTCTCGCTATGGTGACTTCATGCAGTACAGACGTACGAGCTATGCTCTTACACTATGTTACCGATACTTTCGTTTACCTTAATGTGGTATACAAGAAATTGCTGCTGAAAGCATATGTATGTGTTAACTAGTATAGTTATGTAAAAAAAACAAGAGACTTAAAGTGTAACTCGAAACGTAAAAAATGGTGTAACACAAGATGACTTCGAACTTCAAGAACTAACAACACTTCCAACATCATACCTGGAGATGTGAACTATCAGAACTGACGAACTCTAGTAGACACGACAGAATATGCAGATCAGGACATCCGAGAATCGACAAGTACCATCGTAGAAAGTTCAATCTACCCTGTGGACTTTTGAACCCTTTGATGACAAAGACCAGACCGAGATGACGACGGCGCTATTCCGGATTCCCAAGACGGACACCCCAGGACGAGGTTTCTGCATACCAATTAAAAGGTGACTCGATAGCCTGTCTATCGAGGCTTACTAATATTTGTTACACAATATACCTTAAAAGAGACTTTTCAGAGACTATTAACTTTGTAAAGATAAAAAAAATTAAATCTAAGAATTTAATGTAACTATTCAAACATCATACGTTGTAACAGTTTATATGCTAATGTATAGTAATATAATTCAAGTAATAATACCATTCTTCCAATGGTTAAATAAAAGAAAGTCTTGCAAGCTAATATCATGAATTGAGTATGACTAAAAGTTTTAATGACTAAATACCGAAGGTTACCCGGATCCGAGGTATAGCTAAATAGAATCAATTTTGATCCCAAAGTTTAAAGAAAGAATTCAAATAACTTTAATAATTTAATTAGTAATGTCATGGGATCTGTCAGTAAATGTTTTTAAATGTTAAATAAAGAGAAGTCGTCTTGTTACACACATATAAGGAGTGCTTAAATCAATAGTATACCTTCCCATTGTTTCCTTACACAGTTAGTAAGTAATTTGTTATATTAATTATTTGTGATACATTCTGTTACAACGTAGGCAGCCCATCTAATTAACGGAGTTTAATTACGATGGGTTCCCTGGATTTGTAACGCGGCGAAAAGACGTTACAAGTTTGAAATAAAACACTATTATGAAGATAAAGAAGAGTTAAGAAAATGGAAATAATCAACAATTTATTTTTAATAAACAAGTTAAACTGAAATAAATTTGTTCTAGTGGGGGGGCTTTATGTAACGTTACATAACCCTGTCCCAATAAACTAAATCATAATAACATCAATGTCAGAAATGGGTAACCTATGGCTCGCTCAAAATTAAATTATATCACTCAATATGATAAACAATTCGAGTGGTATACAGTGCAAAGTGAGTTCTAGT